>PVKB01001630.1:0-109534 GCA_004027205.1 Ctenodactylus gundi
CGACCAGGTGACCAGGCAGAGGCAGAAAGGAGGGAGGAGGGATTAGGATGTGACTTTGTGATAAACTTGGCACTGAGTAATGACGCTGTGATGAACGTGGCCCTGAGCCAATGCTTTAGACCTTCCCGGGAAGACTGTGAATCCCACCAATGGGAAATGGTGGGGGGAGGGCCTTGCGAGTTAGGAAAAAGGTCCCCCCTACCATGCTTGCCGGTCTTTTCTCCACTTGCACGTGGGAAGGACACCCTTTTGCAAAAGGAAATTAAAGCCTCATACCCTGTCGTCCATGCCTCCCAAGTCCATCCTTTGTTTGGACAGGAAGATTGCTATGCGCCGTTTCTAACAGTCTACAACTAGATTTTTTTCTTTTTATAAATTCGAGGTATTATTCACATAACAATTCTCCAACTCTTATTTTTACAAGTAGATTTATGTGTCCATTCTTTTACTTTTTATTTAAAGATTATTGTATAATCTTATTTATGTAGCTTTAAAAATAGTGCCAAGCTATTTCATGCACATTTGACTAATTTTCTTTATAATTATGACTTTTAGAGTATAATGATGTCAAACATGTAAAATTGGCAACATGCCAAATTTATTCAGATATATCACTTGTATTAGTTGTGCATGTAATGAAGTCCACTTCTCATTTGAAATGGGTCATAAATCCATCCTAAGAATGATGCTGTCAGTGCCTACATATTTGACTAAGAGAAGCTCTACTGTAATTGCTGCTGGCTTTTTGTTTGTGTGTTTGTTTTTCTTTGAAAAATTCCAAAGGATTATCTTTACTGCAGGGTGATTGTTCTTCAAATACACACATGCACACACAGGCACACTAAATAAATAAAATAAAATAAGGATGAGGCTACACATGGACTAAAACAAGTACTAGATTCTGACTGAAAGCTTGCTACCAGGTGCAGCTCCATAATTTAAATACACTAACTCCCTTGGCACTACAAAGATCCTAAGGTGATGCAGTATAATTGTCACTTGAGACTCGCTGAAAGAGTTTTGATAAGCGTTTGCAAGCACCTCGTGTCAATGTACGTTTGCAGCCACTGTACCACTGGCATCCGCGGACTCAGCTCTACCACAAATCATTGGGTATTAGATTCATGTAAGATGTGTGTAACATACATCCCTCATGTGTACAGTTTACAGGAGACTTTGCACTCCTAGAAGAATCTCATGTCACTCCTAATCTGACAGGAGATGGAGCTTAGATGGTAGTGACAGTAGTGGACAGCAGCTGAAAATACATATTAAACTTCACACAGTTGTCTGTTCTATGATTTTCACTCTGTGGCCTGATTCATTAATAGGCCTCAAACCAAGGCAGGTCTATGGCCAGCTGGGGGCTTCTTTTATTTGATATACTTAGATCTTTTGCATTTAATCATTGGTATGTTAAAAATTAAGCAACACATTTTATTATTTTTATTTTTTCTCACACTTCTAAATTAATTTCTAGTCTTACTGATATCTGAGAATTTTTTAGAATTTTGTTTTGATTTATTATACTTTATGATTTGTGTAGTTCATAAATTGTAGCAGAAGTAATGTTCTGAAAGTTTTAAGTTTAAATTGGAAAAAAAAACCTTTTAAACTTTTATCTTGGTCTTTTTGAATGCTGTCTCTTGGAATATTTATTTGCAGAGAAATTTACTATAGAAATGCATATGCTTGCAACTTGTAAAAATTAAGAGCAACTTTTCACACAACCAAGAAATTCATACATATAAACTTAGATAAAAGCATAGATCCACAGATTGAATACAGATATTAAGAGCAATATTATGCACAGTAACAAAAAGTCAAACCAAACATACCTATTAATGCATGAACACATTGTGATATACACATAAAACAAAAACTAATATTTGTAACAAACAAAAGCATAGATAAATCACAAAACATTTTTCAATAAAATACACCAAAACCAAAATGTCACATATTTTATATTTCTATCCATATTATATTCCAGATAATTTGTGGAAATTTTGACAGAAAGCAAATCAAATGTTGCATAATCTAAGTAAGCTGTGTTACATAGATTAACTGCGTAAAACTGTGAGGAAACATTTTAGAGTTAAAAAAATCTTCTAAATTTGATTACAGGGATTAAAAATCTATGTCAAAAATGATAAGATATCCCTGCTGTTAAGCTAGATTTTCTTCTTATTTTTTTAATTGTATTCTCTGTAACCTGAGTTGACCCCCTCTCCCAACTCATTTTTTTTTTTTTTCATTTTAAGCGGCCTCTGGTAGTTTCCAAGAATTTGCTATTACAAACAAAATAATAGAAGTAAACGTCACTGGTCTTTTTCCTATTGGGTAGATGTTTCCCAATATTGCTAAATATATGAACAGTAGTCCAGCATCCCAAAGAGCATATATTAAAAACTACTTTGTATCATTTATTAACATTAATTATCTGAATTATACACTATAAGTGAGTCTAAATTTTATATGTGAGTATATAGAGACATATATATGTGCATATATATATATATATATATATATATATATATATAGAGAGAGAGAGAGAGAGAGAGAGAGAGAGACAGGAGAGAGAGAGTAAATCTAAAACCACCTCTGATTAAGATTTTTCATAATAAAATTACGGAGTACTATAAATTGGAATGTATACGTGCCAACAATTAATGATTTTTGTTTCTTTAAATTCTACATTCTCAGATAAGTTTATAAAATATAAACCAAAGCTTTATTTAATATTTTGGAGTTGCCTACTTAATTTAATAAGATTTCATACATACAGTAACATTGTGATCGCAATGCTGATAAAGCATGAATAAATTTTATTATTCCAAGTACAGTTGAAGGAAATTTTTAAAATATGCAGATGTATCTGGTAAATAACCTCAGTTCTGTGCACATTAATGTAAATCCTAAAGAATAGTATTTTCTCTCTTAGTCTCAAATTTAAAAGGATTTTTTATTAAAATACTTATGAAATTCTACTTAGGAAGACTTCCTTCAAAATGTGCTAAGCATGTGAACAAAGAAAGTATTTTCTTTTTTTCCCACTTTTCATTGATATTTATAAGTGCAAAGTTCAACATTTACAATGGAGTTGAGCATTTTGTGCACATATGGATCTTGTCAAGGTGACAAGGACTTTCCCACTCTCCTTTTGTCCCTCCTGCTACCCACTCCTCCCTCCCTCCTCCCCCACCTTCCTCCCCTCTTTCGCTTTATCTTTCATCTTAAGTTCCGTAGGAGTTGTGTTCTGGGTCTCTCCTATCAGAGAGACCATTCGATGTTTCGCCTTCTGACTCACTTCACTAAGCATGATGTTCTCAAGTTTCTTCCATTTGCCAGCAAAAGCCTCCACGCTACTGAACTTTATTGATGCATAGTATTTTCTTTGCGTGAAAAATTCATAGTAGAAACAAAGCAATTTAAAAATGTTTGAGACAAGCAATAAGGGATAAATTTGCATTTGTAAAAAATATTAAATAAAATATATGTGCATTAAATATTTATGCTAAATTTTGTGCTACGATTTAATTTGTTTGTTGTTTATTGAGATGGGCTCTCATTCTGTAGTCCAGACTGGTTCTGATTTCACCAGTGATTACATGCTGGCCTAGAACTCACAGTAATCTTCCTGCCTCAGCCTTCAGTGTTGAGATTATGTCGTGCTGGGGAATCAAAACTGGGTCCTCGAGCTTGCTAGGCAAGTGCTGCAATCATGGACCTAAGCTCCCACACCAGATAGTAAGCTTTATGACTGGAGAAACGCTATCTTTATCCTATTTGATTTTGTCACATTATATAAGGAAAATTGCTTAAAACTTCTACCAAAAAAGGTATTTTTTTCTTTTTATTAAAGAAAGAGAGTGAAATGGTAGTTATTATTCCTGGGAGCTATCATAATTACTTGAGGAAATACACTCAGAGATGATCCACTTACATATTATCTAATTTAAAATTTATATTTTTAACTTGTTTATTAGTTGATAATTGTTTGACTGCAACTAATCACTTGGTAACGCGGTACCCCAATATACTAAGCTACTTTTTAAAATGTATGTAGTATATTAGATTTAAATCAGACATGGTTTAGTGTTATGTTTTTGCGTTGTAAAACTTAAGAGGTAACTTTTTTAAAAAGTCCCAATTAAAGACTGACACTGTGACAGACACCTGCAATCTTAGTGACTCTAACGGCGGAGATAGGAGGATCACAAGTTCAAGGTTAGCCTAGTCAAGTTAGCAAAACTTTGTCCCAATGAAACAAACAAAAAAATTAAAAGACTGAGGTTATAGCTTAGTGATAGGTGACCCCTAAACTTAGAAAATACGTATGAAAAAACTCCACAATTGAGTTCATAACAAGATTTCTTCCATATAAATTCACCAAAGAAGAAAAATCTATATTTCTTGATTAATGGTAGAAAGCGAGATGATTTTATGATTCAAGGATCATCTGCCTTTTGTGCAGTTAGGAAATTAGATTTCTAAATATGGCTTTTAAATCATGATATGGTACCATGAAATTATAAAGGCTTTATTTATAAAGATAGTTTATCTGAGTATTCTTAAAGAAATAATTTTCTGAATCTTTGAGTTCCACATATACTTTTTCAAAACCAAATCTACCTGAGAACACACCTGTGAAGTGCTTCTTGTTATTTTTCATGATCACTAATTCCAAGTTGAAGAAAAGAAAGATGGAATTCTTACCTAATCACTCTGTATGTTGAAACTTCCAGATAGGTCATATTTTAAGTAAATATTAAAATATTATTACAGATTTGATAAAGTGATATACAAATCCTTACAGTTAAGCCATTTCCCAAACTATTTTTTTCTAAAATATATAGCAGGCTTATTCAAATGTTAAATGTGTTGAATGCATATGCAAAACCACCATACAAACCATTTATCTGCATAATCAATTGCACTAATACAAAATATGAGAAAAATAATATTATTATAAAATGTTCTTAATTTCACAACTAACAGATCATTGCAAATATTTAGTAAGATAATTAATTTACCCAAATTGTAATTTTTTGTTGTGACCTTCAATTTAATAATAGCTGACCAATGTCCATCAATTCAGTTTTGACTATTAACATGCTAGTATGAATATTTGATTCCTAAGCTATTTATGTTGAAACCTTATGCTACAGCATGCTCTATATGCTGAATATTTTATCATTGGATATTGTGTTTAGAAGTTCCACTTCTATGACTATAATTATTTCAATCTAATTTGACTATTACGTAATAGTTCAGTCAACTCAGTTCTTGAGAGATATCAAAATGCCTAAAGTTGTTTGCTTTTCTTATAAAAAATAAGAATAACTCAAAATTTCAAAATTCAGTTTAAACAGTATACATTTTCTACACACACACACACACACACACACACACACACACACACACATTATTCAATGTTATTTGAAAATTCAATATTATAAAAGATTCTTTTAATTGCCATTTGTAGTACGGAGGAATTGCTATGGTTTCAATTTAGACTGTTCCCCAAACTTCTCATGTATTTGGACTTTGTGGATTTCTATGGATTTCATGAGGTGGAGCCTGGCTCCAAGAGGTACACTTGGAGCTTGACACAGAAAGGACAGACATCTGAACCTGGAAGAGTATGCTTTAGCTCTGACCTTCCACCCACAATCTGCTTTGTTGAGATGATTAGAACAGCTTTCTTTTTCTGGGTCACTGCCATATGCTTGTTACCATTATCCCCTGCTTGTAATTGGACTGAGGACTTCTGAGACTTTGAGCTAAAATAAGGCTTTCCTCCTTTAATCTGTGGACTTCAGTTAATCTAATCCAGCAGTGAGAAAGTAACCAGGAGAGCCCCCTGTAGGTAATCTATCTACAACTGAGCTCCGCTCTGAGCCTTTTTTATTTTACTTTGAGATAATATTTTTCTAATTTTGAACTTGGAATCTCCCTTGAACTTGCTGTCTTCCTGCTTAAGCCTCCAGAGTAGCTGGGGTAAGGGGCACAGGCTCTGTGTGCAGCTCAACGCTTTAAAGCTGAAAACAACAACAACAACAACAGCAACAACAGCGACAGGAGGACCAAGAACAAAAGCAAAACAGAATTCGAAAGGCAAAAGAAAGCAAAAAACAAACAAAAAACCAAACAACAAAAAGAAAACCAAGAATGTTTCCTTACTATCAGTCTTTTTAAAAGGAAAATTAATGCTAGCGATGACATCTTTCCTTTTTCCAGAGAGAATGCTCATCATTTTTCTACTATGTCATAAAAAATTGTCTGACTTTCCCAAGTAATCTTCTGAGTTTCATTTAAATTTTGGCTTTTGCTTCTTCTACTTTTTTTGGTTTAAAGAAAAGAAATTCATTTTTTTTTCTCACATTTCTGGAAGCTGTCAAATGTGAGATTCATATGGTTTGATTCAGGTAAGGCTTCTTTTGGATTACAGATAGCATTGCTTTTATATTTTTCTCCATTTTTGTCAGTATGCATATGTGATTTTATTTTAGCTTTGTTGGAATATATATATATATATATATATATAAAATTTATAATATAGGTATACTATATGTAATTTTTATTATTTAATTTCTGAAGAAACTACTTTTTACAGAATAATTTTCATATTAACTAATAAGGTTGAGTAATTCTATTTTTCTTATCTTGTTATAATGAGTTCATAGAATAATTTCCTAGCAATAAATACTATTTGAAATGCAGATCTCAACTTTACTTCATTTTGGGAAATAGTTCTAATATCCTACTGACTGCCAAACACTTTTTATTCCAATTTTGCATTTTAAATTTTTCATTCTACGTTAATAATGAGTTGATTTTTAAGTAACATTATCATTTTCAGTTCAATAGAATTCTAGTACATAAAATTTTGTAATCAACTGCTTTTTAATGTCTTTAAGGATTTAAAATTACTTTCAGAAGCAATTTGATAAGAAGAAAAATCTCAGAAACTTTCCAGTTGAATAAAATTGAATTTAATTTTGCAGACCCATGAAATAATTATGTCTCATTTTCAATATATGTTTTCTCAGCTGTGCTGAAATAATGATGACATAGAACATGTTCTCCTCTTTTTGCTTAGTGACAATCGACCTTAGGAGCTAGTGCCTTACAAGAATTTTGGATTGACATCTAATACCTGGACCAAACCCATTATATTCTATTTGTTAAATGCCTTTTTCTCATCTCTAAATACATTTAGAATACTTTACTGAAAAAAACTTATATAAATAGTGCATAACTGCATACCCAATAAGACCATCTAGTGGAATGCAGGTAATCAAAGTTTCAAGAACTATTAATTATTTGTAATATATATTTTCAACCTTTATATTTCTAAAAATCATGAAGGAAAGGTTAGAAGAATGGCTTGCACTTTGCTACTTAAAGCCCTCTAGGGAACTTCTACTACATTTCAGTTTCAGAGAAATCAGTAGATTGATTATTTTTTACTTCTCATACATTTCAGTTATTACATCAAATATTTTCCAATATATTGATTTAGCAGCTTAAACTTTGAAACAGGTCATACTATTATAAATATAATTCCTTTGTTAAGTTTGCCAAAAAAGTAATCACGGAGTGATGAACTATATTTTTATTTATGTACTAATATAACTTATACATTATATGATGGATCAAAGACAAGAAATTTTTTTTTCCAGGTCCACTTTTTCTTTTGCTTTTTCAATCAGCCAATGTAATTTTTAATTTGGTTAATGTAAAGTGAAGGTTATGGTTCAAAATGTTCCTCAAAGACTAATGTATTTTCAATGTAAACATTATGTATCAGAGATATACATATTAATAATATGGAAAAAAGACCAATATGTTGGGACAGTGATTAGGTCAAGGGGGAGCTATATTCATCTGTTGGGTTAATCCACTGGTTATTTGTGTGATGTTAGGAAATGGAGCATTGATGAAGGGGTGAGAATTTAGTAGTGTGACCCAACCAAGCATTTTCTTGGACTCTGCTTCTATCCTTCTCTCCCTGAACCTGGGATGTCACCAAGATGGCCAACTTCCTCTGACATGTCTTTCCACTACAGCCAGGTTGGCCTTGAACAGACCAGCAATGCAGGAACAGGGGATACTGACTTTTAAGCTAAACTAAAACTCTACTCCTGTAAGAGTGCCTAGTATTATGTTCTAGGGACAAGAGAGTAACTAAGAGAGAAACCTTTGCTACAAAGATGGAGTTTTTACTGAGACTGTCCCAGATGTTATAGTTTGGAAACCTTTGGAAAAGATTTACAGAAGAAATTTGAGAGGTTTGGAATGGTGGTTAGAGAATCCCTAGAAAGCTATAAGTCAATCTCGTTGGAGCTTTCTGGTCAGAATTCAGAAGACCAGCACAATAATAGCAACACAAATAATACAAGTGAAAATCAAGAAATTTGAAATAGGAG
The DNA here is from genome assembly GCA_004027205.1 of Ctenodactylus gundi. Classification (NCBI taxonomy): domain Eukaryota; kingdom Metazoa; phylum Chordata; class Mammalia; order Rodentia; family Ctenodactylidae; genus Ctenodactylus; species Ctenodactylus gundi. The sequence continues at coordinate 8,436 of PVKB01001630.1, forward strand.
GTAGATTCTGTTGGCAATTGGACTAGTGGCTATATGTTGTCTCTCTCTGCCACCACTGCCTCTTTAGTTACTTGTCTTGAATCTGCCAGGAACGGTGAACCTAAGAAGTGTCTCTCTGCTTTCATTCTCATTGCTCAACTCTGGTTCTTTGAAATCCACGGTTTTTTCTTCAAGATTTTAAATACTTATTTTAATTTATGTCATTCTTAGGATATTATTGTGTGATAGGCGCATAGTTTTTCATTTTCCCCTTTGTTCTTTGTATCTGATCTTCTGCTACACCATCTGATGTTTCTTTTTAGCCTTTTTCCTTTGACTAAATCATTGGTATCTCCTCTTGCCACCTGATTCCTTATTTTCATTGACATCACCTATAATTTTATAGTAGAGAAATGTCCCAGTGTCTTATGGCATCTCTCATTTCTCCTCAGAGAGCCAATGTTACTATAAAAATATTATCATTTAATTAATTCATACCTTCCATAGGTCTCAAGACTTAGGAGACTAAAGATACCATATAATGTTCTGTGTGTGAACATTCTACCAAGATCCTGGGTATACAGTAATCAGTTTATGTTTAATAAATGCTTGTTAAATACAGTCATTGACTAGGGATAAATCCCATAAAACATCATAGAAACTTTGAAATTTGGCATTGGATACAACTAACTTCTTAACCTGTAAGGTGTTTTAATGAGACCCAGTACAAGGAGCAACAGCCAGGATAGAGATATAATTCTTACTGATTATGGGGGAAATTAAGGCCAATCTCTTAGCTTGTTATACAGGTTTCTGAAATAAAATATTTCAAAGGAAAATAAAAATAACAAAAAAATCAACAAATTGTGCCATTACAGGCCTCTAATGCCCCACTCTTTCTGTTGGGCCTCTATGATCTGATATGTAAGTGTTTTGATGATACAATATTTTGTCATATTTTGCTATTTCTTGGTAAAAATATTAAATATCAAAGCCTTTGAAGATTTAATGAAAAATAACGTCACCATCATTTTATTAATATATCTATTTTCTTAAAAATGTCTCATTAGAACTTGATCTACTTGTGATCTTTCTGATTTTTATTTTTCTAATAGTAGAAACTATTCATCCATATATATTATCTTTTAAAATATTTCTCACTAAAGAACTTATTATTCCAGAGCACAGTGATGTGGTATTTTGATTCCCACATAGGTTTTATGAGACCCTAGAGATTACGTGATTCTCATTTTTAAATTGCGTGAACACCTGTGTTTTTTTGCAACTTTATTTATTCATTTTCTCTTGGGAAACAGTTCTAACATATGTCCTTAACCTGGTTTGTAAATGTAAATTTGAATATTAATTTAATTACTCAAAAGCTATTTCCAAAGCAACTATAATTATTAAGCAGTTATTACTTTTATTAATATAAATTTTATATATTTTAAACATATTGTTTAAAATCTCAAAGCTTTGCCTTCAGAATCGTTAAAATTATGGTAATAATATTTTTCATAATAAAATGAAAAAGGTATATCTGTCCTAACATCCAATGCTTTTGCCAAATGATAAGATGTAGGTAATATTATTTTTACCCTACATATAAAAAATTAAAAATAAGTACTATGAAGGGCTAGTTTTTAATCAGGCAGCTGCCATGGGGTGAGGCAATAATCCAACGTAAGTTTGATTTACATTTTGGTTAATAAGTAAGAGTGCGCAGATGGCGGATTATAATTTGTTCTGTGTTTCCTTATGGCTAGCTTTTTATTCATAAAATCAAATTATAAAACAAAGCTTACAAAATAACACTGAAAAGTTTTTAAGATATTCCTGATGATGAGGCTCTAAGTTGCAAACTTTGTTTTATTAATCAGAGCAATTGTTTCAACATATTCAAAGGAAAGAACAATAATAATGATTTAATTTACTTACTCATGTAAACGTTTCTGATATAATCACCTGTTTTAGTCACATATATATATATATATATATATATATGTGTGTGTGTTTGTGTGTCTGTTAATATAACTTGTGTGCATGTGAGTTGAAATACACTATTACAAGCATAATTGTGGAAACCAGTGACTGTGATTGCATAGACACAGCCATTGAGTAAGTTTAATTTGCTTCTCTTTTTAGCTTAAATGGGAAAAAAAGTTTAATAGTTCAGAGGTCTCTGGATTTGCTCTCAAAAAGTTGATGGAATGTAAGGTATGTTTATGGGTATTATTATTATTAATTATAAGGGATACTCACTGAAGGAATTAGTTAAAAATAAATTTAGAGAAATTTATGAATCATGTGATGTAGCAAGCTTATGTGAGAATCAAGTTAAAATAAATAATATATGATTTGAAAGAAAATTAATATTATAAAAATTGAAAAAATATTTGGAATGATAAATTTATACACTTGCATATAAAAATGAGTTAAAGATATTGATTATATATAAATTGATTTTTCTCAAAAGTAAAATACATTTAGAATATGTTACAATAATATTTATCTCATAAGAAAATATGATACAGGGCAATAGAAAGTATATTTAATTTGTCATAATTATGTAATAATTAAAATATAAACTTTATTTTAAAAAGCATAATACTCATTGACAGTCATCACTCCAAGTTAATTATTTCTCTAGAGTTAAATACAACTAAAAGTTTGTCATTTTCAGTGAGAATATAGTGTATACATGGGCATATACTACTGACTTTTAATTAACTGCGAAAATAATGGTATATATCTTCATTTTGTGTTTGCTTCAATATTTTTGTTTCTAGAAGTACACATTTAAACTCACCATATTTACTGGATAGTCTTTAATATATATAATAAATAACTTAATATGTAATATATGTAACTTAATAATATGCATTCTTTTAAGGAGCAGTTTCAATTTAACTCTAATTTGGCACTGTAACATGAAATTTTGCCAGGCACACCTGAATATCTGTCTTTATGCAATAATTTAACACTACCTCTCAGACCTGCTATCTATATCTATATTGAATTATTTGTTGAACATATACATTTGTTGTATGGAATTCTGGCAAATTGTCTTTCCATAGATATTTTAGTTATTTTTAGTTATTTTTATCCACATATACAGAATCAATCTTCATTTATCCAATATTCAAAAAAAATATTATTGTTTGTAATTTTTCTCATTTATCTCTTTCCTGTATTTTGTTAGATCCATACATATGAGCTTTTTGGTGTCAATTTACAACAGGTTGTATTTAAATTTTAATCCCATTTATGTATTTCTTATAAGTGATAATGTATGAAAATATTTTGTAAATTCAATATAGGTCTTGTGTCTTTTACTTCTAACATTGGTAGTGTGTGTGTGTGTGTGTGTGTGTGTGTGTGTGTGTGTGTGTGTGCTTCTTTGTAGTTTGGAGGGCTACTAATTTACCAATTTGTTCTTTTCCAGAAAATACTTTTGATATGTTTATTAATTGCATGTTTTCAATCCTTTTGATTTTTTGCTCCTAATTCCTATAATATATTTTCTTCTGTTTGGTTTAGATTTTGTTCTTCTTTCATTTGCCTATGTTTTCATTTTATTTATTTTTTTTTTGAGACACACTCACTAGACAGCTTACACTAGAATGTTATTCTCTGGCTTTAGCCTCTCAAAGGGCTGAAACAGTAGGCATACATAAAACAGCGTGGTTACCCATTGATTTAAAATCATTCATTAATCACACTTAAATTGTATTTTCTTAAGACACAATATACTTTGCTCTTACTTGTTAATCCAGAACGTACTCTTTTAATATACAATGTATAAATAAACAAAGTAATTATTGACATAGTTGGATTTCCCAGTGTGACCCAAACCTTGCAATTATTGTAGGAATTGATTTATTTGTCTCAGTACGCGGTTTCCTGTCCCCTGAGGCAAGAGCATCACTGGAAAAAGAATTGTTGGAACAAAGCTTCTCAATCATGGTGGCTGGGAAGCAGAGTAGGTAACAGCTCCAGAGAGGAAGAAGTCGGGGACCACACATAGATTCTAAGGCCTCGCAGCCACACCAAAGTTATCCAGAAGTGTGCGTTACAAATCTCCGTACCTCACAAGCCAATCAAGTTGATAATCTAGTTTAATCGTGACCTTTGTGGTCGCTTTCAACGTGTACTCTTTCTGTGTTTGCTCTCTTCTAATTTTCTACTTTCTCTGACTTTATCTGCTCTATTTTTCTCATCTCTATTCATGCGTCACTTATATTTTAAAAAGTAGTGGTTTTTCTGAGATTTGCAATTACATTCCAACTCACCCAAGTTCACAAGCACCATTACAATAGTGATTGACTACTGCAATCATGTTGTAACAGAATGTCCCAGTCATGCATTATAACAGTGCTGTCATTCACCTGATTTTTCCTCGGGCTATTAAAAAGAAATACACACCTTGTTTTGTAGTTCTGGTTCAATTGTATCTATTGACTAAAGTATGTTATATTTGACAAATATTTTTGAATTATCAATGTAATTTTTAAAAGTAGAGTGAATGCTCTCCTATTATTGAATCTTGATTTCTTTATCCTACCAAATGATTTAACACGATGTTCTCTACAATTTTGATATGAGCGCATAAAAACACTTGGAATTTTTTGATGATTTAAAAGTATACCGAAGTATACCACATTGAGAAATTTTGTCTTATATAAACAATGAGAAAAAAGGAAACATAGCTGGAAATCTTATCAGTTTTATTATTAAATATTCCAATGGATTTATGATAGAATATTATGAATTTATGCTAGATTCTTATGTTATATTTTTTCATCTATTTTAAGAATGTCTTATTACTAATTGAATAATACAGATACTGATGATATGGATTCATGGTGACAGCTGAGAGTTTATGGTATTACACAATTTCTTTCTGATTTAAACTGGACATTTCTTTATTTCCAAGTGTCATCGGTACTCATAATTTACATTTTAAAATTTTCATTTTATAGCAGTATAACTCCTGTGCCAGTTTTTCTGCATATTAAGTGTTGTTTCTGCTCTGAATTCTATGTAAAAATTTTCTATATTTTATTCTCTATAATCTCAATGCTATATACCTATGCATAAAATAAAATTTCTTTTGCTTGATGGTCTCTGATTTTGTGACTATCATTGATGAAAATATGGATCATTATCATTGCAAATATTCCTTCCTTTCATTTCTGTCATTCTCCTGCTGTTATAACCACTGCTTGTACAGCACCTTCTCCAACCTTTGCCCGCTACCTGAGTCTACTATTCTCCCTTAACCATTTGGTAGTATTTTTTTCATCTTTCCATTTCAACCTTACAAATTAACTGACACTTGTTTTTCTCTCTCAAACATGCTGAAACTAATAAACACTCTTCCTTTATTTAGAATATTGTGTTTGATTTCTGGTATTTCCTTACATTTTTCTAGATTCCTGTATCTTTTATTATACAACTTACATAAGCATTCATTATTTATTACATTAGAATTACTTACACATTGATCACAATCATTTTAAAGTATATTTCTCATAATCTCAAAATCACTTTCATGTGTGTCCAGTGCCAAGGTTTTATTTTTCTCTTCAGACTTTTATTTTTTCATATGTGTGTGTGTGTGTGTGCATACACGCGCACGTGTGTGTATGTGTGTGTGTATGTGTGTGTGTGATGTCTCATGTGATGCACTGAATGAAAGAGTTTGAGATCAAACAAGCCTGTAATGTGCATGCATGCTGTCCTTTCTAAGACTGCATCATGGGTACCTCCCCATTTTTTCCACATTGAGCTTCCAGAAATTTGCTAATCACAGCTTAAGTATCGATAATATTCTCACATTTAAAAATGAAATTCTGCTTATAGATTTTTGTTTCTTGCAAAACTGAAGTTTCATAGTCTCTGTGTTCATTGGGGGCAATTTTCCTGTGTTCCCCATTTTTAGTTTTTAATTGACTTAAGAAGAGCTGCCAGTTTAGGTTGTCTAGATATTTTTGAATTCGAAAGTGCGAGTGATATCTTCTCTTTTCTTTATAATTTAGACTGGAAATGACTCAAACAAAGACGTTTAACTGACTCACAGTTTATTTAGTATGAGAAAAGCAAACCAGAAATAAGCAAAAGAGAAAAGTGAAAGATGCCAGTAGGAAAGAAGGACCTAGATTTTTGTGACCAGGGCAAGGAGGGCTATGGGTCCTAAGGCAGAAGACTTGTCAGCACAGGAGGGATGGTAGCCTGGAAAGGGATGTGCGAGTCACGAAACTGTGATATATACGTGTGCTAATTCCTCAATTGTCAACATGACACAAGTGCATACAAATCAAAATGAATTTGGGGATAAAACTTGAGTTTAAATTGCCAGCTTCCCATAGAGTTTCTTGTAAGGGGTCTGTTAACAATATATCCTTCCAGTTTTGTTCATGGAAGATTATTTAATTTTTGTCTTCATTCTTCTAAAGATAGCTTTGTCAGTTATGACTTTTGGTTGACAGACCTCATCAGCACACTGATGGCATCTTTCCATTGCCTTCTATTTTGTATTGTTTATGGCAATAATTTACCTGTTGATCTCACTAGGTTCTCTGTACACCATTGGTGTTTATTACTGTTTTAGTAGTGTCTCCATTGTTTGACATCGTTTTATTATATTAACTGTCTGTGTATGAATCACTTAATGTTTATCTTTCTTGGATTCTGCTTACCTTCTTGTGGAGAAGAGGCCAGAGACCCAAAGAATTATTGATATTACTGTGTAAAAAACGTATCAGCTAAATCTGGAGGAATGGCACAGCGGTTAAAAGACTTAGCAAGTCCAAGGCCCTGAGTTTGGTTCCCCAGCACCATAGAAAAGGGGCATGGTCGTACACATCTCTAATCCCAGGGCTATGGGTCCTAAGGCAGAAGACTTGTCAGCTGAGGGACAAAATTTCTCCTTCATTGAGAAATCATGGATTTCTATCAGAATTTCCAGCTGATTGTCAAAATCAAAGACCAAACAGATCACATTAGAGATAATTTTGATCTAATTAGAATGTATTGCTAATTAAATATAAAACATACCCTCCCATCAACATGTAGAATAGTGTTTTATCAACATCTATTGATCATGAACAAAGCAAATTTACACTTATATAACATGGCATCCTATCTTTCTCAAAAATTCTGTTTTATTTATACCTTTTCCTGTTTCACTTCACAATACAAGTCCATCTCTCTGCTAATCCACTAATACCATTTTATGCCTGTTGAAATCTATGTGTCTTCCTAGCAACATTTCACCTATTACACTTCAAATATCAGAAATGTGTACACAACTGTTTTCTATATTGTTTCAATGACATCTAATTAATGTGACATTGTTATCTAAATTATATATAATTCTTCAATCGTGGACTTAATATTAAGTTTGTGACATAGCTCCTTGGAAGTCACAGCATTGCTCATGTACAAAAGGACACCAGTTTACCAAGTCTCCTCTGATCATTTCCTCCACAGCCATGACTTGGCACACAGCCAGGCGTCTCTGCTTTCCAGGTGATTCTTCTCCTGTTTGAGCTACAATTCCCTGAGGCACTCAGGTTTGTGATTGAAACATGCATTTTTTAAATTGCAGTAGACCACCACCATTAATCCTCTTCGGCAAATATCCTCACACTTCAAATACATACATCTCGTTGTTCCTACCACTTTCAAAAGCAGTTCTGTTTCTAAGGTATGATCAAAACGACAGTGAATGCTACGACCTGGAGAGTGCCATCCAGTGGAAAGACATCTTGTATAAATGTTACAATGTGTCCTTGTCTCCGTTATTCTTTGAACCTAAGAGACTTGTGGGCCTTTTCAACTCTTTTACTATATTGATTTTTTTTTCTGTAGTGTGCCATGATCACATAGTAGGATGTTGTGACGTTATGGTTTCTGTTCTAGAAACTGCACAATTTTCTCACAAATTCTTTAGCACCTTAATCTCTTTTTTTAGGCATGAAAATCTGGTATTTCTTGCATGAGATCTGAGATCATTGTGTATATTCCTTATAAAGTGTAATAGAAACCAGCCATCTATTTAGTGAACAAAAGTGGTTCCAGGAGATTATGAGTAAATCTGTGATGTCATCATGCTATCACTCACAAGAAGACTCAGTCAGGCCTGAGAAGTGGTAAATTTAATTATCATTTGTTACAGAAAGTACTTCCTTGCTGTGTTCTAGAAGATAAACATTATTAAAATCGTGTCCATAATTTAATAAGCAAGTTTGAGAAATTACCTACTTAGTGACCTGGATAATTCTATCAATGTTAATACTTGTTTTTATTTCAAATTTTCGTTGGGCCTGGATTAAGGTTAGTAATGGAATTTAAACATGAATATTATTAAATTAAAATGAGAGTAAAATTTTTGCATCAATGAATTTGTTTCTCCTTGTGGCTTTCCATTTTTGACAGAAAAAAGAGATATGACTTAAAGCCCCTTCTGTTGCATCCCATGTGAGTTGAACTATGACTTGAACTACTTGAGTCATGAATTAATGAATATAATGGTAATATTCTTTTCTAAAGATAAATTATAATTTTCTAAAAATGTAGTTCAAAAGAGAGAGAGTGACTTGGCATTTCTGTGATTTAAAAGTGTACAGTAAAGCAATGGACAAAAATAGGTCTTTGGGTGATGACCAAAAACCATTAGAGTTCAGTGTGGGAAGTCGAAAGTGCCCTGCTCCACAAACTTGACAGTATTCAGTCATAGGCCTTAATATCTTTGCTATTAATAGACTTGGGCCCTCAATATTGATCTTAATTTAAAAGTATTTACTTAGCTCTTCAAATATCTTATGTATTAACAGTAATATAAAAAACTAATTATATACTCATATTACTAAAATTAATGAAAGCCATGTTTTCCTATCTGTATTTCCTTCATATATTTGATAAACTTGAGAAAATCTCTATTTCTAGTTGAAGCCCTTATCTTAAAGATTTAAAAATCTCAGTCATAATTATTTTTACTTTTCATTCTTTTTATTTAGTATGCATGTAATATTCCAATTGAGAAACTGAAAAATACGACTGAACTAAGCAGATAATTTTTTCCTACGTGTATCTTATATTATCGAGTAGAAGAAAGACACAAAGCAAATGAAAGAGAATTTCCAATATAAATATATCAAGGCATCCTCACATCATTAAAATATAAGAAAACAAAATAAAGAAAAGATAAGTTTTAAGCTGTTTGGTCTTCATTTTTTAATTCCAGCAATAGCTAGAAATGTTGTAAAACTATCGAACAATTTAAGCTTTTAGCTTGTGAGATTATTTTTTAGTTTAATCTTACTATTTTATCCTGTAAAGCAGGCCTGTAATTCTAGCAGTCTGGGAGGCAGAGGCAGATGGATTGCAATTGAGCCCAGTCTGGATAAATTTAGTGAAAGCCTTTGCAAAATTAAAAAGTACATACATAAAAATTAAAAAGAAAAAGAAAGTAAAAATGGCCTGAGAGTGTGTGAAAGCACAAAGCTCAATCCCTAGAACACACAAACACACAAGTACACACTATTGTAAATAAACTTTGTATCTGATAAAACAATACCCTCAACTATGCCATTACTCAAAACAGTAAGAGGTTATGAGCCCTCTTCTTTTGTCTGTCAAATCCAAATAGGTGAGAAAATACTAACTTTTCATCATCTAGTGAGAATAGTTATGTTGAACCCATTTAGTCAAACAGTACAGGAAAAAATAGTTCAAGTCTCTACATATAACATTAAGAACTAACATAGAACTGTATTGCAAATCTTTCCTGAATTGAGATTTAACTCCAGTTGCTAAGTACCTAATTCTAAACTACACAATTGTAAATCTAATTTCATTGCACTTGTTTTCCAGTTTCTTTACTTGCTTCTGATGTACTTTGAAATCTGAGAATAAGTATATTTAATATTATGTACATGATATTCCTGAATGCCAACATTATATTGAATGCATCATAATACATAATTATGTTTAATCAAAAGATAAATAAACTTACTGGCCCTTTGGTGCAAAGGGCTGCAAAAGTTGTAACCAGAAAGTGGTGAGAAGATTATTGATGAGTTTTTACCGTTGATTTTCTAAATTTTAATGAAGTGGGAATCATTGAAAGACACTTTACTTAGTCTGAATGGAATTTATTTTTTTTTTTCCTGAAATACATTGTACAATTGCTTCTCATGCTTTTTGTAGCAACAGTTAAATATGTTAGGATGCCAAGCAAAGAAATTATATAACGTATTACATTTGCACTTCAAAATATGCTAGATTTGCTTCAGGCCTGGCCATGGAGACCATTTAATACCACCAAATGAGATGATTTGAAATCCAGAAAAGGCTAGAAAAAAGACAACATTCTCTACAGCTTGTTTGATTGGTACAGAATACTGAAGTTTGTCTTTTGATTTTATTGCAGCTATAAGTTAAACATTTAAATATTAGGCTAATATTTTAACATTTTTACAGAATGCACAAATATAATCTTAGTACTAAGCCAATCAATTCAGTATCTTACTTTTAAGAACTGTTGTTTAGGCCCGTGGCAATATAGCACAGGTAATTTGAGGCCGAAACATATTTTATTATTTCAGATATTTTTCTTGGCTAACTAGCTGAATAGATATTATTTGTTATCTGAAAGAAAATACTGGAATAAATATACAGAATACATGTTCAGAAGATGTGCAACCACTTAATGTACAAGTTTGAAAATATTATTTTTCTATATCAAACTAAGAATTAAAAATTGATTTCTGCTTTGTCATGATCACTTATGACAAAACCTCCTACCTTCCACACACAAAAATAAAAACCTGTTACAAATATCTACTACTACATTACCATCATGTTTCATCTTTCAAGTTTCTGTTTTCTAAGCTTCCTAGTCTTTGCAACATTTTTGAAAATAATTTCAAGTAGTGTATATATTTTTTTCCAGCTTTCCCAAAGCTTCCTGTTGTAGTTTGAATCTTCACTGTTTCCAAAAAGACCATGTGCTAAAGGCTTTATCTCCAGGATGGGGCTCCTGAGGTAGTGGGATACCTAAGTTTTGGAATCGTCCTCCAGTGGGAGTCTCTAGGTCTTTCAGGATTAGCTCTTGAAGTAGATTATTTGGGCACCGGTTATTTGTCTGACTTTTACTTCCTGGCCGTCGGGTTGGCCTTTCCTCTTTGCCATAATTATGTGGTATCATGCCACAGGCTCAAAAGAACACGTTTGTAGTAGCTTATATCTAAAATATTCCTTGAAAGGCACATGTGTTCAGTGGTGAAACTTTTAAAGCGGTTGCATTATGGGACGCTATTGTCTTCAGTAGATTGATCCACTCATAAGTTCATAGCAGATAGCCTTTCAGAGGACAGACCTGCTTGGAGATGTAGGTCATTGGGTACGTGATCGGAAAGGATATCCTCCTGCCCGGATTGTTCCTGCTCCTCTGCTTCCCGACTGCCAGGGCTGAGTAAGTGTTCTTTGCTGTGACCCTCCATGATCCCATTTCTGCTTTAGAGGCAACCAAACATTGCCTGAGACCTTAGAGTGTGAGCCAGAAGAGCCTGTCTTCCTTTAAATCGTGGGAGTAGGCCTTCTATCCCAGCTACAGGAAAGTGCCACATATAAAGACCAACCAACCATGGACTGACACTTCAATAGCTGTGAGCCCAAATAAAATTTTAATTTTTATAATTTGATTTCCAACGGTATGTGTCATAGTAACAGAAAGCTAGTATATTTCAATAAGTTGAAATAATTAATATTAATCAACCATCAAAATTTATTAATGGTTTTAGCTGCCAACTTCAGATTTACTGTTACTATGTTGCTCTCAGTTGAGGTATGGCTTCGCGAATTGTGAAGTAGGATGGTGGGTCAGATTGCTTCAATTAGGGCGGTGACTGAATCAATTACTAGCTGTCGGATCCAGGGCAAATCACTTGTGCTTCCTGTGTTCACTCTCTCATCTTTGCAATGAGGGCAATGATGTTAATTTGAAGGATTTCTGAAAATTAAGTGCAATAATGCATGAAGCAAATTCTGCTTGGAATGAGTAATATGTAATTATTGAACAATCATGAACAACCATTATCATTACTTATTATCCGCTGCACAGTCACCAATTACTAAAACACTGAGAATTTTCTCCATCATAAAAGTATATCTAGGGGATTGAAGAATGGCACAGAGGTCTTGCAAGAGGAAGACCCTGAGATCAATTCTTCAGCATCGCATAAAGCTGGGGGTGATGGCACACTCCTGTTATCCCACACTCAGGAGGCAGGTAAATTGTCCAGAGTCCAAGACCAGCCTGGGCTATACCAGTAAGTTCAGCCTGGGCTGCAGAGCCAGACATTGTCTCAAAATAAACAAACAAACAAACAAACAAATAAATAAATAAAAAGTATGTCTAAGGTGATGACTATTTTTAGTTCTTTCATGTGCATGTAATTATCTGTCAGAATAATTTCAAAATACTCCACATACCCATATAATGAAATGAGTGAACATCAGTCATGTAATCAGCTTTTTGTGTTATATTGTGTTTGCAATACTTTTAATTTTATTTAACTAAGGAATTGTATTTTATTTGTTCTTATATAACTTAATTTTTCTGTCTTTCTTTTGTACTTATCTAACATTGAAATGAGGTTTCATTATATTACCCAGGCAGGCCCTAAACTGCAGGGCTTAAGTGATTTTCTTGCCTAGACACTTTATTAGCTGGGAATAGGGATCCATTTCAAATCTTTGACTTTTATTGTAGTATGTGTCTTTAATTTAAATGAGTGTATTAAATGAGTCATCAAATATTGGAAGAAGCAAAATCGGAATTTATAAGGAACTTACTAGGAAGCAAGTCACTGTGGTGAGTTACTAGCCTATATTGTATCGGTAAGCTTCAAAACAAACCAGAGCTTTTTGATATGATGACTACTGTACAAGTGAGAACAATAAGATTTAGACTAGATGAGCGTATCACTCATGGAGAGGAGCTGCTACTGTGGCCTCAGGTACCAACGGCAGTCATTTAGATGCTACATTATACCTGACACACTCAGAAACATGAAGATATTTAAGATATCAACACTAATTGTGTGAAGATAATAGTGGCATCAATATGAAAATAAATATTGTTTTTTATTAAGCATTGGAAAGTAATTGAACATCAGATACTATTGTTTTGAAATTACTTATTCTAGAAGTAAGTTAGTAAATTTTTCAGTCAAATTTCATATTGTAAATATTTTAGAGATTTGGGGCCATCTGTTGTGCACTCATCTGCAATTTGTATTTGTGTTTCGACATTTTTAAAATATAAAATGCTTTCTTACATTTATGACATAACTCTTCATATCACATGTATTTGAAAAAAATCACATGCTATTGGTCAAAAGTACCACAATTTTAGAATAGTCCTATTTTAATTTTCTGTCCTACTGAAGGACCTCCAGTTTATTTTAAGATCTTTGTAAATTAGTGGTGGATCAGGGTTTTCAACTAAATAAGAGATGAGGTTGACAATGTGGCCTTTCCTGTGACTGTAATGCTGAAAAAATATTTTAATATGATACCTTATTCTGGTTATGTATATTAAAATAGTTTACAGGAATCTGTTTTCTTCTTGCAATTCAAATTTAATCATTAATTATAATACCTTTTTTAAAGCTCAGACTAAAAAACATTACTAGTCTTCTTATTGCATTTGTAATTATTTTCTTTATTCGTATCATCAACAAATAGCCACAGAAAATAAATATTGGACCTCATGACAGACCTTGTGTACAGCAGTGAAAGATAATGTATCATAATGGGGAAATAAACAATTAATAAAGCAAATGCAAAAGATTTATTTATTAAAAATAGAATGTAAATAATGACATGATGTTTCCTGCCTTAAATAACACATGGGATGAAAGACTTGTAAGAAATAAAACTAGTGAGATAAAAGCCTTCAGATGAAATCGTGCATTAGTAAATAGTAGCGCTTTAAACTAATGAAAATATGTACTGATAATTGACAAAAACCATGAGGCAACGAGGATGTCATAATTACTGATAATATCTAGGCATAAGAAAAGGAGTTAAGAAAAATGTCCAGTTTCACAGAGTGTTCATCTGTGCAAATCTTTGAAACTGGGATCACTGTAGACAAAAATTGCACTAATCTAAATATGTTGTATTTAAGTATTCTTTCACCATCCAAAGAAAAAGGTCCCAATGACAGACACTGTTTCATATATGTTATTCATGATAGAAATACTGCTCTTAGGAGAAAGAGATGTGATCAGAAATAGTCAGCCTAATAGGCCATTTCAAGTCTAAGAGAAGGTGATTTATCCTGTAGGCAGAGAAGGGAGGATAGGTCTATTCCTTAAGTCCTGATGATAAAATAAAAGTCTTATATAATTAATATATGTGTATTTTCTAGCCTTTTTGAGGATTTTTATGTTATATTGCAAGTATTTTATAAAATTCTCAATGTCTTGAGCTACTTTTAAAAATCAGTATATAATGTACTCAATCAGAAGTTTCATGAATTATTTTTGAGAGTAGCATGATGACTGAATAATGACTTATTAAAAGCTGTCAATAAATATGTGAGGACATGCAGTGTTCTGCAAATTAAAACAATCATATACATCAAAACGGTGCACAGTTTTAACACGCAGTGAGTCAAATGGAAGCTATATTTAAACGACAGCCATCAAGACATTCACTGAGTACTAATCAAAATAAGCAGCAGTGCATGACTTCAAAAATCACAAGTGAAGGTCAAAAAGAAATGGTGATATTTTTGTTGGATGTATGCTATAGCAAATGATATAAAGAAACAAAATCACTGTGAGGTAAGTGTGTTGAAAAGGGCTTTTTTTGCATTTCAACTCTTGAAATTTGTTTGCAAAAGACAGGCATTGAAATTTTAATGGGAATATTCTGTATTAAGTTATTGTAAATTGAGCCAATATTTTGACTGTTTGCAAGTATTTGCATATGTACATAGCATCGGAATCCGGTGCCAAGTTTTCTAATTGTCATTTTCTTATACATCCAATTTGAGATGACTTGTCATAAAATAGTGGGATTGTTGTTGCAAACCAAATGATGGAAAAATGCTTTAACTAGGCTAGCTTCTGCTTCTTTTTGCCATGTATTCATGAAAGTAGATATTAATAAAAAGAAACTTGTTATTTTCTAATTTAAACTGGTGGGTAAGGCCAGGTTTAAGAATAGCAACAAAGATATAGCAAAATATAGAAAAAAAACTTTGGGTAAATATCCCAATAAAGGGATTGGTTGGATTCAGAGAAGAGGCATCAAGATTTAACTACTGCGACCCATTCTAGGAATAGGAAGCTGAGTTAGAGTGGCGACTTAAGTGAAATGATTTAGGTGCGGAAAATTAATATGTTAAGTACTGTATAGTTTCTCTGACTTGGGAAACTCAGAACACAGACATTCTATAGAACCACATGAAGTGATAGCCGGAGTTGGGGGAAGAGATATTGAGGGGGTGGGAGGATCAAAAATGGAAAGGGATTGTAAAGTTGATATGATACATATGTGCACGAAATACTCAAATTCATTGTAAACACTATGGATTACATATGTATACTAATAAAAATAGTGGGAAAAAAGAAACGTGAATACTTGTGAGTACTACTTGTAAATCTAAATAGCTTTAGAATTTATTGCATTTTTCATGGTTCCCATAGTTTTTTAATGAAAATTATGGTCACAGTTCAAAGGATTACACTCAGCACTGTGTTTCAATGAACACATTTTTATGCAGAAGTTGGGAAATAAGGAAATTGAATTCTCAGTAATGGGAAGGGATGTGAAGGAGGAAAGAGAACAGGGCAGGAAGGGGATAAAAGAGGCCAAAGAGTGCTTTGTATGAGCGCAGACTCCCCAAATTGTGTGTAATCAACATGAAAATGAATTTTTAGTTAACATATATGAAAAGGGTGCCATTTTAATTAAAATAACTTAATGTCAATTAAATACTCTCTTTAAATTTTTAATACTATTTCCAGAACATGTTTGATCCATAAATCATACAATTATTTCCTGATAATTAAATGATTTTGGTCCAATTTAAAAAGTAAACACTAATAATGCAAATGCCTTGATTCTGCCTTCTGCGAAAAATATAATTAAAATGTAATTTGATTTGTACAAGTTAGCATGTGCCTCGTGAGATGTTTGTACTGTAGAGACTATGGACAAAATCCTTGCTTAAATTATTTAAAACAAATTTATTGCGTTAATAGTAAAGAGTGGTTAACAATGTGATCTATGTTCTAGGTTTATTTAGATTAATTTTTATGTTCTCAAGATTTGAGACTCCTATGATATTTGCAATGGATAGTTTGCATTCTCCTAGGCAAGCAATCTCTAGTGTTGTGATTGAGTTTAGGCAATGAACACTTAAACCCTTGTATAAAGTTACGTGGAGACGTGATGACTTCAGAAGGAAGTGAATTACCTATCAGCTTTCATAATTTAAACCCACTCACAGTGACTTCGTTGATCATTTTGTATTTGCCAAATAAAATATACCTTACCTAAATATTATTAGATTAGGAAATCATTTGCAAATATTTCAATAGGTTACTTTATGTAAGATTAAACTATATTTGAAGTAAAAATTTTTAAAACAAAAATGCTATTTCGAAGTAATATTTTATGTGATGTAAACATGCCAGTTTTTCATACTTTCAATTGTTTATAGAAATTCTATATAAAATTCTGCCTATATTTTTATCCAAGTATTATTTTAGACGTGATTGTTTTAAACTATGATAGTAACATTGCTTTTATGATACATATTGTATGCAATTCTACTAGACAATTATTTCTATTCCAATTTTGCTTTGATCTTCTATCGAGGAAAAATAATTAAATATTATATTTGTTTCTGATCTTTGCTCACTCATTTTTTAAATAAGCCTTCCATGGGAATCAGTTACATAAATTCTTCTTACATTTCTAATAGTTATACTTTCACTTTAAATAAATATATACATTTCTATGTATATAGTGTGTTTGGTTTAATATCTTTTTCTATTCTATTTATGTGTTAGCATTTTAGTATTATAATGGTAACTTATCTTATTATAATAAACTTATTCTGAATTTTTTTCAAAAATTCAATTAGAATTTCTCAGAATGTATTGCTCATTTTGAACTTATGAATCATTTTTACCAATTCTGAGAATTTGCTTGGAAATTATGAATATGATGTCAGTAAATTGTTATATTAGTTTAACAGAATTGAAATTTTATGTTTTTTAACAGAGAAAAATCAGGTGAAATAGTTACTTTAATCATTTCATAAATTTATTTTCACAAGCGCCGTCTTTTCTTTATGATTTTTCTTGATGTGGTAGATTTTTGTCAACATATTGAATCATTTCAAAGAATATTTCCCATTTTATTTACTGTCATAATTTTTTACAAAGCAGTATAATATTTTCTTTATTTTTTTCTTGAATGAGTTACTAAAACTCAAAAAAGAAGGAAGAATTTTTTGACCTTTTGTTAATAGTTCATTTTTATAGCAGCTTCTACCTTTATGCTAGGAGTGTCTTAACCATCTCTGTTTGCATGGGCTATCAGCGTCCTTCTAAATTTAAGATAAATATAGAGAATTTTTCTATATTTTAATTTAAATAGTTATGTCGAATGCTTTCTAGTTATAGTTGAGTATAGCCAGGAGAATGTGTTTTATCATAGTTTTAATATGCTTTGCTTTAATTGTTACTTATTAAAATATAAGTGTCAAGTACTTTGTGCTTTAAACAATTTATGAGCATAATGTAGTACATAGAAAACTGACATTATAAGTATGTTCATTTAAATATTCACATTGATACGCTTTCTAAACACAATCTGTATCATTCTTCTCAATGAGCATTGTTTAATCGTAATATATATTCTTAAACCTTTGTTTTAAATTTATTTTATGTTTCTTTAGAATTATTTTATCTAAAAAATATTTGACCAATAGAGAATGCTGAGATATTTTGTCATAAATTAAGTAACTTTGATTTTGACATGGGTTAAGGAGAAATATTTTTATATCAGTACATTAAGAAATATATTTTATGTCAGTAAATAAATTTTGATGCATATTTGTGTTAGATATAAAGAAAAATATCTTGATTTGAAATATTAAACTGGAGAAAAATAGATGTTTCACATATTTTTATAGACAGTTTTAAGACCCTTCCTTGCCACAAGGATAAAATACTATCTCAACTATTTTAAGGTAAAACTATATTTGAAGGTAGAACTCTTTTTTTTCAATTTGGTTGTTGTAATACCTTTTTATTTCATTATCATTTTGACACACATATATATATATATATATATATATATATATATATATATATATATGTACACACACACACACACACACACACGTGTGTGTGTGTGTGTGTGTGTGTATGTGTGCCTGTAGGTGTCATGTAGACCTACATATATTTGCAATACATAATATTTACAATGAACTTAGTATTTTGTGCACATATATCTCACATCAACATTACGATTTCTTCCTCTCTCCTTTTTTAGCCCTTCCACGCCTCCCACTTCCCCACTAACTCCCAGTATCACACCCACTTGATTCTATAGAATGCCTGTGTTCTGGGTTTCCCAAATCAGAGAAATCATGTGATATTTAACATATTTCATCTTCTGTGTCTGACTCACTTCAGCCCCCAAGTCACCATTTACTAGCTCAGTTTCCAACCCTTAGAATGGGCTGCAATGGTCGTATTTTGATACTTCTTCTATGGGTCCAGTAGAGACCATTCTTGGGATAATTTGCCGAACATTCTTTTTTTTCCATATCTTACAGTAACTTTGTTGAGATCTTTACTGTGGATTCACCCACCAGTTCACTGGGGAGGGAAGTATAACAATAAAATTCATAAGGCTAGAAAATGTGTTAAAAAGAATAAGTTAAAAAGTTAAATTTTGTATTTCTTAGCTGAGTACTGGAAGGTAAATGTTTATACATTCAAACAATATGCTACTTTAAATGAGCTTAAGTCTATATTACTATATAAATTAACCTAACTCTATATTATATAGTCACACTACTCTTAAAAAAAACATACAGTGGTATGCTTAGGTATTTCAGATTTTTTTTAACTTTCATGAATTATATACTCATATTTCATTAATTACTAATATTTTGCCAGATTTCATTTATTGTTTTACCTATCTATCCTTCCCTAACTTCATGCATACATATTTTTAAAGATTAAACAAAATTTTTCATGACCAAGAATCCCTAAAGAAATTAACGATAACAAGCCCAGCATTGCAGAAAATACTTAAGGAATCTTTGAGATAAACAGTGAGACAAGCAGCACCAGAATATATGGAGGAAAGGAAACACCTAAAGAGTAAGTGTAACAAAAAATAGATTGATATTCAAATCATTTCATTGGTATCTTTCTAACACAGTACCAGCTTTCTCATGAAATCTGTGAATCTTCTCCATAATTATTATTTTAATAGTATATGTTTGCAAAACTTAATAGTTATATTCAACACAGGGAATTGGTTTAAAATCTTTAATGATAGAACTCTTAAAGAGTAAAGAGTTGTGGTCAGGTGATCCAAAGGTTTTCTCCAAAATGACCAGTTTCTTTATAAGAACACTAGGATTTAGAGAACTCTAAAGAAAAGATTGCAATAACGATGCAGACAAACATGTATAAACCAAGGGGACAAGCCTCAGATAAAGGTGACCCCACTGGCACCTTATTCTCTGACTTCTTGTCTCCAGAATTTTGAGTATAGAAATTCCTTTTCCGTAGCTTGCCCATCCTGTGGTATGTTTGGGCAATCATGCCAAACTAATACAATATGACATCAATTTTCTAAATAACATGCAAATACAGTTATGCCTCCTGACTTTATTTTTGTTTATTTTGGGGGGATGAAACAAAACTTTTTATTACAATACAGTGCCATGTTATATAAAATAATTTCATAACATTATTTTTATTTATTATATTGCATAAAAATGAAAAGCAAAAATATTAGCTGTGTTGTTTTATATCTTAAATGTTTTTGTTTTTACTTTCTGAGAGTTTAACTGGACAAAGTTAGGCTGGAAATCATAGGCCATGATAACCAACTTGTCTTTTCTACTTGCTGAGTTTCAGCTTGCTAAATTTCAACACTTGGGAAAAATATAGGTCTATCCAGAATTTCAACATCCTCATCAACTTTGGTGAGCAAGCAAGCAATGAGTGTCGATCATTCATAAAAGATTCCTGATATTTAACTCTTTTTTTCCTCTTCATTAAAAATGGGGCCGACCCCTGTTCTCTCTCCAGCAGGCCGCATTTGCTAGGTGACATTTTGACCCTTTCAAATTTCTCCTAAGTAGTGATTGTTCTCTGTATACCATTCTTATTAATTACCTAATGGTGCTTCATTTCTCAAACTAATCCTTTAGAAGGGATGATATAAGAAAAATGATATAAAAACACAAGAGGGAATTCCTAGTTTCTACATGTGACTGTCATTTTTATAGTAATTCTCTCAACATTTACATAAAGAAAAATTATCAAATTAACTAGTTGAACCTGTTTGTGTGATGTACTTTCTCTGGGAAATGAAAGATAATCGCAATGTGGAAAAAATACGGCTTCTATCTTGAAAACAGTAATAACATTTGAGGGAAGATGATCAGAGCTGATTCTGAGAATAACTGCAACCTCCCATAGTGGCTTTAATTTCCCTCGCAGAATGTAGGGCAAAGATCGGGTCTTTTTCATCTTGTCTTCTTAATTGACTCTAATGTAGTGGCTTCCACATTGTAATTGCTCAGTACATATTTGCAGAAGTAAATTGAAATTTTTATCACTTTAAATAGCTCTTTTTGACACATGCTGACCATTGGAAGGTTTAATAAAATGAACATCACCAAGATACAAATGTAGACCTTAATTTCAACCTTAAAATAAATTCAACATATTCAGGTATATATTTTAAAATTTTATTAACACTATTTTGACATTCTGTAAACAATTCACTACATGACATTTATAAAAAGGATGTTCGATCATCTACACCAGGCATGTCTAAAACTGTCCACATTCTTCTGCCTTTGATTTTTTAATATTATAATGAATAAATGTAAAAGGGAAGTTTTAGTATACATATACATAATTATACAATATATGTGTTTTATACATAGCCCGACAGGTCCCTTCCACAAAAAAAATAAAAATAAAAAAGAAAACATAAATAAAGAAATGTAAAAAAAAATAAAAAATAAAAAAGCAATGACAAATGAATGCCCAACTACGATATCTAACTTTCTTGGTCTAAATGTCATTGAATCAGAAAAATCAAACTATCTCATCAAGCACTTGTGTTAGTTATTACAGTGCTACAAAGTCTAATAATTACAAACTAGAGAGTAGATTGATTATTTTTTTAAAACTTAGAATGTAAATATAGACTTAAGTTCACTTAATGTAGCAATTCCATATAGATTTAACTCTGTTTACGGTAACGATTCACTCATTTGGTCTTGGATGTAGGTTTATCTTAAGAAAACTGATTGATGGAATGATAACCTGAATGTCTTTTGAATGTACCAGCATTTACCTTTCAGTACTCAGCTAAAAAATGACATTTAATTTCTCTCTTTTTCTTTCTCACATTCTCTAGCTTTATGAATTTCATTGTTGCAGTTTTCTTATGTGGACTGGTGGGTGAATTCACAGTAAAGAATCTCCACAAAGATATAGTAAGATACAGAAAAAAAGAACTTTTGGCAACTCACCCCAATAAAAGGTTCTACTAGTCCTAGAGAAGAAACAGCAAATATGTCCACTGCGGCCCATTCTAAGGGTGGAAAACTGAGATAGTAAGTGGTGATTTGAGTGGCAAAGTAATTCAGACGCAGAAGATTAAATATGTTAAATATTTCATGGTTTCTCTGATTTGGGAAACCCAGAACACAAGCATCCTATAGAACCAATGAGTGTGATACTGGGAGTGTGGGGGACAGGAGGATGTGGGAAGGCCAAAAATCATGAAGGAAAGTGATCATAATGTTGATGTGATATATAAGTGCACAAAATACTCAAGTTCATTGTGAATATTAAGTATTTCCTATATACATATCTATTAATAAATATAATGGGAAAAATCCTTAGAATGTGAATAGGCCGTGTGCTTTAAATTTGGAACACAGTCAGCCTAGGTGAAGTTGTTGTTGGCCAATTACAGTGTGCCATGGCAACACCAGCAGGATAAATTGCTGTGTATTTAAATATCCCATTTTCCCTTTTAATGGACTTCTAAAGTTTGCTTTTGTACGTATGCTTAGGACTAACGATGTCTCAACAATCTCTATGACCTAGACAAAGGAAAGGTTTACATATGTCTATTTTATATGACTTTAATGTATTTTTCACTAAGAAAGGAAGGTATCCACCTTTGTTACCTACCTCAGTGTTAATTAAGAAGGAAATTTAAGAAATCGTAACATTTCTTCTCTATTTCAGCAATGACTTTCAAGTTCTGAGATGGCTTGTCCAAGATGATGTCATCACGATCACATAAGAATTCTGTTCTTTCAAATTACACAAAGGATGTTAAAGGTCCCCTCCTCTCCCTGGTGCCTCAGGCAGATAATGAAACACAAACCGTTGCCAACTGACTCTTCTCTGAAGGTCTCCTGCCACAAGGACAGGGTGTCTTCTGGGCCTCCTCACTGTCTTGTCCTCTGTTGATTCTCTTTCTGCCAGTTTCCTCCAACCGAGGACCTCACTTTTTTGTTCACACAACACCTCATATTCCTCCTGGTTCATTCATGCACCATCCTTGTTTTTCCTCCAAGGCCGGTCACTGTCTACAGAGAATTCCACCAAGATCACAGGCTTTGGGCAGAGCATAGGCCACCAACTGCACGTGTGATGACCCGAGGATATCATGTCTTAACAGCACACATTCACTAATCACCTGTCATGTACAATGTGCTTCATTAAGTGATAGGAGCACAGAGGGCATAACATGAAAAGTATATACCCACAATCACAGCTTTGTGTGATAAATATTCATGACTCCATGTCTAGAGTGATTTATGAATTTAGATGGGAAGCAGAGTCACTATGGACAATGTGGTCAAGAAAAACATACTTAAAAGGATATTATTCAAGCTTAAACATTATTAATCAGATATGGATGAAATGATTTTTCCCATTTTTATTAGTGTATGTATGTGATACATAGTGGCTACCTTGAGTTTGAGTATTTTGTGCACATGTTTCAACACTGCAATCCTTTTCTGTTCCCCATTTTGGCCTTCCTGACATCTCTCTCATCCCACCTAACTGCTTATAGCACACCTATTAGGTTCTGTGAAATGCCTGTCTTCTAGGTTTCTCATATTAAAGAAACCATGTGATATTTAACATTCTCCGTTTGACTCATTTTTCTAAGTATGATGGTCTCAAGTTGCATCTATTTACCTACAAAAGCTACAAATGTATTGAGAATGGTTGGCAGAATACAGGCTCTCACAAAATGTCCATTTGTACATCTTCTATGGCAAAACTCCTCATGATTTAGTCAAATAATTTCTAATTTTATGTGTCTTTCTTTTCATCCCCTTTAACATTTAATTACAGTATCAATATCATGTATTCTGAGAGAGCCCAAAATAATCAGCAGAAATTATTTTACTCACTGTACCTATTTAATTGGATTAATTTACCACATATCCAAAATCTTTTAAATATACTGAGCTTAAATTTTCTAATCTTACATTTTCAAACTTTCCTTATTAGTTTATATAAAACAAAACACTTCCGTAACTTATGACTCTAATATCCCAAAATAGTTTCATAAAGCAGTGTGTGTCAAGGAAACAGTGCTATATTTTTACTATAGCAGCAAAATTTGCCGAGGGAAAAAAAAAAAAACAGCTCTAGATAAAACCATTTTTTTTTCTAAATAAAAAGGTTTTTTTTTTTTTTTTTTTTTTTTTTTTTTTGAGACAGGGTCTCACTTTTAGTGCAGACTGTTCCTGAATTCACTATGGCGCCCAAGCTGGCCTTGGGATCAAGACAATCCATCTGCCTCATCCTCCCGAGTGGTGAGAATACAGGTGTGCACTGTCACGCCTGTCTTATGTGGTTCTAGGGAATAGAACTTGGGTACTTAGTGCTTGATTTAGCACCGCTGAACAATCCCTTCAGCCAGAAAAAGTAGATTTTCAAATAAGAGATTGTCTAAGATTCAATGATAGATTTGGATATTGCTAGTTTGAAAAAAACTTTTGTATCAATTGTAGAGTTTTAAAAAGTAGGTTTATAAGATCAAATATTTTTATCTATTTGTTTCACAATTTTGAAGTACATGAATCATATAGTTGTTTTATAACTCCCTCAAAAATGCCAATTTATTGATATCATAATTTATGTTTAATTGAGATCATTGTTTTCATTCAAAATTATTTTTTCTTAGGATAAATACTAAAGTAGGAAATGCTGATATCATCATGTAGCAAAAAATGAATTGCATCCGATAGGAAGAAATCCAAGTTGTTTAAAAGTGACCTTTGCGCCAGGTTAAGCTTTTTACCTGAAGCCATCCGTTTCTGAGGAAGAAAAAAAAATCATCTTTAAAGATGTTTCAGGTGCATTCTTGCACGATTAAACCCTTCTGTGTATACCACCAGTTTTACATACAAGGAAATACATAACCCATGCCTGTGTGATTATGACCTTGGGAACCCTGTGTAATTTCCAAATTCTCTCAGAATTGCCTTCCTCTCTTCATAGGTCTGGGATTATCCCCCCATCCCAAAGAATGGGGAAAATTAAGAGAATTTTAAGTTAGAAAACTTATATTTTTTGTCACGAAGAAAGAATTAATGACAACATTTATGAAAAATTTTAGTGGATATATAATATCTTTCAAATTCAACACAAGTTTAAGTCCAGCTGATTGTTGTTATAAGTAGTATCTATTTAATTTCATCATATTTTATGAAACTAATTAAGATTATATATATATGAGCTTGCAAAATAGAAAGTCTGGAAGAAAACTACATTTTAGCGATCTCTAATGTAAATATATGTAATGAAACCAATTGTACTTGTGACAGATTAACTTGGAACCCTTGTGTCTGTTCAGTTGTTTATCCCATTTACATTTATTTTCTTAATTTTGCCAGTCAACCATCTATTTTATTAATTCAAATATTCCATGATAAGGTGCTATTGTTCTTTAGCGTCTCTAGAGTTATCAGTGATTTTACCATCTGTGAATTTTTTTGTGTGGGGTCGTCTTTTTACCCGTGTTCTCTTGAGCCTTTCGCTTTTCCAGTTAGACTGAAATGCTCCGTGATTCTTGACTTCGAGGCAGGATTAGGGATGTCTTTCAACATTGTCGCCAAAGATTATAATTGTGCGCTGGCAACTAAAAACCAATAAATGTCAAATCATGCCTTCAGGATTTACTAAGTGAAGTGAGCACTTAGGAAAATGGTGTGAAAAATGTTTCCCAGCGCTGACACTGGAATGAGGAGCCCTGGGTAAATGCTCTTTTGGCAATTATGTCTCAGGACATTGATGAACACACTCATTAATTATATTTACACATGACAAACTTCATCTAAGTGGTGTAATTCATACTACATTTTGTGCCTTTGTATTTACAAATAAAGCATGCTCTGAGTGATTGAAACATTTGTAGGCATTTTCTATCTTTTTTCTCTTATTGCTTTTTTTTTTCTCCACTTCAGTGTGCTGTATGTGAGCAGTGCCTCAGGTAGAATGTAGGCCACGCTTGCTGACTTGTGACTTCAATAGAGAACAGGTAAGAATTCTAGAACCCCATGCATGTTGAAAGAAAAATATTTCTGTAAGACTTGTGTAATATGGTGTTCTTACTGTTAAAAAGATTTATGTTGTTTTATTCTGCATTCCTTTCAAAACATGGAGATTTTGCTCATTTTGCATTGTTACAGTCATCAAATTGAAATTCAGTTCTTTGGTGAATATGTGTGGTTATTTGTAATGCCCAGAACCTCTTGGGCAAAACATCAGCCATTAAACTATAAAACCTAGATTTTCTGGCCTACAGAAGTCAGTAGTATTTTACAACAGGAGACAATAGAATCTTAGTGAGGGTTGAGATGACAATAACTATCCATAAGAACAAGGCTGTAATTAGAGGATTAAATATTGGTAAGAGCTGGGGAAGCAAGGGCAATTAGGTAGAACATCATGTTATAAACAGGTAAATGGAGTCTTTCTCGGTGGAGATCTTAACTTATGAGTAGACTGTGGAGCTTGGTAAGTGGGTCTGATTGATGTTGACAGCTTAAAACAAACATAAAATACCTAGCTCAAGTGTCAACATTTTTAATGATATCCATGAGTGAAAGGGATATATTTTTAACATTAGGTTTTCAATAGGTGTTGAGATAACATTAATGAAGAAATGACAGCGGTAGAAAAATCTTCAAAGATCAATAAGATTCATCATAAAAAGCTTGAAAATCATAATAGCTGAGAGTTTATTTATCATGAATATCATGAAAAAGCGCTAAACCTACACTTAGTATCATAATCAATATTCACTAAAAATTATAAAATAGTATAAAGTTAAGAGAATGTACATATTTTTTATATCTTATGCAAAACAGGTAAAACCTAATTTTCAATGCATAAAACTGTTTTAATGTCTTCCAATTGTCTTCAATGTACCTGATGGCCTTTAAATCAATTGTATCTCCATCACCGTGTCATGAGAATATTACCTGATCTATGGAGAATAGTAAGTGTAGAACTTGGGAAAGAAACAGACTTATGGCTACAATTCTTAGGAGAGTTAAAGGAATTTAACTCTGTAAAAGAATGTCCACTTGAAATGTAAAAAAGATCTTTCAAATTTTTATATATCCAAAATAAAATTATTTCTGACTGTATATGCACTTCTACATAAATGTGTCTTATCTTAGAAATGGCTCTATTAAATGAGGAATTAATAAACATAGAATCCCAGGGGTTATGGTTATGGTTATCAGCATGTGTTGAAAACTAAGTAAAGGTTGATAATGAAGCATATCTGATAGAGCTTACGTATAGCATTTCAGACAGTCATGGCTTTGTGAATCAGCACTGTGGGGGAAAAGCACAGTCCATGGAGGTGTGGGTTACATACTGTAGGCTGCTTATTCTTGCCCTGTACTCTGTGACGTGAAGGCCATGAAGCCAAGAACACAGGAATTAAGAGCCAGCAAGAGTAGAAGTTTTACTTATGTCAAAAGTGTGAAAAGGTAAAATTTAGAGTGTTTATGGACAAGACTCCAAAAACGTAGGTTAATATTTGGAAGAAAATATGAGCCCTAAGGGAGTATGACAATTAATATCAATTTTTCCATATACTATGTTTCAAGGTTTCAACTGTAGTAAAAAGTAAGATTAGGAGCCAAGAAGAAGCTGGCATATAAACTCATCAGAGTTTTATCAACCTTAAATAAGTGAAGGAGAATTAGAACTTAAAACTTTCCCAAGAGGATTTCTCTTTTCCTCATTTTTATTAATATATGTATAAGATACACAGTGGTTACATCGAGCTTGCCTATTTTGAGCACATGTATGTCAGGTCAACTCTATAATCCCTTCCCATCCTGCTTTGGGACCTTCTGTACCTACCTCATCTCCCCTAGCTCCCACCATCACAGCCGTTCGGTTCTATAAAATGTCTATATTCTGAGTTTGAGTTTCTCATAATAGACCAAATATGTAATATTTTACCTTTTGAATTTGACTCACTTCACTAAGCACGATGGTCTTAAATTGTGGCACAGTGGAGCTGTAGGAATGGCATACCAGTTAAAGTGCTTCCCTTGGAGCTTCAAGACCGTGAGTTTGAGTCCCAAGCACCGCATAAGCCGGGTGTGGCGGTACACACCTACAATCT
Source organism: Ctenodactylus gundi (assembly GCA_004027205.1). NCBI lineage: Eukaryota > Metazoa > Chordata > Mammalia > Rodentia > Ctenodactylidae > Ctenodactylus > Ctenodactylus gundi. The sequence goes on from PVKB01001630.1 coordinate 36,408, forward strand.
TAGCTCTTGAAAGGCTACAGCAGGAGGATTGCTTTGAGTCAAAGGCTACTCTGGGCCACATAGTTCAGGAGCAGTCTGGGCTCTAGAGGGAGACTGTGTCAAAAAAAAAAAAAATGCGCCTCATAGCAAATAATCCCTAAAAAATTATTTAAAGGGAGGTGACTGCCAGAAGGGAAGTCCAGAAGGTTATATATTTGGGGTGTTTTCTAAATAAAGCTCTACTACCCCCCACAGTATCTCAAGTAAACTGAGTCACAGACTAAGATGAGTAAATATCCCAATATCTACTCCTGCTGCAAAGTAAGGCTTTTGTATTTCTTGAATTAACATAACACCAATTAAATCCTCTTAAAACTTTAAAACTTTTCTGTGAGATAATAGGAGCAAAAATAGAATGAAGAGATAAATTTGAAAAGTTTAGAATTATTTTCTGGAATTTTTATGTAATTATAAGTTGTTCAACAAATAGGTAAGATGGATAATTTTAGAACTAGAATTTATTTAAAAGCCATCCTTGAATCTGGGACCTAAAATTGTCATATTTACTTTGAAGCCTGTGACAGGCATACTTCATAGCACACGTTATATAGCTGAAGAGAAAATCACTGACTGGAAACACACACATGTACAATATGCTCACGTGCCCAGCCAAGGCCACAGAAAAATGATGGGAAAATACATGAAGTATATAAAAGTGCTTTTGAGATTCATAAGAAAAATACAAATAAAATGTTATGTGATTAAAGTTCCACATGTAGGAAGGAAAGATTTATGGTGTCTGAGTCACCGGGGCCCAAAATCTGCTACTCTTAAGTTAAAGAAAGAATTTTTTATTTTGCTGCACAGCTTCTAGTGGATTCAGTGCAAAATTAGCAGACTCCAAGACAAAATAGCTCAGCAGCTCAGCAGCCAGCATGGCGTAACAAGGGAAAGCTCCTCGACTATCGCACACTGGTAGCAAGAAGAGACAGAAATATTGCTGGGGACTGGAATATTCCGTTGCAGATTACACATTCAGTGGACTAACTCCAGCTAGACCCTGGCTCCTGTGGCTCATTGAGCCGCAGAGCTGACTGGAAGAATCTGATGGTGAGTATGGCTATCACATAATGCAGTCACCAACCAGACACGTGAGAGACACACTAGATCTAAGTCACAGCACATAGCCAACAAACTCCTGAAAACGTAGTGCATACATATGGTAACATAAGGCAACACACGTTTGAAAGAAAACAGAGAATATCTTCATAATCATGGATAAGGCAAGATTTCTAGAAGAGGAATTAAAGATTTAATCATACAGAGCAGTGTTAGTAAAGTATAAAATTATATGGAAGAGATCATAGTTTAAAAGATGCACAATCAAAAACTCACAAAGCAAACCACAGATTTTAGGATGACATAGAAGAGATAGTATAGATACAGATGCCACTAAAATTAATAACACAATAAGCCTATTAGAAGCAAACAAGGTATATTTTTTAAATTTTTAATTGAGAGAAAAACATTCAAATAGCAAAATAAGCTTGTGAAATCTGTACTTTATTAATAATGCAAAGATTCAAGTTAAAACCATGTACCAAATAGATAGATGGTTGATGATTAACAACTAACACCATTAATTTATGCCAAAGACACAAAACAGTTGTAACTCTCATAAATTGTTCACATATGTCATAAAACTGCAAAATTACTAAGCTGAATGTTTGCATTCTGTGTTAGAAATGTAAAGTCTCTGTAAGTATTCAAGACAATGTTCACTTTGAGCATCAAATGATACACACAATCATTTTCAAATAGAAGAGGAAATAGTCTTAATTTTTTATCAATAGAATTAATATATAATTGTTGGTATATTAACCTAAGGGGAAATCAATTACTCACAAGTGCAAACTATTACATCCCTTAATGTTGAGTCAGGCTTATTAAAACAATGTTGAGAAAAAGGTGAGCCAACTATACAGAAACTACATATATTATACAACACATACAACTTGTATTAATCTACAATAACATAAAGCCAATTTATGGTGAGAGAACCAGAACTGTAGAAACTTTAAGGATGTAGTTTTTGAAATTAAGAACTAGGTGGTACTTATGTTCTATTCCTGTATTTGGTGGTTTTATAGAGCAGAATTGGCATTTTATTTATTAATGTTTTTAGTTGTATCTTTAGGTTTTAGGTATCTGTATGCGTGTGTTATAATTCTAGGAAATCTCATTATTGTGAGCTAGATTGCACAATTTTTTCTCCAATGCTATGCTTTGCACTAGTATGTGATTGTGATATACACTGATTACATTACTTGAATAATTGGGACAGGTACCTATCACAACTTCATCAATCCTGCTGTGTTTTCTCCCTTCCTACCCTCTCACCCTCTCTCACAACCCATTTCTCTCTCCACAAATCTACAAATGCTCACTTTTAAAATAATACGCAGAAGTACATTCTAGCAAGATCAAATTCCAGGCAAGGTCATCAGTGGTCGTGACTACTCGTGGTTCCCCCACATTTCCCCTTTTCCACTTGCAGTCCAGCAGAGTGACAGTGGTACCCTGACTCCTGTCATTTCCACGCTGTCCCCCTCCACTATTAGGCTATCAAACTCTTTAAATGTCTAATTTAATGTATCCCAATTCTTAGGGAATATGGCTAATCTTGCAGACAAAGAGACACTTGTATATAAACACAAGCCTAGAACATTAAATTTACCTCATATATCAAAATAATGTGCAAGTCACATATCACTAATGTGTTATTGAGATCATTACTCTACAGTCAGCTCATTACCAATGCAATCATGCTTCAAGTAGCATTGCTAATGACTAAACCATTCAAATAAACTCTAAGAAGAAATAGTCATCTAAAATATGTGTTCATATTTCACTTTCTGTTCTTTAAAATATTTTGTATCATTCTCTAAGTTATAGATTTTTTTTCCCTACAAAAGAAAAACAGAAGATTTTTCCCTTGAGGATAATGATTTAAGACTTTAAGGAAACCAGTGCTTGTCAAGATAATAAAATGTACAGAAATGTGGTTAAATCCTGTCTATTTCAGTATTTTTTATTACTAATTATCTTTTCTTTTTTATTGTTCATCGTACTGAAGTGAAACAAAGTTCTTCACTACTAAAGTGAACATTTAAAATGCAAAGGAAAAACCTATGCCGTAGAATTTAAAGACTTTTGATTATTATTTGATTAATTAAGCTATTTTTAATTGGGTAATATGAAGTGGATGGCAAGAGGAAAATAAAATATCTTCATTCCATAGTATATCCCTGAGGCATTTCCTAATCACCAACGAGTAAATCTCACTCAATAGAAAAAAAAAATTGTGCCACAGTGCCCAATAAAATTAATGAAAATTGCTCATCTCATTTACCATTGACAACATGGAAAATTTTTCCCACAAGGATCATGAACATTATAATACTTTAGAGGGGGAGATAAACTTCTTTAAAAGACCATTTTTCTGGTGTTGGCACCTGAAATCAAGGATGATAATATTCTAAAGCTATTTAAATAATAACCCAAACACCGATAAGATCATCTCATAAGGTGTTATCTGAATAGATGAGAAAGAAAAGTGGAATTTGAGTCAATTAAAATGAAACTAAGAGAATGAATTATAAAGCTCTGAAATATAAATATATAATTCATAAATATAATAAAATATGATTTAATTTATTAAATCTTTGATTTAGGCATCTCAACTTCATGAATTTGTCTTTCCATGCAACAAAATAAAAAAATCTACAACAAAAATATTGTAAAACCTTAATCACAAACTGTTTTGGGGGTAATTCTAAATTAATAGAATGCTTTAATTTTATTTAGATCCTCTGAGTGAAGATAAAGCAATTGCAATTTTCTACATATTTAATCTTCAAAATTCTCATAATGGATGCTTTCTATTTAATTTACTACTATATGGCAAAATATTTTAATTAGATTACTACCACCTAAAATTTGAAAGTAAAGCTGCCTTTTTCTTTTCAGAATTCTCTTAACTTTTGTTTTCTTCTAAATTCTCAAAGCAATTCAAATTTGGAGCCAAAATATTTATATTTTAACTGCATGTATAGTTTAACTGTTGGCATTGGTACCATTTTAATATTGTAAAAAAATTAGAGTTTCCTGATTTTCACTAACTTCTTCCTATATTTTGAAACATATTACAATGTGGTAACATAAGCAATTATATTTAGAATAAAATATTTGGCTTTGTGTTGCATAAAGATGTTAAGTGAGAGAAATTTTGATTACTGGAAGTATGAAGCTATTTCAATATTAATTTTTGGCTTTAAGAAAAGAATCAATGAATAAATGAATCATAATTCAAACATAAATGACTCATCAGGCATAGTTTGTCAATAGAAGTGTTTCTAGGAATTGAATGGATAATGGAAGGTTTTGCATTATGACCATCCTTACATTGGCCTATGATTTTATAAGCAATTAATCATTCATTTAGTATTAATGCATTTTTAACATATACAGTTATTTTGACCCTAAAAATTTCTCTCTCTCTCTCTCTATATATATATATATACGTGCATGTGTGCATGGATGTTCAAGCTCCAGTCTTTGCCACTGTTCTTTGAACAACGGAGATTTGCATGGGACTTTGATCAACTGTCCTGCAGTCCCAGGCGGGTGCTTTACTTCATGACTGAGCAGCCCTGGGATACTCCAGCTCTCCCAGCATAGGCCGGCATCTTGGACTATCTCTACTCTCAGATTGTAAACCTTCTAAATAGATCCTTTTTGTTATAATTTTTGTAAATTCTGCTTTGTAAAAGAATCCAAACAAATACAATGCACTAGAGAGTACCACAGATTTTTAAAGAAACTGATATTAGTTCAACAGAAAATGGGATGAAACTGTTCTGAAGCAAAAAAAAGCGAGATGACATCCTACAGAAGATTCTATCGGATGCACTTCTGAATATAAACTGGTTGAATAAGGAAGATAATACTCTGGGCTGGAGAAATAGAACAAAAATTGGAGGAGAGAAATAGAAGCCAGGAACCTTTCTGGAAACACAGGTAAGGCTTAGATGAGAAAATCAGGAACGTAGTGACGTGATAATATCACATTTTATCAGCTCAAGAGATAGAAAGAGGCTGCTGGAATTAACTGAAATAGAGAGCAAGCTTCAGGAAGAAAGAATGACTCATCCTTTGTACTGTGCTGAATAGCATAATGATTTTTATTTTCTTTCAGCCAATTTATGCACATATACATGACTATATGACTGTATCTAAAATGTGCATTTGTGATGAGAACCATTATCTTTCTTCTTATAAAACACCAAATGCACTTAACAATTTAGAGAGAATCAACACCCTGAACTATCTTTTCTCTTTCCTTTTAGAGTCTGAATAGAAAATTATAATCTTTTATAATTTCCCCAGTTTTTACTCATATCCTGATCATCTTTTGTCAACTAGTCTGCAAAAATAGACTGCGACAGAAAATACAAGATATCATCACACAAAACCTACAGTTTTGTCATTTTTTTCTCATGTTATCAGAAAACACTAACAGTTTATGCCAGTTATGCTTTTAAGACTTCGAATGTAAGCTATAACACCTGTATTAAAAATTAAAGTAGTGTAATTAATGCTTTCCCTTAATAAAAAATATCATCAAGAAAGAGGTGCAGTTGTAGCTCAGCATGAAGTACTTGCCTAGTAGTAGTACTTTGCCTAGTAGTATGAATGGGACCCTAGTTTCAGCTCTTTGAAAATGGAAAGAAAGAAAGGAGAAAGAAAGAAAAAAAGACAGAAAGAAAAGAAAAGAAAGAAAAATGTGCTAAATAATTAGAACATGTTTGGATGACTTAAGTATACACATGAGAGCTACTTTTGAAAGAAAACACCTCTGTTGAGGAGTGACAAAAAACCCCACATTATTTCATTACTAAATCTAAAGCAAATTTGTTTACCCACCTAAATAAAATCTGTACATACTAATGAAGTTCCATGGATTGTTTTGCAACTGCTATATACTGTATAAAGTTTGAATGATATAAAATGTATTAATTCCCTCAAACACACATCATCCCTTTTGGTGAATGAATTTCAAACATGTTCTTAAAGTTTTTCTGAAACATGTCCACATGGCTGTGCTGGGAAACTTCACACAGGAAAGAACATCTTAATCTTCTCTCACCAAGAAAAATTTAATCATAAGAGAATCCATTTCAATCTCAACAATCAAAGGAAACAAACTGAAAATATACTTTAAGAAATAGCTAAAATTTCATCATTTAGATAACATGAGGTATTACTTTATTAGTTCCTTTATAAATCAATTCACTGTGTCTGATATTATTACTCTTCTAGTTATTGTAGCCCAGGCTAGTGGTGAAATCATAATGTAGCCCAGGCTAGCTTTCGACTCAGGGCAATACTCCTGCCTCTGCCTCCCTAGTGCTGGGATCACAGGACTGTGGCTTTTGTGCATGTGATACTTATTTTGCCTATAAGTCAGTAAAGGTTAATAAAAAATAAACAGTGTGAATGAAGGTAAGAACTTTTCTTGAATTGTCACAAAGCCTACTGGTAAATGCCTTATAAATAATTGATATTACTAACTTTTGCAAAAAGCTTATTATTACTACCATTTTTCCTAAATTTGGTCATGGCACAGAAGCTAATGTCTTCATATCTATCTAAATATTTTTCTGACACTTAAAAATTATAACTACTCAATTAGTGAAGAAATCTATACCAGCAAAGATATACTCATTGTCAAATTACTATAAATTATAGTATGCTTGATAAAGAATAATTTTGCTGACTATGAAACACATTTTTGCCATTAAAATGATTCCTGACTTTTACTCTGTTACTATAAATTCATGAAAATTACTTCTTCTGCCAGACGTCCACACAGCAGCAGATGAGAATCCTACAGGAAGTGAACTATAAATTAAGTCGCTACCAATATGTTCCCAGTTTCATATAAGGGACTGGTAATTTCTTTGTAGACAGTGATAAAAGAAACCACAAATCTTTAGACCAATTGGATTGGTTTAACACTATAACACTGTTGATGAGAAAAGTGCATTTTAACCACATAAGGCATCCCTCCTCCAGTACTAGAGACTAAACCCAGTGCTGTTACACTGAGCTACATCCCAGACTCTTATTTTTTGATACAGTTTCAATAAGTAGCTAGTTCGACCCAGTGTGGTGTGGAACTTGCCCCCACAGGCATGCACAAGGACACCAAATACTTACAGTACAAATATAGCAATATTAACCATCTCAAAAATCATGTGTAGTGACTCTTCTAGGTAATAACATCATACTAAATGCCATAGAAAATTAAATAATGAATTAAGTCTGTGTATTTCAGGGCACTAAAATTTCATGAGGGGGCTGGAAGAACGGCTCAGGGGTAGAGCACTTGCATAGCAGCATTAAACACCTGTGTTGATTCCCCTGCTTCTCAAAAACTGAGAATCGTGGCACATGTGTGTAATCCCAGCACTTAGGAGGCTGAGGCTAGAGAATTGTGGTGAGTCCAAGGCCAGCCTGGACAACATAGTGAGTTCAGGACCAGCCTGGGCTACAGAGCAAGACCCTGTATAAAAATAAATAAATAAATAATTTATATTTATTAAAAAAGAAAAAGAATGCAGTGGAGCATTTATGCCACAAAAACCTACATATGTTAAATCATGGTATTGACTAATTTTCCATTAAAATGAAATTACAATTATCAGCAATTTTTGCCTAGCTGAAACGCAAAAATTGGAATGAATCTTTAAAGAAAAGCCAATCACTCTTTTCAAAAGCTTCTCCCTGAATTGTGATTAATACCAGCTTAGGAATAAATGGAATTGTAAATAATATTCTTTTTAAATTCAAAGGATTTAAAAAAGATATATCTCATATGCTGATCTATAGCATTCTTGGTCTAACCCTTATGATTTTGATTTTACAGCAAACACATGCTCTATTTATTTCTTTTTAGCCTACAGATAACAAATGATAGTGTTTGTGCTCCTGCATTTATCATAGAATGCGTATCTCTAAGGCTATGTCCATGAGAAAGATATACTAATGTTAATATATATCATCCCTATCGCCTACTTTCTACTAATAATAAAAGGCTGAATAAGATATACTGTTACAGTATAATAATATTGAAGAAAAAATTTAAATTAGTTATTTGAACTCAAGATACTTAATAATAATAATGCTAAACATTATTTCAAACAACAGTTGGAGGTAGAAGGTTGGTTCAGTCCTAAGCTCAACAGAACTGCATGTGGAATTCCGTTGCCTTTCAACTTTTTTAAGAATCAAATGATTTTTCTTTAGTCAGTTGAATTTAGAGAAAAATAGAAAATTAGATACACATTTTCTACCAAATTTTGATAACTTTAAGAAGTAGCTCTGTTTCTGTTGGATTGTTCCCTACAGACAAGAGTAAATATCTACCTTGATAATTCTAAATGAGTGAATACAAATATAATGATTTTAATGCTTGAGAAACAAGTAAAAGCACACTTTTATATTGACTCTTTTTTTTTTTTTTTTTTTTTGTACTGGAGTTTGAACCCACAGCCTTTGCACTGAGCTACATCTTCAGTCTGTTTTGCATTTCTGTGTTAAGCTGAAGCCTCTGTAAAAATTCAGTTATCCAGGCTGGGCTCAAGCTTATCATTGTCCCACCTAGGACTTTGACATGCTGATATTATAGGCCTGTCCCACCAGGCGTGGCTTATATGAACTCAACTTCTAGTTATCTTCATAAGATGTGGTTCTAGAAGAATAATGTTCACAGATTGTAAATTAAAGTAAAATGGGCATTGATTTATTGTGCCCTAAAATTAAATTATATGACTAACAACATAAAATCTTATAATGGCATTTAGGCATTATTTATTAAAATTTATTAAATCATCGTTATATGTTATGATAATAGACAACATCACATATGTTTCTTAAATATTGTATTCTCTTTTGATGTATGATGCATTTAAATAAAATATAAGAGTAGTTAAATTATTTTATAAAAGAAAACAAAAAATCAAATCGATGCATGTGTCTCTTGTAAATAAACCAATTTTATATTTCATGGATCAGGATACTGATATACTTTAATTACATGTTTATGTAGTGCATATTGATGACAGAAATTATTACTGCTCATGTGTATTAAGATATTCCTTTTCCTCCTTGTCCCAGAGATAAATATATTTTTACCAGTGCACATACATTTAAGCAGAAGCAGCAGAGGGGTGTGGCTGGTGTTAGCCAATTGAAAATGATTTATTTCAGTGATGCGTAAAGGGAACCCGAAGTCCGACCTTTCTCTTCAGTAACTGTGGTGATTTGGAGGCTACGTGATGGCGAGAAGGAGCCACAGGCTGGAATAGCTTGAAGAGCCACCCAGTTTATAGCTGCACAGGGTGAGACCTCCATGGTGAAAATTTGTTGAGGTGGAAGAGATTAGTGACTCTTTTTGAATGTTTCAAGAAGTGACATTTTAAAATTTTAAATTAATTTCAAAGTAATGCAGGGAAACAGAATTAAGCCCGTACGTCTTAGAATCTGTTTTATTCTCTTCTCTCTTCTTTGAAAAATTTATGCTACTTTTGTCATTTATTTCATTTTTAAATAAAAATATACAGGATATAGTGGTATCTTTTCACTCTAAATAATCAATTGTTGTCATGATAAAATATAAATAAATAACAATATCACTTTAAGTTGTCATTCCAGAGCTGTTTGTGTGGACATACACAGATGTTATCACAGGATGGCCTGAGAAGTCTGGTCAAACAGCTCTTATGATATAAGTATGCTACTGACAAGTTCTCTCAGACTTTAAATGAAGATGTTTCTAATTAGCTTTCCTTTTCAAAATGTAGTTTTGCTGAATACAGAACTCTGTTCTGCCTTTTTTCCATCATTTTCAAAAGTAATGTTCTTCAGGGAAACATTGTTCAGGGCTCCCTTTTGTTTATCCAAAGCATGAGATGTTGAAGGATTTTCTTGGTACTTTACTTTCTTCTTTAATTTTTTGTTTGGGTATATTATTATTATTATTATTATTATTATTATTATTATTATTTGAAATAAGGTCTCACTCTACAGTCCAGGCTGATTTTGAACTCGTTGTGTAGGCCAGACTGGCCTCAAACACATGACAGCCTGCCAAGTACCAGCCTCACTGGTATGCAGCATGGATTTACTACTTTGCTCTCTACTTTCAGTAACTCCTATTTACTGGCCTCACCAAGGGGGCTATTTTCCCGCAATCCTTTGCTTCCTCCCAGAGGTGGGCTTCTGGTATTTCTAACTTGGGGTTTGGTATGTTACATGAATAAGAAAATTTTCTCGTGTCTTCATCTATATGTGCTCCAGTATTTACTGATTATCATATTTAAAATTCTGTCTTTCCTCGCACATGATAACTACTCAAAATTCTTAAAACTCCATACATTTCCTTCTATAAAAATTAGTTTTTTTACACATGATAATGCCCAATAGAATGAACATTTGAAGACAATTGAATTATGTTTTTCCTACTTTTGCTCTATTTAAAGAAACAAAACTAGTATGAACTATTTGGGGTCGCTTTCAGAAGAAAATGCCTTCTTATGATTATGTTTGTAAACAACCATAGTGAAATAGCCATTTTAATACTAAAAAGATTATATTTTGTGAAGAAAAGTTATGGAACATCATAAGTGCTTGGGAAAGTCAATTTTGCTATTTTGTTTTCTTTTCAGGATGTAAAAACATAAAATGATAAAGCCACCAAGACTACGGAAGTCATTTGAGCAGCAGTTATGTTAGAAAGAAAAGAAAGGAAAAAAAAAACGGAAGTTAAAGTTGTCAGATGTGACTCGTTCTATGCCTGATTTCTTATACCTTGCAGCACATGTGTTGATGTACGCTCTGCATTCAGGACATGCTTTGAGGAAATCATTCTATGAAATGTGGAGTTGATGGAATGACATGGAAGAGGAAGAAGAGGTGTCTGCTCTTGAAAATAGAGCGGACATCTTTGAAAACTGTCAGAATTCTATAGGCCCTTGAATGTGGGTGTGTGAGCAATTTCACCTGGATGTCAGGCAACAAGGAACTCAAGTGACATTTGGTTTACAATTATAAAAGAAATAGAGGCGAAAGAATCTGAGAAGTTACAACTAAATCTCATATGAAATGCTTGGCACCAACTCTATGAAATAGAATGTAGACTTGTGGAGGTCAACTTAATCTCTCACAGTTTAATAGTGCTTTGAAAAATATAAATCTATGGGACCTGCCTTCTGATCCCTTAATACAATATGTCTGAAGTGAAGTCTTGAAGTTCAAATTTGCAGCTATTGTTCAGAAAAACTGCCAAATAATCTGTGCTCTAAAAATTTTTTCCTGACCCTGCATGGAGTATAGTGACGTGGCATTTAACCTACTTTAGAAAAAGAATATTATGAAGAATTGGTCTAGTTTTTTTGAATATTCTTTTTGTGGTATCGTGGCTTTTATTCTGACAGTCTTGTGAAAGAATGCCTTTTAATTAACCAAGTCAACTTGGAAGTACTGCTTTTGGTAAAATCTAACAGGCATTTATGACCATTAATGATAATAATGGTGAGACAGTTCATGTTAAAATGTGTATTTCATTGAGAAATCTGCAGTACTTTAAATGGGTTTGCGTTGGTAGAATAATGCCTGTTTTTCTCTTGCTGTCTTTAATATCTTCTATTTATGTCATATTTCTGAGGCTATGATTATGATATGTTGTGCCGAGTCTTGTTGCTGGTTGAGGTAATTTGGTCTTTCGTAAAGTTTCTTGTGTCTGAAAACTAATTTCTTTTTCTGGATTAGGGAAATTTGCTTGCACTATTTCAGTAAATAAATTCTTTATACCTTCAAAGCTAGGAGATCCTGGAGCGAGATCTTTCAGGCTTTAAAAGGCAGCATGTGTCAACCCAGGTTACTGTATCCAGCAAAATTATCCCTGACAATTGAAGGAGAAGTAAAAAGTTTTCATGACCAAAATTCCCTAAAGAAATTTGTGACCACTCGCCCAGCATTGCAGGAAATACTTAAAGGAATCTTTGAGAGAGACAGAGAGAAGTGGCAACAAAATACATGTAGAAAAGAAAATGCCTAAAAAGAAAGTGTAACAACAGCAAATTGAATTGGTATTTGAATCATTTAATTGGTATTCTCCCAAAACAGTACCAATTGTCTCATAAAAACTTTGAATCTTCCCCCATAATTATTATTTTTATAGCATATAAGTTTGCAAAACACAATAATTATATTCAACATAAAGAATTGGTAAATGATAAAGCAAATCTGGCAATGTTAGTATTAGTGAAATGTGAGTAAATAATTTATGAAAGCTAAAAAATCTGAAATGCCTAAGCATGCAACTCTATCTATTGCTTTAAGTGTAGGATACTTATGTGATACAGATTTAAATTTGTTTAATGAAGCAATTTCATATAGACTTAAACTCATTTAGTGTAGCATTTGTTTTGAATGTACAAACATTTACCTTTCAGTACTCAGCTAAAGAATTTGAATGTAACTTTTTTTGTTGTTTTGTTTTTCTCGCACCGTCTAGCCTTATCAACTTTATTGTAATAGTTCTTTTCTTGTTTGAACTGATGGGTGTGAAGCCATGTCAAAGAAGCTCAACAAAGATACAGTAAGATACAAAAAAGAACTTTTATCAAATCCCTTCAATAAAGAGCTCTGCTGAACTGATTAAATATGTTAAATATAGCATGGTTTCTCTGATTTGGGAAACCCAGAACACAGGCATTCTACAGAACCAAATGGGTGTGACAGTGGGAGTTAGGGGGATATGAGATGTATGTGAGGTGGTCAAAAGTGGGGAGGGATCGTACTTTTGATGAGGTGTATATGTGCACCAAATACTCCAGTTCATTGTAAACGTTGTGTATTGCATATATATTATGGTAAAATAGTGTGTATTTCATGTTTCTATTTAATTTCAATGATCAAAGTTCGGGTATCATAAATAACTATAATGAATTAATTGAAAACAGAACAGAAAATATACTTAAATGGATATGCTTTTCATTTTCTCTAGGTTCAGTGTGTTACACATAGACAAAGCTTCATACTCAGAGACGTTATTATTTTGTTGTTTTTGTACTGAACTTGTAGGTTTAATTTCTCTATACTGTGACTTTCAAAGCATTCGCTACTTCCAGTCTGTTAGTCCATAACGTCAGTGAACCAAATCTTCTCCTTTAAATTTCCAGTAAAAGTAAATCCTCTCTCATTTACCTGAGTAATAAATTGGAAAGAAAAAATCTTATAACCTAAAAGCACAAAGATTAAGTGTAATGAAAATTTGCCAGACATTGTATGAAATGACAAATGTTGGTTTTTAGATGTTCAGTTCCATTACCTATAATACAAATTACTTGAGACAAATAACAACATTTGACATGTTTATCACTGCTAATTGAGGAGTTTGGTATGTCCTGACTAGGGAATTATTTTTTTTTTTTTTTTCTGAGATAGGGCTTAAAGAAATTCTGTTTAATTAATGTATTTTTCATTTGTAAAAGCTGAGCTGCTGAGCTTCCGTTTTCTTTTGAATACCTGACTGTGTAGACTTTTTGTAAAATATTTTATCTTTTTATGTGATTGTAAGAAAGAAATTACTCCAAAGTCTTTTTTCTTTCTTTTGAGATAGAGCCTTGCTCTCTTTTCTAGGCTGGTCCTGAACTCACTATAGAGCTCAAGCTGTCTGAAAATGCACACTAATCCTTCCTTAAAACTCTTCCTAGTTCAGGGATTAGAGGCACACACCACTACACCTAGTTTATGCCTAGCTTATGTGCTACTAAGGAATCAAACACAGGGGCTTGTACCTGTGAGGCAAGAGTTCTAACCACTGTGCTAATTCCTCAAACCCTAAAACTTTTCTTTTTTTAGCACATGTAGAATGTACTTTAACTGTGAGGAGTTAACAAAATGAAAATAAATAAAAAACAATTAGAGAGAAAGAGAGAGACTATATGCATGTGTGTGTGCATGTGTGTGTTTTTGTGTATGTGTATGCGTGGTCCTGCGAATGAAATATATGGATGTACACCAAATACACTTTCTTGTCCTGGGAAGTTTTTTTTTTTTTTAATATTTATGAACCAATAATAAGAAATCAAGAGAGAGAAAATAATTATATATTTTACTTGATATAGATTTGAAATGAAATTCAATACAGGAAATTAGTCCACTTAAAGTTATTAATAGTTATGTTAAAATTATGATAACTACCTATTTTAGTATAAATTTTGGAACAAAATAAAGTCTTGTATTAAAAGTGTTTATTGAATTTATCTGAAGGGTTTTGAAAAGATACTTTGTGCAAACAGAAACCATAAGCAAGGAAGAGGAGTGATTTTTACACTACATAAAGTGAATTTGAGGGTGTATACAGGAAAATGAGGTAGCAGAATCGATGACGATAAAAGATTAAACAGCAAAAAAGGTTTGACAAATGTGAATGTGTACTCACCAAATGCTAGAATGCCCAATTTTGCAGCACTCATGTTATGTGTAAAGACACAAATAAAATCTGACACAAAAATAGACAGACTTTCATTAACGGGCAGATCTTCTAAGGAAAAAAAAAAAAGAATCAGTCAAGAAATGTCAGAGTCATACCATAACATAGAAAAAAATGTACTAAACAAGCCTGTGTCAAATATTGAATCCAACAGAGTGCATCTTTTCACAGCACATTGAACGCCCTTTATGACAGATTTTATATTAGTCCTCAAGCAAGGACTGAACAACAGAAATAATAAGAATCATGCATATATCTTTTTCTAACTGCAGTCAAATAAACCTAAACCTAAATGAGAGAAACTTGAGAAACAAATTCATGGAGACTCACAAATATCCCACCAAATAATAACTTATTGAAGAACTCACAGGAGAAATATAGCAAAATCATAAACAAAAACCCTAAGCATATAAAAAAATGCTAAGAATGGCGCTTAAAGAAATAAGCATCTGTATTGGGAAAAAAAGAAAGATTTTAAATTTTTAAATTAAAAAACCTAACAAGCATTTGTATGGTCTGCCAAAAGCCCCAGCCAAAAAAGACAAGAGTAATAGAAGGAGAAGAAGAAAAAAGATGAAAGCAGAGTTAATATCAATGAGATACAAAATACCGAGAGAAACCATTTGTGCTCTGAAAAGAAAAAAAAAACAGAAAAAAAAAACCACTTGCAGGCAAATTAAGAAAAGAGGACTCACATAAACAAAATTAAAAAAAAAAACAAGAAGAAAAAGATCCCATAACAATGACTACTTTAGAATACCGCCAAAAACTGTTGCCAACATACTATAAAAAGGAAATAATTAATTTTCATTATGCATTTTATTTACTGAACTTGTATCATGAGGCCATGGAAAACCTAATCAAGTCACTAGGAGGTGAAGAAAAAACAATAATAAAATCATGATAATAAAAGAGTCCAGGCCTAGGTGGCTTCACTTCCCATTTGTACCAAGTGCTTAAAGAAGAAACAAACAGTCATATTTTTATCTCAGACTATTCCACAAAAATTCTTATAAACTTCCATTGTCACATTAGAATTGCCGTATATCAAAAACAAAGACATGACAAAAAATCTGTAACAAAATAGTAGCAAGTTAAATTCAATGATATATCAAACTGATTATTCATCATGATCAAGTCTGGTTTCTGAGGATGATAGTATTTGTAACATATAACATCAATAAACCAAATCACAAATCATATACCTTTTTAAGTAGATGTTGAAAAAGCTCTTTAAAAATCCAACATTTTTTTCATGACAGAAACTCTAAACCAGTTATACATAGAACAAATATCACTCAGTGTAATGGTTTTTATATAATAAAACTGCAGGCAACATTATACTTAATCAAGGAAGCTACTGTCGCTGACAACAGCCACAAAATCAATATAATACCTAGGAATAAATTTATCCAAGAAAATGAGAAAATTTACAATAATAAAGGAAAGAAAAACCCTCAAAAGATATCAGAGTACACACCCTGTACACTCCCTCACACACAGAATTGACAGACCCCTCTTGTTCGTGAGTGGAAGAATTAATTTTGTTAAAAGTTTCATGCTATCCTAAGTGTTTTGTCCTTACAGCCAATTCTTGTAAAAATAACAATGGTACTCTTCATAGAACTGGAAAAACACAATCTGAAAACTTATAAAGAAGCACACCAGACCCAGAGTAGCCAAGAATCAAAATGAGCAAAAGGTACAGATATTATACTATCTGAATTCAGAATGCACTAAAAAGCTTTTTAACATAAATTACATAATATTGGACTAAAAACACGCATTCACGTGTATTAAAAGAACAGATTTTCAAAAAAAACCATGAATTTACAGCCAAATGATTCTTAACAAAGACTCTAAACTTGTGCTTTGGAGAAAGGACAGCTTACTCAGTAAGTGTCTCTGAGAATGCTAGGCATTCATGTGAAAAAAAAAAAAATTACAACTCAGTCTGCATTCTTTGTCCTGAGCAAAAACTAAAAGTGAATCCATAAAGCAATGCCACAACAGAGATCATACAACTGCTAGAAAGAAACACAGGGCAAATATTTTGTGATGTAAAAATTGACAAGGAGATGGGGGGGGAGGGGGCTGGTGGGTGGGTAGTGGGGGGATCGAAAGGAGATCAGGGTAGGTCTGGTTACCTCGACTAGATATGCATGTGCACAAAATGCTCAAGACCAGTGTAAGCCTTAAATTTTGCACTTATACTTATCAATAAAATGGGAAAAAATAACAAGGAAGTTTTGTAGAACACCTACAAAAACAGGACATGAAAGCCTATAAACCCAGATATGATTATATTAAACTAGGATGGTTTTTCTCGGTAAAATCAATGGTCATGGCTGTGTGTACTCAGAGGTTGGAGCAGTTGCCTAGAATGAATAAGGCCCTATGTGGGATTTCCAGCAACTCAAAAATTGGGCTGGGTGGCTCACAACTTTAATCTTAGCAATCATGAAGCCGAGACAGGAGGATCACTGTGTGTTGTTGGAGACCAGCCTGACCTATATAGTGAGTTCATGACCAGCTTGGAATTCAAAAAGAATCTTATCTTTTAAAAAAATAGTAAAAATAATCAATAGAGTAAATAAACTGCAGAATAGGAAATGGGTATAATATGTGAGTAGATATTTCCCAAAAAGAATAAATTCAAACAATCAATTAATATATAGGAGAAAATGTTCAATTTTACTAGTCATCAGATAAATAAATAAATGCTAAAGATCATTGTATCACTCACTCCAGCTACAATGGCTCATATCAAACATACTACATGCTAGGAATATAGCTTGTGACAAAGACCCAGGTTTACTTTTTTATTGTTGTTGGGTTTTTTTTTTCTTTTCTTTCTCTCTCTCTCTTTTTTTAGAGACAGGGTCTCTCTCTATAGCCCAGGCTGGACCTGATCTCAATATACTAGCCTTGGAATCAACAATCTTTCTGCCTCAGACTCTAGAGCACTGGAATTACAGGTGTGCACTAACACATCCAGCTTTATGTGGTGCTGGGGAATAGAACCCAGGGCCTTATGCTTGCAGGACAAATGTTTTAACTGCTATGCCATTCCTCCAGCCCCTGGGTTTGATTTCTTGAAGACAAAAAATAGACAGACAGACAGGCAGGCAGGCAGGCAGACACACACACAAATGCATGCACATAGACACATATACAATGAACAACTAACTGATGGACAGAAAGCAGAAGATATGGTGAAATCAAACTCATACTATTTTTCAAATGTAAGTTAGCACAATCATCATGAAAATAATCCTTCAAGTATCTCAAAAAACTAAATCTAGACCTATCGTATAACCTCACTATTTCACTCCCGGTTATACATCCCAAGGACATGATAACAACATATCAAAACAAACAAACAAACAAAAAACAACAAAACAAAGAAAACAAATGCATGGCCAGACAACTATCACATCATTCACAGTAGCTAAGGATGGACTTGGTAGCCTACCAATGGAAAAAATGTTTAAAGATATAGGGTGAAATAGTATTCAATTATTAAAAGAGTGATATACTATTATTTAAACAAAATAAGTGAGATTAGAGGACATTTTAATAAAATAATTCAGACATAAAATGACGTGTATTCTCTTTCAAATGTGGATATTAAAACTGGATTATATAATAGTGATTATATTGGCTAGGTGTTTTGGTAACTTATTCATTGCTAGGACAGAATACCCAATATCCACTACTGAAAGGCAAAAAGGTCTATTGTATCTCACAGTTTCAAAAGGTTTTAGTCTATACTTTGGCTGCTGGCAAAGGCGGAAGTCCTTGGCAGAGGCCCAGCAGGAGGTAAATCCATTCGCAGCACGTTCGGCAGGAAGCCAAGTGAACAGGACCAGCGCTAGCTCTGTCCCTTCCAGGTTATATCCCAGGGACCTGCCTCTTCTGTGTCAAGCCTCAGTGCTCGACTTCCACCAAGTGGTCCACACATCTTAACAGCACTGGATTCCATAAGTAATCCACAGCATCCAAATACATGAAGCTTTGGGAAAGTTCTAAATTCAAACCTTAAGATTAAGAATAATGGGAGAGGCAGGCAGATAGTAGAACCATGAAGAACAGGCACTCAAAGGCAATTGGATAGAAGTAAAAAGTTCAGGGTTGTACAGAACCATGGAGAGACTATAGTTCACAGGAACCTATTGTATGTTTTTTTTTTTTTAACAAGAAGAGAGAAACTTAAAGACTTCTGTATTAATCACTGGCTCATTATCCGAATAAAATAGCTGACATTTGAAACATAAAAAATGAAAGATTTGCTTTGATTCATCAATTTGGAGGGCTGAGCCTGTGGTCAGCTTGGTCAAGACAAAAACAGTAGAGTGGAAGAACCCCACTAAGCTACATCACCAGGAGTCAGAAAGGAAAAAGGAGACGCTGAGGGTGAGATGACTTGCTTCCCCAACACGATGGCGCTTTCTCCTGCGAGGCCTCACTGCATCCAGTACAATCAATGATGAGTGTGTTACTCGATTAGACTACTAGGAAGTTTATTGTACCCACAGTCTCATCGTTTCCCCCAAGCTACATC
Source organism: Ctenodactylus gundi (assembly GCA_004027205.1). Classification (NCBI taxonomy): domain Eukaryota; kingdom Metazoa; phylum Chordata; class Mammalia; order Rodentia; family Ctenodactylidae; genus Ctenodactylus; species Ctenodactylus gundi. Next base: position 55,574 of record PVKB01001630.1, read on the forward strand.
TGTGACGCATTAGATTGTGGAGGAGCATTTTGTATCTGAACCATACTAAGCTCAAACACGAAGTAATAATAAGAAAATGCAAGTTAATTAATTTAATCTAATTAATAGATACTTGATACATGTGTTGACATAATGCACTGAACTTCAAATAATTTCAATTATATGATAAGCAAAAATTTAGAAAAATATGCAGTTTATGGTTGCCAAATGAAAATGAGCTCTGATTTGAAGGAAACCCAGGTTGTGTGTGAGCCCAATCAACGTGCATCAGCCATGCAGCCATGAACTCTCCACATTTGCCCTCAGCAACATGGAAGCGAGGCCTCTGGACTCCCCAGCATGATTTTCTGCCTTGTTTTCTTTTGTCTTTGAGACAGGGTCTTGCTATGTAGTTCAGGCTTATCCTAAACTCACTATGTAGCCCAAACCAGCCTTCAACTCAAGGTAAACGTCCTTCCTCAGTCAGCCATGTTTGCTAGCATGCTTTATAACACAGAAGAAGCACATACAACTGTTGTCGGTAGAACTGATGAAATCACAATGAATATCTTCTGTCAACTGGATTTTAACTATTTTACAGTTAGTTACTATAGTAACAATAAAAAGATGTGATTGCCAAGGATGTGTTTCAGGAAAGCAGAACACGAAGTTTAGAAAGGTGGAAGAAACTATTACCATTAAAGTATACTGCAAATATATTTTGGAGTCTGTGAGGTTGTCAAATGAAAGCCTTTGAGTTAAAGCCCCATTAAAGCAGAGCTTGGTAACAGCATTAGCTGAGAGAACCTTTTAGATTCTGTGATCTGCGATACTACAGCTGATTTCATTTTGAGGAAAAGAAATGTGCTCTCCCCAGGGTAAGGCAGCCACAAGCTGGGTCAGCTCTTGAAGCACAGGCAGCACACTTGCCTGAAACGTGAGCTTAATGTGCAGAGTGGGCCGTGCAACGGTCATGCATGGACGGAGGGGACTGCTCCGCCAGCTCACCCCTGGGCAGAGTAGCACAGTCTTGGAAGATGAATCATTTGCATTTGGAATGGAAGTGATATCATCAGTGTGCGCTATGTGCTGGTGTTCTTACAAATTCCTCCCCCCTCTCTTTTTTCTTCTCAATACTATTTCTTATAGTTCCTATGGGAATAAGTAACAGAGATGATCCCAAGGGTAATTTATTCTGGCTCCTAAATTTGTAGCACTTCTTGCATGCTTAATTTTATTCTAATCATGCATAACTAAATAAGTAAACAAAAGAGTAAATGGATGAAAGAAGAGTGAATGAGAGAATATCACTGTTTACCTACCCTAAATGTCAAGAGCTTTCCTGAATGGGTGAAATGTGAACTTTCAAACAAGAAACACCTGGTTCTCTCCCTGTGGCAGGCATAAAAGAGCCTGGTCACCTTAAATAAGTATTAAATGATAACTCAGATGTATCTGTTTTTTATTTTCTCATTATTTGGTGAATCCTTATTTCAGCAAAGTTATTGAAAGTTTTTCTTTTATGCTCCCACGAGAACCTCACACATAGTCCTTTGTGATCCCATCAATACTCTCCTCCACATGCTATAGCTTTAGGGACTTTCATTCTCCTGTCCATCAGGAAGGAAGCACTTGTGCTCAGGAAAATGTCATATTCCTACAAACTAACACTTCCGCATATTATGCAGAAGCGATCTGATTATTTGTTGAGTGAATACTACCAATATATACACAAGTGGATAATCCTTTGCCTAGGAATTGAGAATTGCAAAGGGACCATTCTTCATTATCAAGGAAAATGGGCAATGCCATGTAATTAATCAGTATTGATGGATTCGTGTCTATGCTCTCCAGAAAACAGCAACAGGATGAACCCCAGGTGCATGGCAATGACTGGGCAGATTTCCTTCTGTTCCTGTGTTCTCCCATTATCCTTATCCAAAAAGAGAGGCTAATAAATTTTAGTGGAAGTGACAGCCACTTCTGCCATGGCTAATTGTGTCATAAGGTATTACATCATAGCTATATTTATAAAATAACCCTATAGTTATCAAATCAAATATGAGTCAATATATACTACCTTTTCTTTTATGTCTTTTAGCAAACAGAGCTATTCTTATTGTAGAAGGAAATGTGACTTGAGAGATTTCAAAACAAAATCTACTATCAAAACAGCTGTCTCATTGACCCTGTCTAAACTGCCACCTGAATATTCAACTCATATTAAGAAAATGACATTTAATTGCAAATGATGTACGAAAGAGATAATGCTTTGGGACATTATCTGTCTCTCTAGGGTTTAAATTAAAAAAAAAGACGTGTGGGTTTAAATGAATGTTAGATATGACAAAATTGCAGTACAGACAAGCAGAGTCATTATTTTTTAAGTCACACTATTGAAGAAGTGAGAAGACCAAAGCTGAAATATATCAGTGTCTAATGAAAACCATCGCTCACATCTCAGTTAAAAATCAGGTAAGATATTGTGCATAAGTTAGACTTGGAAACCCCCCAGTTCTCATGACAAGGGCTTGCTTACAGTTTGTGTAATATAACATTTCTAAGCCATAGTTTTCTTAGAAAAATTGTATGATGAATAGATTATATATGTTCTTATATTTAGTCTGATGGAAATTGAGATTATTATAACAGGAAATAATTTATTGGAAGATTAGGTAATGACTGAGGTAGGTGACTTGAGAAAACATAATTTTCAATTGAATTGTAAATTTAGCAACTACACTTACACAATTAGAAAGAATGGAAAGATTCATGTGTCACTTTCCATGAACCTACTTAAAATATAATTGCAACATGCTGTCTTTATTTATGACAGTTCGGGACTCTTTGTACTTAGGTCATTTGTTGTTTAGATTTAGATACATTTTAAACACTTAGGATAATATTTTAAAATCCTGACTCCTCCGCATTGTGTTTGCATATATTAGAGTAGTAACAGACTACAAGAAAACTAGATAGAAATATCCTTAGAAATATTGTACATAATTCCTCATTACCCACCCACATATAGATATCATGCATTTTATGAAAAAAAATCATATTAAAAAGTAATTAAATTTATTTGGTCAACTTTAGTTAAAAAAACACTTATATTCTCTTACAAAAACATGATTGTTTATATTTTTGTGGGAATACTTCAGAGAGCTACCTGAGATATTTGGGTATGAAATCAGGATGAAGGATAAAGATTTATTATGTAGTTTACTGCTGTGAACGACAACAACAAAACAATGAAAAGCAGAAGGCATCAACAATTAAGACAAAATTTACTAGTGGTTGCTGTAATTTCTTTCACTGTTATCCAAAAACCAACAGCTAAGCCACTGAGTCACTCATTGCTCTGTCCGTTTTCAAATTCTTACATTGACCCCAGAGTCCCTCAAACGCAGAGCTGTCGGCATTTGCCCTTGAGTGAAATCCCACTGAATGAGAAGGTCACAATCCAAACAAGACCGTTAGACTAAGGACATGATATGTGTTCTGATCATTCTGAGAACATTGGCTATTTTAACAAAATATGTTGTTGTTTCTTCTGATCTTGTGACATGACATACAGACTTAAGGTGTTATAGTTTTCTACAATAAAAAATCAAAATATCAACATATATCTCTGATAGTCACCCAACCTTTGACTTCACTATGACAAACCTCAGCCTTATTTTGACCTGCGTTATCAGTCAATTTTGCTTCTTCATTTAGTAAAGTCAGTCTTGCATTCCCTTTAATATCACACATATTTCCAAAACTGAGAATCCATTTCCTTACAACGGCTACTGCCTCTCTTCTTTCCTCCTCAGTGAGTTTTTCTTATCTTGTCTGTGTATTCATTGTTTTCTGTGGTGTCGGGGATTTTCCTCAGTTTTGTTAATTTATTTTTTAACTGAAGTGCTTCTATAGTGTACTTAAAGAACCTTTGATTACAGACCTCCCAAATAATGATGAAGAGCCCTCTGGAGTTTCTAAACATTCTTCGGAATTGACAGTTATTAGACTCAACTTCCTTCTCAAAAATATACCAAGAAGATCCAGTCTCAAGATAAAAAGAAATAAAGTAGGCTGAGAATGTAGCTTATTGTGAAAATCCTGGGTTTTATCAGTACCACAAAAAAGCAAGCACATTCATTCTATGTACATCAATTGTTTTCTTAGAATAGAATCATAGAACTGAATTAAATGGTCAAGGATATACAATTTGGGAGGTATTCCTTACTCTAAGTGGCCATTTTTGGAGTAATAAACCACATGAATTTCTGTGTTGACAAATAAAGAAACTATAAATTCTAAATATACTAAAACTGTAATATAAGGTCTCGCAGAGACACTTCTCCTTTCTGGAACCTCAGGCATTTTGCGATCGTGACTAAGGAACTTATTTCACATGTCAAAATATATAGGTAGGAACCACAATCGGGACCAAACACCCTTTTTTTACATCCCTTCGAGGCTTCAGGACACAGTTTTGGGAAGCAGTTTCATGCCTCATTTAAACAAGTTCGATTCTATTAAATTTAACACTACTTGTTTAACTCATCCAACATCAGTGATGAATCATAACAAGTAGGCCAAATCTATTTTTTGATGTTTGAGTGCTGACAGCATCGACATTACCTTTCTTCTTTCCCACATATGAGTTGGGAGAAGAGATTGTGCACACTGTCTCCATGGTGACAGTGGCATGTGAGAACCATCAGAACCCCATTCTGCCTCAACTGAGGGCTTTTATCTGAACTCCAATCCCTAAATTGCTATCTTTGCCACCCTACTTAGTCTTGTAGCCTCCCTAGCCTAAGCACTCTGGATTTCCCTTTCCTTAACTGACAGAGTAGGTTTATCCTCTGTACTCTGGTTTTGGTCATTGCTAAATATCAAGATTTCCTCAGCTGTGACACGTGATTCTTCATCGTTTGGTTCACTGTAGTGTTGGAATCATCAAATCAACATCTTTTCTAGTATAAAAACCCTTCGTCTGATACTCATATAAATGAAACACGGGCTAGTTGTTACCAGACAGGATTGCAAATCGCTTCATCCTTCCTTGTTCTTACAGTGCACTGTCCCAGACTCGCCAGCTTTGTGTACTGGCAATTGCAGTCCACATGCTATTTGGATCATTTCATTTTCCCCATATATTTATCTCAAATCTTTCAAATTTTTGTCCCATTTATAAGCATCTCACCTTCCTTCATTTCAGCTTCCACTTTATATTGGCTCAACATATTTCTAATCTTCAGTTGCTCAATTGAAGGAAAGTAGTACTTTAAAACTATTTTACTAATAGATTATTTAAAAATCATTCATATTAGATATTCTACATACTGCATGTAAGTTTTATGTTTCATATTTATCAATATCACAACATACATTACTATAAAATTTCAAATATAACTTTGAAAATAAACTGAAATATTTTGCTGTGATTAGAAAATTATTCAAGCATAGTCATTTTTGATGCAAGAAAATCACCAAAGTCAACCACGAAAAAGGTTTTTTAGAATGAGAAATAAATATACACAATGAGGTTTTACCTATGGTTTCAAAATGGTATATTCGTTTACCATACTGTGGAATGTGTACACTTTTTCCACTTTGATTCTATTTTTGAATAAACATTAGAAGTTAAGCCTCAATTTTTGCTACACAATCACGGTGAGTGGAATTCCAGCACTTAGAAGGCGGAGGTTGGAAGATTGCTCTGGGTTCGAAGTCAGACTGAACTCAACAGTGTGTCCAAGTTCTGGACCAGCCTGCACTACAGAGCAAGATCCTATCTCAAAAAACAAAAACAAAACAAAACAAACAACAACTAAAATGCTACTGACATCTTATCTATATTAGCTACAAATGTCCAAATGTCAGAAACTTCAATAATAAATACCATTTTGCCTCTCCCTTAATGTCTTCTTTTGCATCGTGGCATTCTATTTTGCATTCTACTTTCTGAAGTCATTTTTTCATGAGTCAATCACTCTACTAGCCAAAATAAACCAATGATTTTCAAATCACTTTCATTTCATGCTGCCTGTTATTAGTGAAATTTTACTTATTAACATCAAAACTTTCTTCCAATATTTCTGTATCTTAACTATTATTTTTTTAATTAGTTACAATGACAACTTTGGTAGTTCTCCAGGGTGATTATATTCTGCAAATACCGTGAGCTTGCTGCAAATGTTTAGTTCACAATTTCATTGGATTTTTCCATTGTTTCTAAAGTAAGCAACACATTGACAGTAGTTACATTTGCACATTTATACTTTATCTTTGCAATGATAGTGTTATGAGTCAGAAGAATCATGTATTTACTAGTTGAAGCATTAATTGGCAGAAATACTTTGATTGATTTAGATATAAGTACCAAATGACACGAAAAATGAACTTTCCATCTTGGATTCAACAATTTATTTTCAACAAACTAATTCTATATGGAAAGAGTGATGAGAGATAAGCGCATCTTTCAGAGAATTATTTATGTCCCCAAAAAGTTGAAATAAATTTGATTATATTAAAATTATATGACAAAAAGTTAATTTCTAAATAAATCTTTAATATTTTTGCTGCTTATACTTACATAACAAGATTTTGGATACTTTTATAATTTCCGTTTATTCACATATTAACATTTGCCTTTATACAGGTAGTAGGAACAGAAAGGAGGAAAGTTAACATATATCCAAATATAATATCACATCTGCAATAAGATATAAAACATAAAAATCTTGTGAACTACTTATAATAATGATCACTTACTCATAATTTTAGAAATCTGAGTCATGCTTCCAGAATATTCTCACTGCTACACTCTCCTGCGGTAGGTCTGATGCTAGAATTTGCATAATATACATTATCACAAACACTTGAAGCCAAGGAATTAATGCAAAAAGATATTCTCAAGAAATAATCTTATGGGTTTAGCAAAAACAAATTCAAATTGGAATTTCCATATCTAAAATAAAGGTTCCCTTTCTACATTCTTGTTATTATGAGCACACATTAAATTATTAAAACTGGGAAATCTTTCAGAGGTATTTGGATAAGGAAAAAAATACCTCCTTAAGTCATGAAGAACATAAAAATAAGATAAATGGATAAGATTAAAGAAAAAATCTATTCCTCATTCAATATGCTAATAAAAATATTTCAAAATCGAAGATAAATTTTTAAAGAAATCCCAAAATATCTACTAATCTATATATGATATTCATGGGATAACTCTGATATAAAAATTAAACTTAAATACCTTTGAAATAAGTTTTTCAGTGTGAAAGTAGGTCTATATTTAGAAATAAATCAAATCACAATTCATTGTGCTCAAATATCCTCTAAAACCTCCCTCCTCTCATAAGCAGCAGATAATGCTGACAGGAATTAATGAGGAAAAGAAAGCGTGAGACATAAACTCACTCACTGCTCTGTTCTCCCACATCCCATTGTGTTTCTTTATTTCTGTTTCACATAAAGGGCTGTCCTTTCCCTTGTGAAAGACTAATCACCTGCACCATTGGCACTTTTCTCTTGATATTTCCTTGAGAATTCTTTCCTTTATTACATTTGTGCTTCCAGCAGTTAGCAACAAGTACAACCCCAGGCTGGCTCCCCACAAGTTGCTGCTGCTTCCAAATGTAAAACTTGTATCAACTGGGACAGCAGATACAAAGCTAATGTTTTAAATTTGAAAGGCATAAATCAGTAAAGATTATTTGGAGAGAAAAGAGGTATTTGGATTCTAAACTCGAAAATATGTTCAGGTTCTGAAAAACGCAACTGTGTTGAGGGTGTCTAATGTCTGCAGCTCACTGCAGGTACAGGTAATACACAGTAATAGAAAAAAAGATGCAGGTAAAATAAGACCAATGTCATAAGTTATTTTACTGATATACAGTGTCAAAGGAAACCTTTATTACCTGATCCTCAATAAAGAAATTAAATAATAGCGGCCAATGGATAGCAGAATCTTCTGATTTAAAATTGTGCCAATGTGACCATTTTGCACACAAGTTGTCAAGTTGGGCCTATTATAAGGCTGTCAGTGGCGGTCTTCACTACTCAGGTGAGTCCATTTACCCTTTTAGTTTGGCATATGAGACTCTGGAGTAACCAGCCAGCAATGTTGCTTCTTCTAGTGAGCCAGTGTTTCCAAAAGTGGTTTAGAAGAGTGGCCTCTATGAATGACTAATGCCCACAAGAGAAAGATTTTGGTACTCATCCACAATATGATTGGAACGTGTCTCTGCCCTGCCTACCTCTGAAATGACATATGTTATTGGCTTTCCCAGCTGGGAGAATTTTTTTTTACGTTATTGAAGACCATTTATTTTGAATGCAAATGATGTTATAGTTACGAGTATATCAAAAGAACTTAATAATAAAAAATCATAGAAATGACAAGAAAGCCATTATTGTGAATTCTATCAAGGATACTGGCTTGCAAGCTTTAGGAATCATGGTTATCCCCATTTATATAAATTATTTTCCTTTATGTGTTGAAATAAATGAATATGACACTTCTATTTCTTTTATATAATGTAGTTCCCACTTGTGTTATAGGACAAGTATTAGAATAGTAATTTTAAATAAAGCTTTCTTGTTCCAAAATCTACATATTTGTTGAAATACGTTTTTGCTGACGCTAAAAGCTTAACATTGGAACATTTTTAAATGTGGAATTTTGTCATTTTTTCATAAAATATTTGTCTTGATTTTCCCTAACTGCCTATTTAAAAGCCATGTCAAGTGTTGTCCAGGCCATTGTTTAGCATCTGGTGATATGTGGAGGGGCAGAATTTTTGTATGAAAGCATATTTAAATTTCAAACTCATCATATAATTTTTAAAATTATTTTATAAATTATTTATCTATATAACAATATTTTATTGCCTATTCAAACAACATCTAAGTTTAGCCTCAAATCTTCATGATATATTTTCTAGTTATTTGGAGACAAAATGAGATACCACGAATAAATACGATTAAAAGTTTGTCAGCTATTGAAAGTGCATTATTTCTATGAGAAAATAGGTAACAGATATTATGACTCTTACTGAAACTCAAGCTTTTCTGTCTAAGCGGATATACCATAAATTCTGAGAAAGAGCAGTTAAAAGACTCTGGGTCACAGAAAACAGATTTAATGATGCTGATTTACTTATTTTTATATATCTCCATTTTTCATTCTATTTATATTATAGCTTTATAGCCTCCCTAATAGTTTTTTTTTTCTTTTTATGCTGCATTTCAAAAATAATCAGTTTTTAATATATGTGCTGTGAAACTTTTGCCCTTAGAGGTACTTTAGAAAATAATGCGCTATGTTCATATAGGCTTGAAAAGACTTACAAAGCCTCATATTCTTTTAGACTCAATGTATCTATTGTCATATTAAAAGCTCTGAAGAATCAAAGGGTTGCTGTTTAAATTAGAATGTCCAATATTATTTCTATCATCGGAAATATTCTTTCACAATGTGGAAAACATTCTGTTCAAGCATTATATTATTAATCAGGTTGCATTTGCTTTTGCATCTAGCAAATTTGTAGAATTTGAAACTCCAAATCATAAATTAAATAGCACAAAGCCTAGCTATATTATTCCCTTCCATTAAATTTCTATGTTACTAAAACAATGAGTAATTTCTGCCAATAGAAATGCTCAGTCATTACAATAAAAATATATTTAAAGCACTTACTGAACACTTAGTAATTGTTGTTCATTTATTTACCTTTTGATTTTGAGTAGTTTTTATTTTTAACAGTAAAATTCTAAAATGAATGCAAGAGTTACTGTGGGAAACAAACTGACTGCCTAGAAATTTCAAGTGTATTTTCTATCATTTAGCACTAAAACTTTAAAATATGGCCAATTCTAAAATACGGCCAACCCTGAGGATTGAGAACAAACCTACCTGTCGGTCACAGACCGAGTGGATGGTTCAAGTCCATAAGGCTGAGAAATAAAGATCCTTGTTCAAATCAGTTTATGAGAAAAAATGCAACTAGAGTGAAATTAATATTCCTTTTGGGATATATATTGTAATTCCTACCTTAGAGAGATGTGAAGGTAAGCCAACATGTAAGCAAATGCTCAAAAAATGATTATTAAGTCAGAATACAGCTTTCATTTCATTGTTTATATGACCAATAAAAAGTGCTAGGTGCTAGCTACAAGATCTAAAAATAAAATCTCTTTAGACCAAGGTAGTTTTCTGTAGCCATTCCTAAAAATGAAAATTGCCTTACGGGTGACCCTTAAAAATAAGTATGGCTCTTGAACATGATTTGTTCCAACTGCACATAATTTAGGTGGACATTTACATATAGCCATATTTTATATCTGTCAAAAACTAACTTTTTTCTTGGATGTCATATGTTACCATATATATATATATATATATATATATATATTAGTCAAGGCCTGCTCTGTCATTATGTGACTTTTTACATATTAGATGTATAAGCTCATCTTTATTAAAGTCATGATTTCACTCTTCTCACTTATTGTGTTATCTTTTTGGTACCCTATTGCCAGCATTTTTATTGCTGAAAAAAGTAAAACAATTGAAATCTTGCATAGAAAAATAAAAATAAAGAAGACATACCTTTTTCCTAAAGGAAGCTTGAACCTTGACGTACAAGACACAGAGAGAGAGAGAGATACAGAGAGAGAGAGAGAGGGAGAGAGAGTAGAATCAAAGACCAAAAGAAATTCAGAAATGTGTGTTTATCTTAGAATGCATGAAATATGCAAAAAGGAAATCTACACAGTGCAAAACATTAGAGGCAAATTAGCAAAAGATAATGTGATGTGGCTGCACATACAAGATACTAAAATTTTGGTATTTAGTTTTGTACTCATGTAAAACTTCATGGAGAATATGTAACTCCAAAATCAGATGTTGATTTTCACAATTCCTAATGTTATTTGATGTACTAATTATATAATCTCTGCATTCTGGTAGCAGAAAAGCAGATCCCATCATTAAAGAATTCTTCTCCAATCTTCCTGTATAAAACACACTCAGCTCAGCAAGAGTTTCATATAAAAGTTGCTGCACAGCTGATCACCCATCTCCCTCAGAGCCAATTATTTTTAAATTTTCAATCTGGGTTTAGGCCTCCTCATTGCACCAATGGGAGTTTCAATGGAGTTTGTAATGACTTGTTACTGGTGCTGAGATTTCTCAGGCAACTCTGATTCCGCTTGATCTATTGTTGAATTTGGTTTTATAGATCACCGAGGACTGCAGAACCTCTGCTATCACTGTGTGTGACTTATGAAGTCTGTGTGTGACCTGGCTTGCTTTTGCCCAACAATTGTGTTGGATGTACATATTAGGACATTGGCTTATGTTATCATTTCAAATGCCAATCTCTAGAATATGCAAAGAAACTCATCTTATTTAAATATGGAAATTCAGAGTTTGGTAAATTAGTATTACTTGCAGGATATCATTGGTGCTTCTTTCCTTAAAGTCCTTTCCAGATGTTTGACAACTGCCTATACTTTGTTCAGTTGATAAATAAATGGTTATTCTTTGTAAAATCTTATGGGTAAAATAGCTACAATTTGTAAAATGTACCTTAATGTAAAATAGCTGTTTCACAACCTACTCACAACCACCGGAAGTATGAAGAATAGTGTTAGCTTATTTTTGCCCTCCACTGACAGAAAACATCTTGGCAGGAAATTTAGTTCCTCTAGATTCATGGTCCTCAGGCCAATGACAAACTGAAACTAACCACAGTTGAGCAGCCTGTGCTTAGCAGAGAAAGGAAACGGTTTCCTGCAGTTAATGTTGCAAGGTTCCCTTTTTCTTTCTTCCTTACCCTCTTACTTATAGACTAAGTATTGTCCCCTTTAGAAGTCTGTCCCAGATATCATATAAAAATAATAATCTAATTCTAGAAACACAACCTTAGATATCCATGCTCAGTCCATTTAATCACCATCTTTTTTTCTACTTCATGTGAACCTTCATATTTTGTTATGAATTTGAAACTGTTTTCAGACAAATATTCTTGTTCCCATTCCACTCTCAGTTGCATTCTAACGCTTTATTTCAACAACAGTTTTGGGCTTTGTTGTTTATTTTTTGAATGTTCTTTGCAAGTATATTTCGTTTTTCTTCTACTGACAACTTTCCTTTGTGAAATATAAGCTACATAAAAACAAGGGCTTCTTCTTTGTCTCATGCCAAAAAAAATTACAAAAGTTGGTAGAATTTCAGACATGTAATATGCAATAAATATCTGTTTTGAACAGTTGTTTATAAGGTGTACAGAGTGTATTCACAGACATTGTTTTTTTCCCCAATCGTTTGCAAAGTTCTTCCTCTAAAATTTCTGAAAAAAAAATTATATGTTGATGTTCCCTCTCTATCTTTTTGGGCTGTTCTTTTAGACTTATTTATGTAGATAAATTAATCTGGTACTATGGTAAAGAAGTTGTGTTTCCAATTTATCAATCGTCCTTACTTTTTCTGATGCTCCTTTCTGCTTGTAAAGTTTCTGAGGAGAGGTGACACGGGCCACGCAAATTGTACATGATGGGTGAGATCAACATATTCTTTATTTCTCCAGGAATCCTTTAAGAGAGGTGAACGCTCCGTACCAAGTTATTCTGATAAAATGGCATCTAAATTGATATTAGCTGTCTCCAAATTTCTTTGCCATATTCATCAGGATTCTCCAGAGGAAGAGATCCAGCAGTTTAGCCTCACTCCTTCACACGATATAAAGAATTGGGTTGTGCTAGTTATGAAGCTGAGAAGCCCCAAGATTTGCAAAAGGCAGGAATCAGGAGCAATAACAGTGTAATCCAATCCAACAGTCAGCAGGTTCAATTTCCAAGAAAAGCTGACACTACAATTGATATTTCAGCTCAGGTAATCAGGCAAAGAAGAGGCCCTCTTAACTAACGAAGGCTTTCAACTTTGCATGAAGGCTGCCCACAGTGGAGAGGGCAACCCTTTCTCTCAGTCTGCTGATTATGATTCATAGATAAAAAGCAAAGCACATTATGAAATATTGTACATTATAACATGAATTTTTATAATACCATCTGTTATACTCTTTTTCAAAGAATAGACTTTGACACTACAGCTTGTTTCCCATTGGAGAGAAAATGTTTTGATTTCAGTACAAGGGCATACACTCCATGAAAGCAATATTCAGAGTACAAAACATGTTTGCATTGTACATTCAAACACAATTTCAAACAGAAAAGTGAAACTGGTACTCTGTTCACAAATTGGAAACTTTATAATATCCTATACTCTTTTAATATTTTAAGATAGGAGTGTTATGAAGCATTTAAGGCAAATGAAAAGATTATAGATATTCCATACAGAAAAGAATATGCAGAGAGCATTTTATCACCTGACAAGTATACTACATTTTCTTCTTCAATAATAAAAAGATCAGAAGGGACATTCATTTAAGCAGCTCTAATTTTCTGTCAAATTCATACCTTACACAAGCTACTATACTTTCTTACATGGAAATATTACCATTTCTACCTAATCATCATTAAAATCATAAATCTTCCAAAGTTACAGAGCTAAGAACAGGATGGAAATAGACTTGCTGATATAATGCCTCACTCTAATATGACAAATTCTACTTTCTGTGAAATACAGCATTTTTTTCTTCCAAAAACAGGCAAATTTTATCTTGTAACTACTTTTATTAATGAGTACTTTGTGAAATGTGTGCTGTTATGTCAATTTAGTGTTTCTTGCATTAATGAATTAATACCAATATATTAAATAGTATGATTGAGATTATGTGAATTTTAAATATCACTATCCACAGAGCTTTTTCTTGATAGGAGATCATCAGTTTTATCCTAATTGTTTGACAGTTATGAGTGATTTTCAGACTGTATTAACTAAAATGACTCTAATCCACCCTACAATTAATGAATCCCATTCTATTATGTTAGTACAGGGATTTACACTCATCTTAGAACTAATGTAAAATGAAAATATATCAATTACACAGCCCTAAATAGTCGGGAAATCAAAGGAAATACAAAGTCTACTGTTAGAGAATGTCTGAGCAGGCTTTTACAAAGAATTTCCATGGCATAATAAGTTTTTTTTTTTTAATAGAAGCTGGCAAATTATGTTTTTAGTAGCCAGGATGAGCTATGTACTGTCTTGACCAATCACCATGAGTTGGTTGACTCAGAGAGGTTCTGATAATTCAGAAATCCAGACTTTGAATAAATTCCAGAATCAGCTACCTGGGAAACCAGCTATCTACATGTGATCAATAAGTGGCTCCACAACAATGGGCTGGAAATGTAATCTCTCTGTGGGCCATGTTAGTTCACATGATCTTTTATTTTTAAATTATGCTAAAAGAAATGAGCTAACAAATTGTGGTTGCATTGCAGAGAGCATTCCAAGAAACGCTACATTACGTTTTCAGCATCCATAAAGTTTGGGAAATGCTGATCATTTCTTACTCTTATTTTTTCAATTAGTCTCTGATAAGGTATCATATCAGGAATTTCTTATAATTATGTTCATGGCATCAGCTACAAATTGGGCTCGTTTGATTCCACCAATAGTCAGACTCACAAAAATTATGTATGTAACTTTAATGCAACAGTACTTCACAAAATACTGCATCATAAACATTGTGTGTGAATAGTTTAATTGCACATTAAAATATTAACGTTGACTCTACATAGTGTTTTGTATGTGACTAAAAAATTATAGAAATTTAACATAGTTTACAAACAATTAATAATGCTGCTAGTATAAGAAGCCCTTGGTTACCTCTTTAAAGGGTTCTTTTCCTGATTACCTACTACAGTGTTACCCTTCACAATCTATAGACACGCTTACAGCTGAGCTGCCAGGGTACAAAAACTAGCAGTGGAGAAGTCAAGACCTGTATTAACTTATCCCACCTCTCTAGGGATCTGAGGGCATTTTTCTTGCTTATACCAACAGAGCAACCTCATTGTTCATCACAGTGTGCATGACAAATTGCATATGTATTTGGTTTTTTCTAAAACTCTGACCCGGATTATCACTTGGCTAACCCAGGCTAATCACTATGTCTCAAAACATTACCTCACAGCAAGCTCCTCAACCTCAATACCCTCTGACAAAACTGTCTCATTTCCAACAACACCAATGAGAAAAGGGCATAAAAAATTCTCCTCACTTAGAGTCTAAGGAAATGAGTCAAAGAAGACGCAATTCACATCCCACGTTTTAGGCATAGCAGGCTTGTTGCCTCTAGTTAGACGAAAGTAAGTCGAAGGAATATTTTTAAAAACATATTTGGAGTATCTGGGCATAGGTATGTATTTACAAAGATATAAATAAAAATTATTAAGATTAGGACAAGTTTATTTCTATGAGGAACTACTGGTGAATTGTGTGGCATGTATAGCTGAGGCAATTATGATTTTTCACATAATGAATTATAGATCTGAATATTAAACTGGAGGTAAGCTTTATGATATGCTGCCTTGCAATGGGAAGTTATTGGATATTATTTTGAAGCAAATTAAATAATTTACATATATGTATTAATATATATAGTGTGAATTTACATAATATAAATATGAATACAATTTTTATTTCATTGCATATGCTGTTAAATATAAATTTAAACATTAAGCATATTTTACTATGTGCAGATATGACTATGTTGTTTATTATACATATATAAATTTTATAAATTTAACTAAATATATATTGAAAAATTAAAATCGATGTACTATATTTACAAAACATAATTGAGAAATTTATAAATTTTACTATAGGGAAAAAATTACTTAATACAAGTTCATGGAAAATATGCACACACATGCACACAAACCACACATACATATATGTGAAATGGAACATTCCATAAATAGGTACTGGAAAAGCTCATCTTTAATTGAAAAAAAATCTACAATAACTTTCATCTAATTTCATAGTTAAAGGTGAAAAGTGGAAAGGTTTTTTTTTTTCTCTAATGTTTGAGTGAAACACATTTATAATGTATTCATTGTCTGTGTTTCTTCGAAAATATACCATGCCAATCAAATAATTAAAAGTATGTATATAGAAAAAAATAAAAATACCAATGTGGAAAAAATTACAAATAAGTGGACAATTTAAATATATTTTTTGCAAAAGAAAGATTGTTTAAAATCCTAATTAATATGCAGAGACACTTTGATATAATATGTGAATTAGTGAGTGTTCACGCCAGATATCATTGTTAGTAAAACAATTGCATTTCTACACTAACTAAATACTGAAAATTAAAATAAAAACAACAAAACCATTAATAATTGGATACAATACAAAAACAGTCTAACAAGGTGTGTCAGATATATTCCCTGAAAGTAAAAAACAAAATATTTCCAAGAAATTTTAGAAATGAAGATGATATCTTCCATAAATTATGACGTATATTGTACTTATGCATAGAAAGACTCAGTCGGTCAGGCTGCTGTGACAAAACACTGTGGACTGAGTGATGTAAGCAATAAACCATAATATCCAGTTTTGAAACAGTAAAATCCAAAATCAAGTTGATATCAATTTCAATGTCTGCTGAGGGTTTTCATTTCAGTTTGCAAAGTCCACCTTTGTTCCAGCAGAGAAAAGAAAAAGAGATAGAGAGAATCTCCAGACGCTTCTTAAAACACCTTTTCTCAAATTTCTTCTGGGAAAATCCCCCATTACCATTTTATCTAAACCTAATAAATTCCCAAAATCATCAGAGATTTCATTTCTTAATACCATCACATAAAAATTTAGGATTTCAGCATACATTTGAGTTGAAGAGATATTAATCCATAGTAAAAAATAAATATTAAAATGTAATCTTTCTGATATTGCTCTGTAGATACAATATGATATCCACAACACTGTAGTGGATTTTTAAAATAAATTGTTAAGCTAATCATAAAATTTAGATAGAAATATGAAGTGCTTAAAATAGTCTCGTAAAACATGTGCTTTCTGCTCCATGGCTGATGACTTGTACTTGTGCCAAGGTGGTACAAGAGGTCAAAGTAATCACTCTTCCCCTTCTGGTGATGGTAGTCCAAACATCTTATAGAATCAGCTGTATCTGTGATGTTAAAGAGTTATCCTCAAACTTCTAAGTATGTAGAAAGAACAGCATAAAACTTAAAAAAAATAGTTCATCTTCAGAACACAAATTTTGTACAATGTGCACTCATCTTTACAAATTAGCAATCTAAAGTCTGACTTTTGAGAAGTAAAATATTATTCTTCATTTGCAAGAATATGCAGTATTTATTCTTGTTATATCACTTATAAACTACTCCAAATTTCATCTCTCATCTTGTCAGTAGTACACCAACAAAAAACGTTTTCAGCATTTTTGTTTATTTTCCCAATACTTTTTATTATTGTGATACACAATAGGTAGTGTCTGACTTTAGGAATTTGTACACACATGCGCACACAAACACACACACACACACACAATCTCCTTCACTTTTACTTCCCTTCCCTCTCCCCCTTCCCACTCTCTCACTCTCCTGTCTCTCTCTCTTTCCACAAATTTATCTCCCTGTTTCTTGTCATCTTTGTTATTTGCTTCTTTTATTTACTTATACTTTGAGTCTCTCATGAGTGAAACCATGTTATTTAATTTCTGTGTCTGATTCATTTCATTAAGCGTGATGGTCTCGACAGGATTTATTTTGCTACAAAAGACTCAAATTTCTCTTTTACGTCAGAGTAGCATTCCATTGCATACAGATTACCACATTTTCTTTGTCCATTGATCTGCTGACGGACATATCAGCAGCTTCCCTAATTTAGCTCTTCTGAATCGTGATGCCACAAATTTGTAAGGCATGTTTCTTTGCAATGTGATGACTGTAAATCTTTTGGAAAGATATATAGAAGAAGAAATTCTGAGTCAGATAAAATATCTGTTTCCAGTGTTTTGAGGAAATTCATGCTAATTTCCATAATGACCGTACCAGTTCACAGTCCCACCAGCAAAGTAAAGGGGTTCCTTTTTATTCACATCCTTGACAACATTTGCTGTTTTTTGAGTTCCTCATACTAACAATTCTCACTGGTAAGATGGAACCTCAGTATTGTTTTGATAATTTCTCTAGTGGCTAAAGATACTGAAAATGAAAATATTTGTATGCATTTAAAATCCATTTCACTTCTGAGAACTGTCTATTCATTTCAATTGCCCAATTTTAATTTGGCTTCTTATTTTCAGAAGTCTATGCATTTGTGTAATGTGTAAACAAGAGTCTTTCCTGAGGCTCAGTGCTGAATATTATAGATTGAATGTGGAATGTCCCCCAAAAGCCTCATGTGTTTGTATGTTGAAAACGTATCTACAGATTTCATGTGCTGTTAATAGGTTGGGGCGTGGTCAAAAAGGCTGGATCACTCGGGGGTTGGTCCCAGAAAGGAGGATCTCTGTGACATGAACAAAAGGATATAGGTCAGCTCTACTCTTCCTCTCTCTCTTTCTTCCTGTTGGTCATGTTGAACAGCTTCACGCCTGCCAGGCTCTGCCACGTGTGTCCAACATTGCTGGTCTCCTGTGAATGGACTTTTAAAACTATGAACTAAATTAAACCTGTCCCATCTCTGTTGTAGATATTTGGTACTCTCTCCTAGCAACAAAAAAGTAAGTAAGATAATAACTAAAGAGCAAATAGCTCTTACTGGGGTAAGATGAATAGCTATACTTTATTAATTCATAAGAGTATTACAAATAAGAATGCTCTGCTAAGGGAAAGGAAGGCTGAAACAAAGCGTTAGCTTCAGGAATAAAAGAGAAAACAGAAAAGAAGGTAGAATAGAGAAGAGTGAGTCAAAGCTGAAACTGAAGGCCAGGAGAAAGTTTATATGACTAGGCAAAGGTGGCACAAACAAAGAAGTGCCAGAGACAGAAATGAAAAAAACACAGACAGAATAACATAAATATACAAAATGGCTACTCAGAATGGAGGAAAATAACAACTTGAATGAAGAAAATTAGAAAGCAAACAAACAAAAACAGTAGCCACGACAGTAAAATGGGCACATGCTCAAAATATGTATGAAGGCAACTGAGCTGAGTAGAAAGACTGAAAATTTCTCTGAATTATTTGCATAAATGGTCTCCTAATAGTCTCCAGGTCCTGTGGTTCTGATGTCCACTCTCCTTCAAACAAGGCACACTGGGGTGGGATTCCGGCAATTGCTCTGTGTTCTGCAGTAGATCCTTGCTCTGTCCTACTCCATACGCCCTGGGGAGTCTGGCCCTTCTCCTCCAATGCCCCTTATGTAAGAACACGCACCTTTCCTCAGGGATCTCGATCCCACATCCGAGGTGAAGAGCCTGTCCCTGCTCTTATGTGGTTGGGGAAGCCAAGCGCTCACTTAGTTCTCACAACCAGCCCCAACTGACCTGGCTCCTCTCACTAGAGGGCGGGGGTTTGGCAGTAGGGAACCTCTGCTCTCCATGGCCTGCTCTCGCCAGGCCCAAATCTTCCAGGAGAATCGCAGCCTGTCCTCCCTACTCTAAAACTGTGTCCCATGGCCACTTCCTCCCAGTCACCAGCCAGGAGATTCTTATGATTAGAGCAACCCATCAAAGATGGCAGTCAGCCACCTCACCGCATGCAAGCGCTTATATGATAACTCTCACGGCACCATAGGCATTGTGTTTGATTCGAATACAATACTCTAAGCCAATTTTGTCTCTTATTTACTGTAATTTTTAACTGTGATGTTTGGCTTGTTTGTGGTTTCAAATGAAGCACAAGTTGAAATCATGAAATACTGTTGCACTTCCTGGTTTCACAGTGTAAGTTTGTCTGCCTCACTTTGATTTTTCTTGCTTTAAGTTTAAGAAGATATTACCATCACAGTCCTAGTTTCCTGCATACAATAGCTTATGCATGAGCCTAGCAACAAATCTAAGTGTTCTGTCTCTATGTGTTTAAAGTTTGTCAAACCCTTTGTTACCCCTTCCTCAGTTTCAAGTGCTTTCAGAATTTAAGAAATGATCTAGTCAATCATATTTTTTCTCAGATTTAACAGCCGTTGGACCAAGTTCGTGGTTGTACTTTGGCATGCTCCGCCTGAATACTAAAAGTGAGCTTATTTTTTGAAAAAAAAATTGAAGATGAATTATTCTGCTTGAATAGCCAAGCTGTTCTAAATAGCCTACTGCTGACAGTGCTTAACTAAAGTCAACAAAGGGATGATAAGGCTTACTGGTATTGTTTGTTGAAATATTAATACCAATTCCAGCTGTAAAAATGATAAATACTTTAATAAAGATAGCTTGTTCCTTACCAAAGTGTTCAGTACTATTTATTCTCTCTGTGCAGGAATATTCCCTGCAGACAGATTTAATCTCACAAAAGATATGGGTTACTAGAATGTGGGTATCGTACAAACATCCCAGAAGCTTTGGAAATAAGTGGCTGAAGTCTATTAGCTAGATTTCACTTTCTTTCAACTCCAAACATATCTTTTCCTAATTAGCCCTTTTTTTAAGTACTACATTCATTTTGTGTAAGATACTACTTTACATCTGTACTATAATATGCTTCCTGCTTATCTGTACACCAATAGAGTATATTACTCTTTTGTTGATTTTTGTTGTTTCTTTTTTACCTTGTTTTTTGGGGTTGATTTTGTAGGGTTTTTTTTTTTTTAAATGTAATCACATATAGTTCATGAAATCAGGAGGCAACCTTAAATTACGCATTATAACATTAAATGTTTGAACCCAACTTGAACAGTAGAAACATTAAGTACTATCTGTTGGCAAAGCTCTGATGCCATGTGCTGTGCATTTCCTGACATTACACAGGGTCAATCCTCATGTCAGTGTCATGAGGTTTTCGTCTCACATGGCTCATGAGTTCTGCCAAGCATGTGGCCATCTGGAAAGAGAGTACAAGTAAGGAATCTGATCTTACCTAAAGGGGAAAAAAAAACTGTAGGTGGATATTAAGTGTAGAATATTAAAAAGAGATTTACATAAAAGGAAATGGGGCAATAGTTTGTGTGAGCAAATGTACATATACACATATATAACATATGCACACATACATAATTATACATATCATATGTAAGTATATGAATAATTTTCCTAATAAATGAATAATTCCCTAAGATGTGTTTATATGCATAAAATAAATCTTTCATTGCATTTTAAAGCTAATATAAACAATACTGCAATACTCTGGGTTATAGTTTGCATCTGGAATGCCCCTGAAAAGCCTCATGTATTTGATTGTCTGAGAATTCCTATAGGTTCCTTGTCCTGTTAAGAAGTGAGGCTTCCTCAGAAGGCAGGAAACACTGGTGTTTCTCCTGATTAGAGAAGGTCACTAAGATATGACCTGGAAGGGTTTGTGCTAGCTCCGTGTTTCCTCACTGTCTCAACTTCCTGTCAGCCATGCTGTGAATGCCTTGCCTTTGGCTAGATTTCCACCAAGCACTTCCACCATCGTAAGCCAACATTTTCAGTTAAAATAATATTATGGCAATTTCCAATTAAGCACAAAACTCTACAGTCATAAAGATAATAGTTTATATTCTCAATGGATACCAAAATATTTAAAAATAGTAGCAATTTATTTTACAGATTTAGAAGTCATACTCATAAAAATATAAAACGTGATAAAATATAGCAAATTATCAATTTTAAAAAATTTTTAAAAATTATTAGTTTTAATCTCCTCTAAAATTTCCTCCATTTTGATTAACACTAAACTCATTGTTTTTAGTACTTTGCAAATTAATTCTATAAGTCCACCTTCTGAGTGTCTTTATGCCAGTAGAGCTGCCTAAATGCTGTGGGTCAATTAAAAACATTTACTCATTATGATCATTTTTACTTTAGAGAAGAAAAATGTTACAGAGCCATAGATCTTGTAAATAACATGGATATGTACAAGCCGTAATTTTTTTTACTGCCTTGTCATTTTGCTGAATGTTAGCTAGCAGATACCAAACAAAAGCATTCCCAGAATGTTTTCTCATAACTTGAAAGAACAATTTGGAGAACTCCTTCAGAAAGTGCAAGGGATGATGGGATAAGTATGTTCAGCAGGAAGGGAAGTATTTTGTGGAAGAGTTTTAGCCACACTTTCTACTATAACATTTTAAAATTTGACCACATATCTTATTTTGATAAGCCCTTGCATAAGTGTATTCACTTATGCTTATATGTAGGTATGTTAGCTGTGGTTGTGTATATATTGGATCGTAAATGATCTAACCTTACCAATGGGTTAAAAAGAATTGATGGATTTATAGTACAAAGGACAATTGGGAAGTAATGAACACTGAAGGAGGACATTCTAATTGAAAGATAAAAGTTACTTACTGAGATTTTAAAGAATATTTTTGATTGCCCTTGACTTGCTACATTTGGAAATAATATTCCTATCTCCTCAATACTTAGGAATTTTTGGATCTTTACTTTGAGTTTAATACTCTTTTTGTAAGCCCTGTGTAGTTTCAATAATTTGAAACTTATGGTGACATATTTGATGTTTTACCATATGGTTTGCTTTGATAAATGTGCAATGTGTTCACTAAAGTCATTAGATATTATGTTTGAGTATTTTTATAATATCTAAAACGCTTAATAGTGTATTACACATTGTACCTGTTACTTACTTTATTATCGATTTATTTTCATCAATAAATAAGAGTTGCATAGTAAAATCATGCACTAATATAGCTAGATTTTTCTCTTCATATATTTTTAAACTTTATGTACAAACATTTTAAGATTACTATTGGTTCTTGTTTAATTGATTCTCTTATCATTTTAAATATCTCTCTCAAAATCTGACATCATTTATTTAAATCTATTTTATCTAATCTGAAAAACTTTTACCAGCAACTTAATTAAAACTTATCAATACAATTCCTCACTGTTGTTTTTAATTTAAACAATGTGCTCTTATATTAATTTCACCTTTGATAAATGGTATCTACTTATTTGTTACTTGAACATACTTGGATAAGCCTCTTCTTTTTAGCTGACCTCTTTATATATTAAAATATTACAGTATATCTAATACATATGCATTTATATATAAGTATATCTATAAATATAAGATATTAAATAAATGCATCTTAATGAATATGTTATTTGTGTATTAAATATATATCTACTAAAATTCTGCTGAAACAATAATAAATTAATATGTAAGTAATGTCATATACTTATATGTAAATATGTATGTATATATAAATGTGTGTGTGTGTGTGTGTGTGTGTGTGTGTGTGTGTGTGTGTGTATGATTCTATATAAGCTATCTTTCTTTTCATCTTCTTCTTGGTTTGTCACTGTGTAATCAGGTGGTTTTCACTTTGTAGTGTGATTCTTTTTAGGTAAATTAAAAACAAATTGAAGGTATCTGCTCAAACTCTTCTCAGCTTCTGGGCCAGGAGAACACCAGGGTTTCTTCCTGGCTTCTTTGCCAAGGGTTTTTCTTTGTTTCTGGGTTTCTTTCTTTCTTTCTTTCTTTCTTTCTTTCTTTCACAAACGAAAAACTGCTGGCATTTCCTCCTCATTTTTCTGCCGAGGGATTTTCTTTCTTTTTATTTTTTTTAAAATTTGGTTCATTAAATTGTTGCTAAAATATATAAAATATATAAATACAGGAAAAGACTTACTGCCCTTAAGATCCTTCAAAATACCCCCTCACTTTGAACACACCTGTCCCATGGTTCTTTTACTTCTTGCGTTACTCCTGAAGTTCTCCTCGTCGCCTTGCTGAAGTATAAGTAGTGCAGTGAATGCTGCTTCCAACTGCCACCCGGAAGGACAGTCCAAGCTCTCGAAGCACTCCGCTATGTCCTCACCGCCGCTGTTGATAAGATCTGTCCCCTCTGATTCCTCACAAAGTCAAAGTTATGATGCAAGTTAAAAAGTTGGATTCAATTCAGGACTTCAAGACAGCCACAACCACACAACTGAAGACATTCGTAAAATAAAGTACTCCAACAAGGTGTCAGAAAGGGAAAAAAGGATGGAATAAGTATTTTCAAAGTGACAGAGGTCATTTTAAAGGGGCATGCTAGCAATACGACTTTTACTGTCAAATATTTTAAATATTCAAGCATTTACAGGATCTGTCAATCATACTTTGTAGCGGATACATTGTTCAACACCGGGACACACTTTCTGCTCAGGCTTTTTTTGTTTTGTTTCGTTTGTTTTGAAACAGGGTCTTACTCTGTAGCCCAGGTTAGTCCTGAACTCACTATGAGTCCAGGCTGACCTTGAACTCATAGCAATCCTTCTGCCTCAGTCTACCAAGAGCTGGGATTTCAGGCATGTGCCACCACGCCCAATGTAGGTGGTGCTGAGGAATCAAACTCAGGTCCTTAGCATTTGACTTAGCACTTGCTAGGGAAGCACTTTAGCCTCTGAGACATTCATCCAGTCCTCTGCCCAGCTTTTAATTTTACATTTCATCTTTATGTTTCGCTTACTATTTCGCTATTTACTTTTGGGTAGTTATTTGCATTCCAGATAATTTCCACTAATTTATTTTAATGCAGAGTACTCCTTTCTATCGGTTACATCCATGACTTGGCTTGCACCCACTAACGTTTATGTTATTTAGCAATTATAAAAGTGGCTTTGAGATTTCTATCGGCTCACTCTTTCATTTTTGTCTAAATTTTCAAATACTACTTTGATAAATGCCTTTATACTTCTCTCTACTATTGTAAATATCAAGGACAGCTTGCATGCCAGTATCTACAGATTTAAATTTTATTTTTGTTCCCAAATCTCATTTCCTTACTTTCTAAATGTATTAATATCTTTAACATACATTTTATTCTGTTATACTGAAATATCGAATTATCTGAAACTGATATTCACTCTGTGCCCTGTTCTTCCACTATAACTTTTCCTACACCTTTGTGATTACAACGTCTTTTATATGCCTGGCAGGTAATTCAGGATAACAGTCTTTCAGATGGGATCATCTGTACAGATTTGAAACAGAAAAAT
Organism: Ctenodactylus gundi; assembly: GCA_004027205.1. NCBI lineage: Eukaryota > Metazoa > Chordata > Mammalia > Rodentia > Ctenodactylidae > Ctenodactylus > Ctenodactylus gundi. The sequence goes on from PVKB01001630.1 coordinate 80,581, forward strand.
TGCTGAGACTGTATCTCTGCATCCTCCTACTCCAACAGAAAAGAACATCTTGATGCCACAGTTCTTGAGCTTGGGAAGGTTGGGGAGCTTCTGACATAATGTCATTTAGAATTCAAAGACTCCAGCAGCAAGTGAAATGAAGACAGCTGAACTTGTCGTACACCTTGTCTATAGACCATAGTCTACTCTTGGGGAAGTGTAGGGAGGAAAGGAAGACACACATGTTATATCATGTACTCATTATTGCGGTTTTAGGCATTTTTTGATCTGAATTTGCCCACCAGTGCAAGCAGGTTGATATAGGTATGAATGGAATGATTATATCGATATCAACATCAGTATCTATTTATATATGTGTGTGTGTGCATATCGGAAGAGTAACTCTCTGTTCACTAGGCTCTTTATACGTTTTAAGGAAAGACATCTTTCATGCATGATCTAAAGAAGAGGAGACATACTGGAAAAGTGAAACAGTCATTCCAGTAGTTGGAGAGAGAATGCAGAGTTGTTATCTCACCATTCAGTTTTTTTGTATCACTTGATTTTCTAATCATTTGGGTTTTTTTTGTAGTTTCATACTCCTTTAGATGCATAGGATTCCTAGTTTCTTTTAAAGTCTAACCTTTAAAAAAACATGAATTTTGAAGACACTTTATTTTTACTGAAGATATCAAATTCAAAATTATATATAAATGATAACATTAAATGTTTATATATATTTAGTAATTTCTACTGTCAGCACCCACTTCTTACCATATTCAAAGGATCAATAGCCTAGTTATATTATTTAGAGCTGAATAAGAAAAAATAAAATATCTGAATACTGATATATTGCTCTTGAAAGCAAAATATGTAATCTATTTAGATGAACTAAATTTTCTCAAGTTTAAAGACATACGTTAAATATAGATTATAGAGAAAATTTAATCCAATAAGCATATTTTATGAGATACATTGTTTTGTGTAAACAAATAAAAAAGCTAAATGAGAAACAATGTATTTGGGTGACTGATTGGTATGAAAAAAATTATGAAAAAACTATATATTTTTTTATTTTTTGCCAAAGTGGAAACATTAAAAGAAGTTAAAGAACTACAATAGCTTTTATGCCAAATTGTAGAACAGGATACATACACATAAACTTTTCAAAATTTGTACACAATGCTAGTGCATTATTTTTCCTATTACCAGGACATACGTTTTTGGAAACTAAATTATTTTTTTGAAAATAAAATTGTTCCAAGAATAACAAACATTATCAATAGTCTCTTTCACATTTGTCCCTTTCTTTAGAATCAATTTCTAATCAAACCAAAAATTTGGCTCATTCAAAAATTAAATTCATATACAAATCTTATTAGTTTTCTGATGTCTGTACTATTCATTACAATGAAACCTTGAAAATTAGACCATGGATTAAATATAATGAAATATAAATGTATAAAAATATTCTTTTAAAAGTTGAGCATATTGTTAAAGGAAAATCAAGATGATTGTGTGTACTTTCTGGTGGTGGAACGCACTACAGACATTTATTTCATTTTTGGATTAATAAGCTTGACTTATAGAGATCAAACTGAGTTAATGGCTTGACGTTATCTGTGACAGTGCGGTTGCTGCCAATCAGACCACTGTCACGTGACTGGCTCATAGGCATACACACTGCAGTGGTGTGGCTTATGAATGGTTTCAGAAGTAACTGACTGATACTAACCATTTGGCTGGAGAAGTATTTTCAGAAAGGTTATTTTTATGTGATCAATTTCATGAAGCTGAAAGCAGCCTAGCAATATTTATAAATGTTGCTACACATAATATTTTTTCTCTGTGTTTGACATTTCAAATTTTTACTATCTTGGGAAGGGGCAGCATTTGAGTAAAGAAAAGCTACAGGCAATATCATAAAGAATTGTCCATTGTGTGTTCATCTACTTAATTCCGTGTTTTGTTTGGCCTTTAATATCTTTTAATTGTCCAGATGTGACTTTAAAGAAACTTAAAATTCTCATTTTCCCACACTGAGAAACTGAGACAATTACCAGAAGTATAATGAGAAGGGATTGAACTATACTCTTTAACCATGACTAATGTCCTCTAAGCGTGAATAAGAAACCGACTTCAGTAAGATATTACCATATACCACAAACCATGTTAATTTCCATCACAGTACTTAAATATCACTCATAACTTTGCCTGTCATTATTAAGGTTTCCAGATATCTAGGAGAGGAGTGAACAACACCTAAGGTATTTCCATCTGCATCTAAAAAGAAGATTTGTATAATTTTGTTTGAAGCCAGGAGGGTTTTATCATATTAAATCTTTCCCTGTTTCTCCTCTCCCTCTCTGTCTCTCTTTCTGTCTCTGACCTTGTTATCGCCCTTATTTGTAGATCATTGCTTCAAGACTAGTGCATGGGTGACGAATCGGCCAGAGTAGGATTCCTGGCAGTTGATATAACATATCAAATTGACCTGACAATAATACCCAGAAGTTGGCCTGCACAAGAGGCTGCATGCTGCTATGCAATAATTTCGTTGACGTGATTACAGTTAAATTGGTGGACCTTGAGTAATGTAGAGCACCATCCATGGGGTGGGTGAGATTAGTCTAATTCATTGGATTACCAAGAAAAAAAGACAAATTCTCTGAGAGAAGGATTCTGTCACAGGGCAGTTTGAATACTCCAGACAGAAGATCGAATTCCCCCGCAGGGGGCTCAGCCAGCTAACCTGTCCTGAATCATGCAATCACATGAAAAACATTCTTAAAATAAATCTCTCCTTTTCATCGTCTCTCTTTCTAACTCTCTGTCTCTGTTTCAATCTCTGTCTCATACTATGTGCAGACACACATCATAAACACACTATTGATTTTTCCCATAAACATCTGAAATCTCTTTCTGTCACAAATAGATTAGAAATGGAAGATATTTTGACAAGAAAAAACAACTGTCCTGATAGAATGTGGGATTTCATACATTTATTATTATTTAAGCAAGTGGAACAAAGTTAAATAATGTCTGTTGCACACATTTATGATTAAAATGCTAAAAACCAAAGGGAGATTAACAGACCATATAGACTGTGCATATGCAAACTATTTTGCTTCACATTACACATTTTACTTGCTTTTAGGTTTTTTTTTACTTAAAGATCTAAACTATGTCACAGAAAGAATACAATTGAATTAGAAGGAAGAATAAAAAGAATAGTAAATGTTAAGCAGATAAATTTTGCAAATGTAAGATACAAAACAGGAGAAAAATAATGAAGAAAACACTAGCAGTAGGGAAAATATTAAATGAAGAGGAAAACATACTTTCATATACCATCTTTGTTTTCAGACTACACATATTGTCAAGTTTTCTCTTTTTTAATTATGGTACTCTGACCTAATGTCTGTGAATATTTGCAACTCTGTCATAAGATTTAATTCTCACAAGTAGAGAATGTGGGAGTAGAAAAGAAAGAGGCAGCCATCACTGCCATGTTGTTGTAAGACCTTATCCAGTGGCAAAGAAATCACACTAATGAAGCTCTGATATGTAAAGTAATCCATTTCAGAATATTTTATTCCAACAACTTATGCATAAAAAAACAGATACACACATATACAGTCACTTACAAATCAAACACATAAAACCATTATTTGTACGAACCTTAGCTCTCCATATTTATAGCTTGGAATACTATAAGGATTTGAATGTGGAATGTCCCTTAAAGCAACTCTGCCACAGAGACAGATAGATTTGGGTCGTTTGCAGGTAAGTGGATATAGCTTGAAATCATCATATTTAGTGAAATGTGTAAGACTTAGAGTTAAATGCTGCTTGGTTTCTCTAATATGAAAATCTCAAAACACAAATAAGCAATAGAGTCAACTGGGCAAGATGTTGGCGTCAAAGGGAGATGACGGTGGGTTCAGGAGGATGAGACGGGGGAGCAGAAGAGAACGTGAAGTTGACGCAATATGTATTCCCACAAAATTGTTAAATTTAATGTAACTATTGTGTAATATATATATATATATATATATATATATATCCTGTGTTATTAAGTCAGGAAGATCACAAGTTCAAGCTCTCCTGCCAAATTTAAGGAAACAGTGAGGCCTCATCTCCAAATGTGTTGGGGCTATAACTCAGAATAATGACCCACGGCTCAACAGTACCACCCCTCCCACACACATACAAAGTGCTAATGTATTGAGAAAGTGATTGCAGCAGGACAATGGGAAAGAAGACTTGAAGCAACCTCAGAAACTGGTCATACCAAATCTTTTTAACACAGGGCTTTTAAAAGATTGATTTTGATTTTGGAAGAGAGCCCCAAGGAACTCTGCAGAGCTAGGAAAGTATTTCCCAGTGTCCAGCCATCTAGGTACTTTGAGGTAACTGTGGTCATATTCAAAGGGGTCCAGGCTACAGCTTGTGCTAGCAGCAGATCTTGGTGTTACCCATGTGTTATTGCTTATTCATGAATGCAAAATATAAGTCATGAGGTCACGAGTAATTCCAAACCAATTTCAGAAAAGGTCATGGGAAGCACGGCAGCATGCCTTTTAGGAGATAATCTGTGAATTTGTGATAGAGAAGCCAAAATTACAGTGAAAACCCCAGGAATTTACAACTTCTACTTAGGAAAAGGATTGGATCACTGGGGATGTGACCTAGAAGGATATATTATTTCCCATATCTTCTCCTGGGCTCTTTCCTTCCTTTTGCAACACAATGAACTGCTTTCTTCTGTACTAAGCCTTTCATTATTGAGGGATGGCCATGCCTAATGTGCAAGTACTCGACCATAAATTAAAATAAACTACTTCTCCTTTAAGTTGTGGATGATGAATGCTATGTCCAACTAGTGAGAAAGTGATTAAGGCCATGACTCAAACCATTGAAGTCCAGATCATATAATCAAGTGTCCTATGCTTCAGCTGCCAGAGCATCACTCGTCCTATGAGCTTTTATTTCTATTTTATAAGAATGAGAAACACCAACTCTTCATTTATCTTTCTCCTTCTTTGTAACCTAGTCCCAGATGCATCCCTGTCAAAGATGTATTTTTCAAGCTATCATAAAAATACATTACAAAAAATGGTGAATAGGGACAATGAGATTCAATCAAGTTCCTGGGACTGACATGATGCTATTCTGAGCATCGTGTTCCATAAACACAATCTTTTTTTTTTTTAAACTGATGGCTATAACTTACAAAAAGAAGCAAAGAAAGCGACTAGAGGACTATAAAATGCAATGCTATATTGACTGCTTACAATAGCTTAACTAGATACTAATTGCTTCTCATCCATCATTTCATTTAATACTTGCAAAAATCTGAATATATTACTGGAAATTTTCATTATAAATAAGAACAATAACAGTTAATGTTACATAGAGTTATATTATCTATTTATATATTAGTACATATTTATCAATGTAAATATTAATCTTGTAAATATGTGAACATGGGAAATGAATTGTGAAGAAAATTACATAATTTAATTTTCTGTGTTTCTACATGTTTGAAAAATTGATTAAGGTTCACCTTATTGAGATAGAAGGGAGATTTGGTCAAATAGCATGTTTAAACTTTCAGTGATAAATATATTGACTGTGAGCCATCATGATCTAAGAGAATCTAATTTCACACTTAAATAATAAAATAAATTATTAAACATTCCCTGTTAAAAAAGACAAGTAAAATTATAAGAAAACACTTTTATTTCTGGTTGAAGACAATATTTGATGTTCAAAAGTGAAGTTCTGCTGATGCTTGTTATATGTCTTGATGATAACAAATAGACTTGCCCTGCCATTGAAACGATGCTCATGTTCAAAATCAAACTCATATCACCCACAATTCACAACCTCGGTATAAAGAGAGCACTTGGGTACTAGAGGAACAACACTGCAGTTAGAGTGATTGCCTAGCACGCTTGCATTTCCTAGAACCATATAAGCTAGGTGTGGTGATGTATGCCTTGCGATCCTAGCACTTTGGAGGCTAAGGCAAGCACTATTGCCATGAGTTCAAGGTCAGCCTGTGCTACATAGTGAAACACAGACCAACCTGGACTATTGACTGAGAAATGAAAAAAAAAAATAATAACAATAAAGCACCTAGTTTGAGTACACAGTTCAGTCATGGAGTCCTAGATATTCACTAGCGCAGAAAAGCTCTTGTTTAAAGGCCCAGTATCTCGCCTTACCCAAATGAGTTCTCAGAGACAAAGATGGTTTGCTATGAGAATGGAGATTGGGAGCACCTGGACAAGTAACTCCTGACAGACGCCCACTATGGAGGGCTTGCAGGATCCATCTCTGAGGAGGCCACAAAGCACGCTCATCAGCTGCATAGGCTTTTATGCACCAGGGCTTATCTTTCCTTATATTTGAAACTCCACTCTGTCACCTTTTCTGACACTGGCTGTCCTCTGTTCATGTCTGTGGCACAGAAAATTAGACAGTGACGATGTCACTCAAAATACAGAGAGATAATTGCATCGTGGGTTGTAGACAGATGGTGAGAAAGGCGATATTCTTAAGATTTTAAGTGAACTTCCAGAGTGTATTATAGCAGAAGGGATTTTAGGTGCAAAACACCTGTACTTATTTAGAAATGAGAGACACCATAGTTACTTTATCTCCAATTAAAATCAAGCTTTAAAATATTGTGTTTGATTTTGACACTAAATATCATAAAATGTTCCCCTACCTGCTCCAAGTTTCTTCTTCCTTACCAACAGCATATGTGGGAAGGTGAAAGACACCAGAAGACTAGCATTGTTTTTGATCAAATTCATTTGTTTCTCAATCAAAGTTAGAAGACGGTGTTTGAATCTAATCTAGAGCCTTTTCACCATGCAATTTTTACAATCTTTTAATTTTTTTTCTTTAATTCAATATTGTTTTTCTCAAAGTTGCTATGTTGCCTAGACTAGGCTAGATGAAACCTCCTGCCTCAGCCTCCCAAAGTGATAGGATTACAGGTGTATGCTACCACAGTTGAATAGGAGATTTTATTTAATAAGGAAAAAGAGTTCCAGGAGATTTTAAATTGTATTGCTTTCAACCATTATACAAGTCATTTTAATTCAAATATAAATGGAATATTCTCTTAAGCATATGCATTCACTTAAGTATTAACATATTCATTCCATAATAGAAGGTAAGTGACCTATTTTTAGAAGAATGACTAGAACTGTGCACTGTCCAAACTAGACTTCACACACACACACACACACACACACACACTCACAAATGTAGGTGAGGAGAACAAAAATACCTTCCACCACAGAACCTTGTTTTTTTTTTTTTTTTTTTTCCTAGAAAACAGAGCTTTCACTGCTTTACCAATGACAATTTTGGAAAAAGTTTCATCCTGAGTGGCTCAAGAGTTTTCCAGATGGAAATGTTAGAAAATGACTAAATATTCCTAGTAACCTATGATAACCAAGATTTTCAATTCAAGAGAAACAGTTTATTTTTGAATATGACATAAATCTATCCTAAAAAATAGAACATGGAAAGGATGCTAAGGTGTGCTAAGATATTTGTCTCATTTGTGCTGTCTCTAAAGACACGGACCACCTTCATCTGATACAAAGATTGAAAATAAAAGCCTTAGGTAAATAAAACATATAGATAGTATCAAATTTGACACGAAATTGTTTCTGGTAACATGAAATCTATAAAGAAATTGTATACCCACTAATTTTTCTTTAATATTACTATAAATCATCGATGTTGCAGCATTTCACTTTATTTGGATAGATTTTTAGGTATATAACCTTCACTTTTTTAAGCGCTAGCTATTTTGGAATAGTTTGTCATATTAAAACACCTAAATAACATCTTGAGTGAAAATGAGTCACCAAATCATTTTACAAAATAACATGTGTCCTTTAATATGCATGGGCATTTCATATTGCAAGACAAGATACTTGGTGCTACAATAAGGAAGTTGATCTCTAGTTGTTGTCCCCTAACTTCCTTCTGGTCTTTAGCAGTTTCCACCATAGATCAATGAACTTTTGAAGGGCTCACCTTCCATCTCATTCAACTCCACCGAATTTTGTCATATCATTTTGACCAAGTGCTTTCCATTCCATTTAGAGACTACGAGTTCAATATCCCTGTCAGAAATCAGCATCTCTAGCTAACCATTGCCACTATGTGGTAATTACTTGAAGGCTTTTAGGTAGTTAGGGAAGCAGACGTACAGAGTTCCTCCTCAGAAAGAAATGGGGTCATAAAATGAAACCAGAATATTTGTAAGTTGGAACAAAATGCTAAGGAGTATTTGAATTTGATTCATGAAGCTACGTATCTCTTCTTAATATTTTTCTAAAAATTGGTGTTTTATTAGCATAAATTTGCAATTTATAGCCATGAAAAACTGGTATATTACACTGTCATTTCCTTTTCCTTTCATACCTCTTATCTCCCCACTTCTCCAAATCCCCCTTGCATGTTCACACAATCTTCCTCCCTGTTTCCTATAACTTTTCTTTTATTCTGTTCTTTTTTGCTAATTTACATTTAGGGTTTCTCATATAAGAGCAATTATATAGTATCTAATCTCTTCTGTCTGATTTATTTGTTAACCATAATTATCTTAAGGTCAACCTATGTTTCTATTAGTAACTCAAATGCAACTTTTTTCCTCTTCCTCTTTTTTCATGGCAGAGTATTATACATATTTATATATGCACATACATATGATTTCATATTATCCTTACGCATTCATCTGTTGATAGACACAGAGGCAGTTCTAAGATTTAGCTACTATGAGTCATACTGCTTTAGAAATGGCTGTTTGCTTTCCTTTAATATATTATCTTTAAATCTTGGAGAAACTCAAAGAATAAACAAGCAAAATAGCAAATTTAAAGGTAGGAAACAGGCAGATAGGTTTGGATAAGAGGAAAAGAGAAAGTGAGGAAAGGAGGAAGAAAGCAACTAGGAAGAGGGAAGGGAGGTACAGACAACTGAGACGCCGTGTGTATCCTCACCGACCCCCCACGTTGAGTGCAATTATTATGCCTCACAAGAGTATGCGAATAAAAGGAATGAATAATTCTGTGAAACAAGGAAAAATATGCTTTGGAAAGATATCCAAATCAAATATACTACCGGGTCATATTGAAATTTGATTTTTATATTTATAAGAAATTTCCATAGTAATTTTATAGAAGTTATATAGGTGTACAGTTCCATCAAAATTTGAAATTGTGTGCTTAATTTAATGAACAAGCCTAGAGTGTAGAATTAAATCCCCACCCCCTCCAAAAAGAGAACAGGAATATTCCAAATCTAGAAAGGCTCCGTAAATCCAACTCAGTTTTATTGATGTCTTCAAAGAATGTGTAGGTAGATTACACATTTGGCAAGATAAATACACAGAAAATAAGAAAATTAGAGTAACAATATCCAGTCAACAAAGCTGCACTATGAACCCAAATTTGAGAACCTCAGTGGAAATTATTTGAATAATGCAGATCTTTGGCAATGCTCAAGATAATCTTAGCTACCAGAGACAAAATAAATATTTCTCTCTAAAATATTCCCAAATCAGAGAAAGATCATTTTGATTGTATGAAAGTCTAGTCCCTCTACCTCCAAGACAATGGAGACAGCAAAGCACTGTCCAAATAATTTATGTGGTGGAGCTTCTATTTGGGCTTCTGTTTCTGTCAAGATAGTCTTTTCTCCATAATACTTTATAAACACTGTCTAATAAAGAAACTGATACTTTTTATACCAGAAGAAGTCTTAAAATTTTGCCTGCAAGTTAGGAGCACTGGTTTATTTTATTCTCCAAAGTTATTTCTTCCATCTTCACTCTGATGTCCGTGTCTGCCCCAACAGGAGCTGCAATGTGAAATGCCACATCCTCGTGGAATAGCGTCTCAACCAGGAAAATAAGGAAAAGACGATGAAAGCAAATAAGAACCATTATTGTTCTGTGTTATTCTATGACATTTTGTTTGGATGAAAGAATTCCCATGTTTGTCTTTCTTCCCTTCCTATTTTATTGATATGTATAAGCACAAAATTTAAGGTTTACAATGAAGTTGAGCATTTTGTGCACATATGTATCTTGTCAAGGTCACAAGGACTTTCCCTTTCTCCTTTTGTCCCTCCCCATACTACCCCCTCCCCCCTCCCCACCTTATCCCCACTGATTCACTCTGTTTTTTGTCTTAAGTTCCATAAGAGTTGTGATCTGGGTCTCTCATATCAGAGAGACCATTTGATGTTTCACCTTCTGCTTCTGACTCACTTCACTAAAGCACTGTTTACACATATAGCTGGTTGGATTTGGGTCACATACTTGTCGTAGGACAAAAGCAAAGGCTTTTCCTGGTTAGGTTTATCTAATCATGACTCAGCTTCTGGATCTGAGTACTTACTGTTATTACCTTTACATTTCTGTCTGTTAAACCCTAAATTATGGATTCAGTAATAGAAAAAAAAATCAGGTAGTAAACATCCTATCAAAGCATTATTCTTATGAAAACACAGGTGAACAGATGGTATTTGAAGAGAAAAACACAGATAGAAATCATTGCCTTCTGAGTTTTCTAGTCATTTAGAAGCAAGGAAGGTAGAAAAATCAAATGTGAAGGAGCTGGGATAATTGTGACCTTTAAACAGGACAAATAGTGATAGTAGTCGTACTTTGTTTCTAAGGATTCAAACTCATAGTTCTAAAGTAGGGTGAATTTTTTTTAGTGCAGAACTCTATTAAAATGTGATAAATGGTACTAATGAAAATACAGCAAAAATTTTTTATAAGCCACTTCTGTAGTCAAGAATGGAACACGGGAAGACACTATGGAATGAAAGACTGTTAATTAAAAATAAAAAGTTTGCACTCCAAAATCAAAATCTTTTTTAAAATCATTCTATACATAAAAATACATGCCACACAGATACGAATATTCAATAATAGCAGCTATTTAGAGATTTTGGAGAAAATTAGCTTTACTATACAATTGATATCAATTGAAAGATTACAAGTGAAAGATAATTGAACTAAAACAATGTACCTTAAAGATGATTTAAGTTTGTAAATACGAATTACATGCAGGGGCCAAAATGGGATATGTCCTTTGCTGTGATGTTTTTGGAAAGAACAGAACTTCTCAGAGTGGAGAAAAAAGGACAATGAATAGAATATACAAATTCACATGCACATAAAAGTGTTTTAGTTACTTATTCTTTATTGGGAAAAAATATTTCCCATCCACAACTTAAGGATACAAAGAATTATTTAGCTCATAGTTTCAGAAGGTCTCTCACAGTTCATTCATGGTTGGCCAGTAATAGGAGACGCACATGGCCAAGGTTTACTTGGGGGAAAAAAAGCTCTTTACAAAATAATAGACAGAAAGCCAAATGAGAGAGGAAGGACAGAGATAACCTTCCAAGTCTTTTCCCAGTATTCAGCCCCTTCTAGGTAAGGACCTAATATTCCACCCTTCCAACCAGGTCCCACCTCTCGCCACCATGTGATTCCACAGTGATCCCACTACCTCCAAATGCATAAAGTTTGTGGGGGACATCTCAGATCCAAAGCGTACTAAAAAATATACATACAGGGAATACTATCTTGACTCTTCTTAATTTTTTTTTCTGAATAGTTTCTTTAGGTATAAGTTATACTAAAGAGAAGCAATAAAATATTATCCGTATCAAAATAATTCTAATCTCTAAAGACCAGAGAGCCCTTCTAAAGCCTATAGCTTAAATCATACTTGTTAAATTAACACATCAACCAACTTCCTATGAGTCTGACGAAGTGATAAATTGTACTTGTCCCATAGCGTTCTACACACTTTAAAGTGATAATAACTTCTTATGAAGACAGTAAAACAAACAATTCTCCAGGCTAAAACAGAGGTGACAACACAAGAACCATCTATTATTTGTTGATAGGTGATAGATCTTTCACATATCTCATAAATCATCCTCATAAATAATAAAAGCATTTTCAGTAGCATTTTGAATCTTTTAGATCACATTCTACACAAACTCATTCAGCTACCTTAACAATTTAAAGATGTGAGACATCAGATACCTATTGGTCTCTGGAGTAAGTGGAACAAAGGGCCTTGATGCGAGTACCGATGTTATGGATAGGCCAGAGGCATTGGAGGGAAGATCTTCCACATACAGATTCCTGAGCACTGATTGCCTTTGCTTCTGACCAGAAAAGAACTTTTAAAAAATTTAAAAATGCATTCTTTGGTCATATCTAGACTGTGGGCATTTTCTTTCTAATATAATTTTAGCAAAACTTTTAAATTATATGTCACCATTAGAGATGTAACTAAAAATATTCATTTACACCTATCTCAAATAATTGCAATGTCTGAGAATGTTCATCTTTTTATATGTCAAGATTTGATTAAGCATGATACTGATTGTTCACTTAGATAATTTACATGTTTTGCATTTGCTATGGACTCAATTAATTGGTCCAATCTCTTTCTTTACACACAATTTTCTCTGCTGAGATCCTGTAAACATGCACATTTTTAGACCCTGAATTATCCAACGTGGCTCTTCAGAGAATAACTCTTGTGCTTCAAATTTGCCCTTTTACTTTATTCTATTCTATCTTTAGAATTCTTCTGACTTTCGGGGAATAGCTGGGTGAGTCGCCTTCACAAGCCATAGCCACTGGTCTCTGTCTGTCTTATTTATAGTAATTATTGCACATGCACTTTGCTGAACCTCTGAAACTTAAAGATGAAATATGGCATCCTCTGCCTCAGCAGTTGTTCCCCTCATGATTTATAAACTTCCAAACGTGCTTTATACTCTTAGCTATAGTTAGTGAATGCTAAATTTTTAGTAGCTCAAATGAAAGTCCTTCAAGCTAATCATTTACATTCAGAATATGAGGAAATGCAACATGTATAACTGAAAAATAGTCTTAGTCTTCCAGAATATCTTTACTAAAAGCTGAACATATACTATCTGTCTGTCTGTCTGTTCCTCTCTCTCTCTGTCTCTCTCTCTCTCTCTCTGTCTCTCTCTCTCTCTCTATTTTGTAATAACACATGTTAATTTCTGAATGGAGAACTTGCCAGGAATGTTACCTGAAATATCAGAGCACACTTCTTGAATAAACTATTGTTAGAAGAAAGATGTAATTAGCTCACTGGGGCAAGACCCACTTTCCTTATATCAAAGAATAAATGAGTAGATGGACACTGAAAGAAATATAAAAAGAAACAGCTAAAACTAGTGTAAAAAATGTATCCAAGGAGAAAGTATAATGACTTATCTTCATTCTCTTTGTTTTGTTTTTTTTTTCTTTTTCAGTTGCCCTGTCTTATGTCTTCTGTTCTATTTCTCTAGTGAATCTCTATAAAGAAAAATTTCCAGCTACATAATTTTTGAATAAAGTTCTATGTCTGTATCAGGTGAGTTGGTAAGTAGGTCACTTCCACCAATTCTGTGCTTGATTATTAATAAATTAAATGCCCTAAAGCTGAATCTCGGCCTCAGAGGATGATAAAGTTCAGATATTTTGGAGATCCAATTGCATAGCTCTAACACTTGAAGACTAAGTATACCACCTTTGTCTACAACATCTTTCCCCCCAAGTTCCCTTACTCACTTACTTCTTAGCCTTCTCAGGACACCCATGGCTTGACTTATCTCTTTTTCCCCTGATTTATCAGGTCCTTCTCTCGGGAATTGCTTTCTTTTTTACTCGGAATGGGTCCTTTGGCCACTACTAGAATCAGTGCTTCCTTCTCGTCCTTTAAATCAAATGACCTTCAATTTCTCACCTCCCTTTCAATCAAGCTGGATTTTTGATCTTACCTTCTAGACTGCTGAGCAAAAACTGCCTTGTAACACTTTAGATTTCCTCAACCACAGCACTTCACATCTAAATTCTTTGTGAAATGCTTTTATTTTAAACGTGGACACGCATATAGGTGCATACATCTTCAAAGACTAGTTTTCAAAAGTTACCAGGATGTTAAGTTAGTACCTGCAAACTATCTTTTATTTTTCATTACAAATTATACTGATGTGTTTTAGAGATAACTCCAGAATCATCTTCATTTGGACTCAAATCTACCAAATATGAACATTCATATTTTATGTATTGTTTGATTCATATGACTTTTCCTCTTCTCATTCAGAATTACATGTTAACTCATTATAGTCTTTCCACAGTAACTTCCATTGTTTCAAAATATATTTTTCCAGTATATTTTACTATGTAGACTTGAATTCAAAATAGTTTGCAGATATTCTTAAATTTCATGAAGTCTATAAATGGGAATATATCAATATCATGCTGGGGTGAAGTTTTAAGATATATAGTTTAAAGTTTAAAATATACACATTAAATCGAGGATTGATGAAATACCTCTCTTTGTAACTATAACCATGACTCATTTGCAGGACAATTTTATCACCCCTAAGAGTTCCCTTTATTATTTGCTGACATCTTACTATCTGGCTTCAAGTCACAACTGATTCAATTCTGTCACCAAAGCTTAACCTTGCCTTTCTCATATTAGATATTATACAATGCATATTTATTTATATCTGGTACTTTTTACTTATCATAATATTTTTAGAGTCCTGAGTAATTCTTTCCTTTCCCTTGACAGTGTGCCATATTATATGGGTACCTATTTATTTGCGGCACACTGTGGTGAGTTCATTCATGTTTTTTAGTCAGATCTTTGGAAAGATAAGTTGTCTCAAAGTGGGACCACCCCCACTCTAGTCTGAAGTTTCAGGTCTCCAGCTTCTTTATCTTTAGGGGACGCTTTCCACGATCAATCAGGAACCAAGTGACATCTTCTGTGAAATCCAGCTGTTCTGGCACCAGACTTTTAATAACCAGGAAAAAAAAAACCAATTCAAAAAATCAACTGAATGGGGTGTTCGTTTCTCTTCCTTTTTGTTTTCTTTTGTATATCTCAACTATATCTCTCTTAGATGCCATTTAGGAGAACTTATATTCTCCAAACTTTGGAAGATCATTCAGAATCAAAGCATGCACAGGGACTGGCTCAAAGAACAGAGCAAACTTCTTAAGATATTTGTAAAAATGGTTAGAGTCATTAACACCATTGCTACCACCTTAACATGGCTGTATAGAAGAAATTTAAGTCGACAGCTTAAATTTCAGCTGAAAATATAACAAACCAAAAGTAATTTGTAACAATCATATGCCTGAAAGAATTAAAAATATATATACAGTTAGGCTTCATTGTCAAAGATCATCTATTGGAGAGGACTTAGCAGTGATAACTCAGTTGATATATTGATAGAGCTACACATGCTATATATGAGCGCGCGTGTGTGTGTAATAATTTTTAAAATAAAATATATATTTACCATAAAAAGCACATCCCCCTCCTGAGACTACAGAAGCTGGGATGTACTGGGACAGGGATGAATGCAGGATCCAAGGGTGGGTTCTACTTCAAGGGATCCCCTGGGTACCCCTGAAGAATTGAATTTCTAAGGAAGAATGACAAAAGGCTGGCTAGCATTGGCTACTGTTGCATACCTACACTTAGCAGGCATGGTTTAAATTCAGTTCATTTGCACATTACACTGTTGGCCTAAACAAGTTTATCCCAATGTTTCCAATATTCAAGACTTTTACAGAAACTTCAGCTTTAAGGACCTTCTAGTTTGAATGTTCCTTCTTACCTCACACCCACATTACTGACTAGAAGGCAAACACGAAAAGAGAAATCAGGTTCCAGGATCACAAACAATCTAGAGATGGACAAAGGGTACAGGCCCTGTCCAACTCCATGTGTGTCCCCTGTGAGCACCAGTTCACCCAAGTCCTCTCACTAACCTATTGCACATCCGTACACATGCCTAGTGAAAGTGGCCATGAGGCCATCTTCCCCGACTTTAAATCTTGGGCCAAGGTTGCACCAGCCATAGGACTCCTCTCAAAATGTCCTAACAAGTACAAAAGCTCTGGGTAGAGAAACTGTGAAGCCCATGAGCCCTGGTCCACATATGTGAAGCCACAATGAGCACAGGGAGACAGCAGGGACTGGGCAGCAGTGCTTACCTGCCAGAGAGGCCAGCATGCAGGACCTCATGCTCGGTGGCAAAAACATTCAGGACAGGACACCTGGATCGCCAGCAGACGTGGTGCTTGGCTGTGTTCCTTTGTCTTGTGTTCCCGAGAGCTGTGCTCGGCTCTCTGTGTTCCGACCTCCTCTCAGTTGTAACTCCAGGTCCCCAAAGCCTGACTCTGCGATACAACACAACTGAACGGGAACACAAGATGCTTCTAACCACTTCAGGTTATCTGTACCTGTCTTCCATTGTATCTGCACATTTTCCCCAATATTTTCACTTTTTCTTGTAAGTAATAAAGATATGTAGATGAATCTGAAAAAAAAAAACACTAACACTACACTAACAATGCACTCACTAAGAGTCAGAAAAATAATTCCGATCTTCTCAGATGCTCATGAAAAAAATTAAATACCTAGGAGTCAAGCTAAAGAAAGAAGTGAAGGACCTGTACAAAGAAAATTATATTCTACCCAAGAAACAAATTGAATAGTACATCAGAAATTGGAAGGAAACACTGTTCTTCCATAGGCAGGATTAATATAGACAAAATGACTATGCTGTCCAAACTGAAATACAGATTCAATGCAATCTCTATAAAAAATATGAACTTATTTTTTCACAGAACAAGAAAAAGCAATTCTTAAGTTCATAGGGAACCAAAAGAGACCTGCAATAGCCAAAACAATCCTGCGTAACAAGACAAAGGCAGGTGGCATTACAAGCTCAAATATCAAGTCATATTACAAAGCAATAGTTACATATATTGAATGGTACTGGCATAAAAACAGACAGGTTGACCAGTAGAATAGAACTGAGGGTGCAGAGAAAAAGTCTAGTACCCTCAGCTACCTGATCTTCAAAAGAGAAGCCAAAAAACATACAGGGGATAAACGACACACTTTTTCATAAATGGCGCTGGGAAAATTGGATATTCACATGCAGAAGAATGAATTGAGAGCACATCTGTCAAGGTTCACCAAAATCAAAGTGGATCAAAGACCTAGACATTAAAACTGAAACACTGAATTTTCAAGAAGACAAATTAGTAAAAAATTTAAAAGATGTAGGTGTAAGCAAGGACTTTCTTCATAAGACACACAATGCAAAATGAGTAGCCTCCAGAATCAACAGAATGAACTATATCAAATTAAAATGTTTCTGCACAGCAAAGGCAATTATCAACAGAGTGAAGAGAAAACCAACAGAATGGGCGAAAATGTTACCACCTATACATCAGATACGAGGTTAATAACTAGAATATACAAGGAAATTAAGAATAACAGACACTTCAAATTTAAAGACCCCATCAAAAACCGAGCAATGGAAAGGAGCAGACAACTTTAAGATGAAGAAGTTCAAATATATGAAAAGATGTTTAACTTCCTTAGCCATCAGAGAAGTGCACATCAAGGCATCACTAAGACATTATCAAACACAAGAAAGAATTGTGCATTTTGGGAACCTGAGCAGTCATCAATGCTGGTAAGTAAGGCTTTGGGGATGTCCCTTGGAATTGCGAGGTCCCAAGTTGCATCTCCCAGGACCATGTCATAGCAGGACACGCTGGCCAACATTTGTAATCTCAGCATACAGAAAGCTGAACCAGGAGGATTGTAATGAGTTCTAGGCCAGCCTGAGCTACATAGAGAGACCAGCTGGACTACAGAGCAGGAATCTATCTCCAAAGAAGGAAGAAAGAAAGAAAGAAAGAAAGAAAGAAAGAAAGAAAGAAAGAAAGAAAGAAAGAAAGGAGAGATTGTGTTTTCTGTACTAAAGTGAGCACTATAAACTTGAACTTGAATGGAGCTCTCATTACCTAGAGCCAGCAACTACAAATTGTGTGCCAATCAGAAAGCATAAAATATTTAGATCTCTCCTGAGCAATTTTTGCAGTGTGATGAACTGATGTTGTTCCTCCTCTAAAACATTAAGCTGTGAATGTTGCCAGAAACACAGCATCCAACAGTATTGTCTCACTGGTTGTTGAATGTCAAACTTTTCCAATCTCTGAAAGCACAAATAGTTTTGTAACATACAAAATATATTCTAAATGGAATGATTTTTCACTGAGTTTTCAGGATATTATAATTTTAAAAACCACTGAGAATATTAATGATATCAATATCACATATTTGAGCAATATATGTAACGACTTCATTTTGAAAACATCACTTTGTGAGAAATCCTTTTTATTAACTATTAAGGACAAATATTCACAATGAATTATCTCTTTGAAATTGGAATTTCAAATCACCTCTTTTTTTTTCTTGTCTCTCTTTTTGTCTTTTCTTTATACTTTTTGTATTCAAAAATTTATCACAGGACTTTGTACTGAGTTCCATCCCCAGTCCTTTTTCTAAGACAGTGTCTCACTGAGGCACTAAATTGCCCAAGGTTAATTTGAACTTGTGACCTTCTTTCCCAAGTCATCAAGAGTGCTATGATTATAAGCCTGCATCACTATGCCTAGTACATATTTTTCTTAGTTTTAGTTTACAAAGCATTCCTTTTTTTCAGAAAAACAAATTAAAATCACATATGTTCCTGCATATTCTGGTTGTCATCCAATCAGTCAGTTTTACCTCTACACAATAATTCCTCCATCTGGCTTAGCTGTGTGCAACCCTTTTACTGAATTGTCACTATTTGCATATTATACTTCTTGGATAACTCATTCTTTTCACTATCACTTTTTTCCTGATTTAAAAAATTAAACAATGATCCTTAGATGTGTAACTATATGGTACACATACACATACACTGTATATTGTTTCAGTCTTGAAAAGGTTGCAAACTTGTGAATAGTAGGGGATAAGTTTCTCCCTAAATTCAAATAAAGATCTTTTGCTATTGACATGTAAGTTTAACATATTTTCACCTCTGTTGGTATTAAAATCAAAGCAAAAGGCCAATTTGAGAAGATTTTTAAGCAGAATTATTGTACACAATTCATCTCTGAGCTGTGTTTCGTCTACCCACTATGTGTACTACTATTTGAAGTCAGATGATTTAACAAAAAATAGATATTCATTGTATTTTTCTTTTGGTCGTAAAGCACATACATTGGTGTTTCATATATTCCAATGAAAATCTAAAGGTAATTAGAGGGCAGTTGAATCATTTTTTAATGTTACAGCTATGATGATATGCACTTCTAGACTTTGTTGGGAATACTCATTGAATAAAACGAAGAACTGGGTTGGAGGATTATTTTAAAGGAAACAGAAAACTCTGAAATCTCAGGTTTGATAACACTAAGGAAAGGTCAGACATAGATTTTGATGAGGAAATCTAATACCATGGGTCATCATCTATTTAGGCAGGAGTACAATCATGAAAATGATATATTTGCAATGTACCAAGCAAAGTATTCCGTTTATCTGTAACAAATGACTCTCCAGACAGATGTTTTGGAGATGACACTACAATATCACCAGCTGAATAAAAATGTTGTCATTTTTCTTTAAACATCCATGCTAATTTCTGCATTGTTAATTTTCACTTGGTGATCAGGCCTCCTCGTTCATGTGTATAAAAATTATATGAGAAAAAATGGATGTTACACGAAATGAATTATTTCTTAATATCTGTAAGTGAAAAAAGGCTGTTCTTGCTTGAAATAGTGTATTTATAGGACAGAGAAATCTGACAATATCGTTTAAAACTACTGATAAGAAGAAATAAAATCACTTTCCACATTATGGTTTGTCAATGCCAATCCACTCCACCCATAATTGCATGAGGAATGGGACAACGTGAGTAGAAGAGTTCTGATGACAGCCGCTTTAAATAAAAGACTCCAAGTCCTAAGACGTGCATCAATTACTGACACACTGCCTTTCAACTCATCTAGCTAAACGACTTCAACAATAATTTAAAATACAGCAGTTTAATAGAACACATACTAGGTAATAACACAGAGTAAACTGTACAGGTGACTGAGTCATGGAGAAAAGATACAAGAATATGAGCCTGTTAATATTGTAGAATCACGTTTTGAAAGTTCTGAGAGGCATTCTGAAGTAAGTGTAAAAATATCTCACTATTCTCAGTCATCATCTGTGTAGACAGGGCATTAGAAAAGCTTGGTGTAAAGAGGCTTACCCATTACAGAGCACAGGACTTGAGTGACATATGAGAATAAGAGAGTAGAAAGTTTCATCCGTGCTTAAAAATGCTTGCCTAGTAGTCACAAGATCCTGAGTTCCATTCCCCAGCACCACATAAAGCTGGGCATGGTGGACAACCCCTGTAATCCCAGTACTAGGGAAGCTGAGGCAGGAGGACTGCCAAGTCCAAGGCCAGCCTGGGCTACATTGTGAGTTCAGGACCAGCCTGGGCTACAAAGCAAGACCTTGTCTTAAAAAAAAAAAATCAAATTTATCTTAGTTATAGTTATAAAAGCCTATGACACCAAAACTGAGCAATAATTACAATAGCTGAGCATCTTGTATTTGATCAAGGCCTCATTATAAAATTGATTCATACAATTATATTTTCTAAGGATTTGGCAGTAAAGGTTGTTTTCTCATTCTGTTGCTTTTTTCTTCACTCCGTTAATATTTTCCTTTGCGATGCCGAAACTTTTAATTTAATACAATCTTATTTGTTGACTCTAGAGGCCGCTTATTTTGTACTGAATGTCTTATTAAGATGTTGTATTCCTATATCTGTAAAAAAAATAGACCCTTGAAATCAAAGATCCAATTTAAAAATGGCAAAGGAAATAGATAGACGGTTCTCATATGAAGAAGCTCAAATTGGCAGCAAATACATAAGGAGATCTTCAACATCTTTAGGCATTAGAGAAATGGAAATCAAGAGAAATTACTAAGCTACCATCTTACCCCAGAGAGAATGGCATACATCAATAACACAAAGAGCAATCAATGTTGGCTAGGTTGTGGGGGAAAAGGAACTGTTTTACAATGCTGGTGGGATTCTAAGCTGGTTCAGCCACAATAGAGGGCAGTATGGAAACTCCTCAAAAGGCAGAAAATCCATATCCCATTCCATCCAGTGATACCTCTTATGGGTATCTTTCTAAAAGAGTTAAAAGCAATATATAACAGATACATACATATATTCATGTTTATAGCATCACAAGTAACAATAGCTAAAACGTGAAAGATGCCACATTATCCGTTATCAGAACTAATGATTTTTTAAAATGTGGTATATGTACATAATGAAGTGCTACTCTTCCACAGAAACACATAGATTGAGGCTTTTGTAGGTAAATGGAGACCACGTGAGACCGTCATGCTCAGTGAAGTCAGATGCAGAAATTTAAATATTGCATGGTTTCTCTAATATGAGAAATTCCAAATTCAGTCATTGTATAGAACCAGATGGGAATGATAGAGTGATAGTGGAGATTTGGGGGATGGGGAGGTTGAGAGAGGGCTGAAAGGGGGAAGGAAAGGGGCTGTAATTTTGACACGATATTAATGCTAAAAATACTCAAGCTCAATGTTAACTTTGTGTTTCCACGTACACATTAATAAAATGAGGAAAAGTATTTCTGTATTAAAAATTTTCTCTCCCGGTTGTTATAGTAATAATTCTTATCCAAAACATACTTTAACAATGATTTCTTTTTACAGCAGTGCCTTTCTCTGTGTGCTCCCTTTCTAGCTAAAATTCAGAAGTGCCCGGTGTCCTCTCCTTCAGCGAACGCCATTGCTCCTTTTGTACACAGTCTTCCAGGAGGGATTCCTGGCCCGCCAGTTGCAGTGTATGACTGAATTGCTGTGCAAATTTGGAGTAACTACTGATGGTTTCTCTTTGTTTTCCTTTAAGTCACATTATTATTGCCAGCCAAAGTATAGATGTAATTTTTCATTGGCCTAACTGCTGGATTATGTTTTGTGTATGGAATCTGCACAATATACATGGTATCTGTAATAATCTGTTCATGGCCCATTTTGATTAAAGAAAAAAAGAACAACTCCAAGGCTGTATACTCAAAAAAAAAAAAAAACATTTTTAGGAAACATTAAAAGGAACAAAACCCACAATACTATGTTCAATATATATAATATATAATGTAATATATATAATATATGTTATATATAATTATATATTATATAAAATTCACATAATGGGTCTTGGGATGTAGCTCAGTGATTAGAGCACTTGCCTAGGAACATTCAGGCTCAGGATTCAATTCCACAGCACATATACTGGGCATGGTGGTACATGCCTATTATCCCAGCACACTGGAAGCTGAGGCAGGAGGATAGCCATTTATTCTAAGCCAACGTGGGCTACACCGTGGGCTGAGAAGTAGCCTGAGCTACAGGAGTGAGACCCTGCCTCAAAATAAAAGCACATGAACATGTATTCCCATTTACAAAAAGGATGAGAATGTTAATATTATGAACATCATAATAAAATTTTCATTAGTTGTATCAATTTTAATTTACTGAAAATATTCTTAATAAATAGAAGATGATAATGGAGAAAATTTGGATAGTGTTTGACCTATACCTTTGTCTCCTGTCATGATCGGGGTTCTGTAAACATGGGGCAATTTCAGGTAATTTCACATCAGTCTTTGTCTTTTTATTTTTTCCATGTGTTGTGTTTTTCATAAGCAGATTTTTGAAAAAGAATCATGCCAGATAATTAACTTCTGTATCTTTAGTTCAGATGTTTCTCCAGACATATAAGTCTAAAAATCATCACAGGAATTTCAAATTTCATCTATATATTTAATACACGTTCTATTCCTTATATTTTCTTATATGCTTTTTATCAAAAGTAATGAGAATTTATTCCTAAAAATGAATCTTTCTAAGAATTGATTCCTATACATTTGTCATGTGGAAAAATATTCTAATATAAATGTCATGTTGATTCATATATAGTATTTTATAACATGACATATATTACTAACAAGGCTTTCTGCCATAAAAAGGAACGCCTTAGTAACAGGAGATCTGCAGAAGCTAAACATTCTACACAAGAACAGACAATGTATGTATGGCTTGTTATTGTAAAGAATCACTAGACTTGACATAGAATCAGAGACATTTCTCCGTTCTGATTGATAGATGACAGATAGATAGATATGAACTTATGGCTGTGGCTTTGGTCACATTAATTTTCTCAATAATCTGCAGAGGCAATAAAAACAAGATTTAGTATGTAAGACTACAATGGCTCAGCTACTGACTGACGTATCTTAGTAATATATAGGTGAAATTTTGAGTCTATTGTTAACTGTAAATGATGATCAATGAACTTTCATTGCTTTGTCATGTGTTTCTTAGATGTTGAGAGTCTCTTAATTTGGTTTAGCCATAAACACTACTGTTGTCACACCACAATTTTGTAGAAAGAAAGATCCTGAGGGAGTACCTTTGTTTCGTAATGAAAACATCCTTGTATCAAAATCCAAAATTACCACCTGTGCTACCTATCCTGAAACCTGTTCTGTTTCTGAATTCTTTATTTTACTGATAAGCAAATAAGCAGCTTCTTTACAATCTTTCTAAAAATCAGGAGGCTATATTTCTGTACTTTCCTCATTATATCAACTGGTAAATTTGTCTACACATGAGTGTACTAACTCTATGCATCTTACCACTTTTGATACATACTTGACCCAGTTAAAGGTTAGTGTGCGTGTGCATGTGTGTGTGTGTGTGCGTGTGTGTGTGCGTGTGTGTGTGTGTGTGTTGAGAAGATTTTACATTTGCATTGGGGAGACATTTGTTTATCGGGAAAGATTTACACTTTCATGTGGACAAGAATGTTGCTACTGTTTATGGTTTATTATTAGTCTACAGAATGCACCTGACCTTGTACACATTCTACCAATATTGTTCAAAGAAGAGAATAAAGTTAAAAAGAGAACAACTCTTGTGAAGTGATTGCATGATTTCATGGTTTTGGCATGCTGTACTGAAATCTGGATCAAAATAATAAAGTCATAAAAATGATATCGTTATTTTACAAGGCAAAATCTTTCCAGGTCAGTTAATCTATCAATAGTAATGCATCATTTTAAAAGCATTTGCTCTATAGTTCTCAAGTATGGACATGATTAAAAAAGTTAAATAATTACAAAATATTCACACACTAAAGAAAACATTAAAAATGAGTAGTAAAACAGAAAACTTGCCTCTTGCAGGTTGGTAGAACTATTCGATTTTAGTTTGGGGCATAATCAGAAATGAATATTAGAAATAAAATGCTAAGAGTCTCATACTACTTTTACTTTAAATAAATAGGTCTCTAAATATTCTCACGTTTACATTCATTTAGTATAAAATAAGCAGATAAAGGATCGTTTAGCTTTAAAAAATGTTTAGCTTTAAAAATAACCCAAAATCAATGGCTTCTAGTAAACAGCAAAGAAAACAGAATTTTGTCAATCTTCTCTCTTAAATCCTTCCAGACAAATCAGAACACAGGTTAGCATAAAACAACACAGTAAATCTAATTAAATCATCTAGTGTAAAATTCATAACTGCAAACTTCAAAACAGCAGGTCATGAAAATACATCAGTCTGTATTTGAGAGACATGGTGGAATACTAAAGATCGGCAATATTCAGAAAAGGAGGGTCCCGGAAGGAAAGGCAAAAGTCAGAAGTGATCGTAAACTAACTAAAAAATACAATTGCATGCGTTAAAAATGTAGTCATACTTTAAAATCTTAAGGCATGGTCAAGATACTTATTTGTGATGATAGAAGAATATAAAACAAAACTTCAATGGATGAAATTTAAGTTAAATTGTGTCATTTAACATGATGATCTTGTATCACAACTTTCCTTGAGCTCTACATAGCCTAAATCAGTTTTCCTTTTCCTATTTTTTTTTTTTTTTGGGGGGGGGGTGGACCGATTTTTCTCTGACATAAGGCAACCAGCTAACTTTCAATTTAACAACTTCTGCAAAAAGTATATACATTCCTTAATACTGTGCTGGGTGCTGTGCTGGGAAAATTGATAGAAAATCCCATTGATAAATGAGTAAGTGAATATTTTTCTGAATGTTATTATGGCGTTTTTGTCTTTTTGTTTCCAGAAAAAAAAATGGTAATCTTGAATATAACTTTTTTATAGTCCATAGGCACACAGAAATGTCCATGTCACCGGGCCTCTAGGTTACATTAAAAGGGTTCACAATATAACATATTGACCACTATAAATAGATTTATAGTGTGATAGTACAATTCAAAAAGGCAGTAGAAATAATACTCCATTAGCTCTCAGATATTTTTCCCCACAATGCGGATGGGCTACTTCTTCTCTTTTCCTTTCTCTTTCTTCCCCAAACTAGGACCTGTTAGGATGTATCTACTCTCTTGGCCCACAATAACTTTTGAAAACTAAGTTACCTCATGTGTTAATAGTACTTTCTCATTATCAGGTCAGAAGATAATCATGTCACTGGGGCACAGAAAATCCTGGTAAAATAATATTGGAGCTTCTTCCTCAAATTTTAGAGGCATCAAATTAAAAATACTCTGATTTGTCCATACTGATATAATTGCCATTTTAAAATGTCATAACTGAGTGGTACAATATCACACAGAAGAAGCACCACTTGTTGAGGTAAAAATAGGATTTGTTAGCCTGTGACTGATAATGGGACCATGATCCAAAGAGTTCACAATGCTGAAGCCGGGAAGTGGTAGAAGGGAGGTTGGGAGGGATTCATAAAGTCAAAAACCGCAGGATGGGAAAGGTTGTAAGAACCAAAGGGAAGGGTAAAGAGTATTTAGCAGTAGGTTTAGAGAAGAGTAAGCTAACAATGGCAAGAGTGTAGCAATGGTTTGAATTCTAACTGATGCCTTGTGCCTCATTGGGAGATTTCTGATAGCTGTCTGGGGCAGAGTATCCGCAGAGGGTGAGTCATTAGGAAAAGGAAAGGCAGACAGAGCAAAGAGGACATCAAGGAAAAACCTAAAATGGCAGAGCTCTTGTCATTTCAAAAATTCTTAGGTTTATGGGTGATTGTGCAAATGCTTTAAAACAAAGAAGCATTTAGTAGGATAGAAATCATTAATCTAGATAATTACACAGTTTCTTCTTATTTTAATAATTTAATTTTATTGGTATACTCATGGAACTTGTTCATTGAAGCACTTTATACCACAAAGAGGAAATTCACTTTTTTTCCTGAAGCAAGAAAGAAAATAACTTCTCAGAAAGGGAAATATTTTAAACAAAATAGATTTTTTAATTAATATGATTTTAGCTGCTTAGTTTAAGGTCTTATTCTGAGATAAGGAAAATAAAAGAACAGTCGAAGATAGTTTCTCTCTCCCTCTTTTTAAGGATTTTTAAGACTTTCCTTTTTCTGCTGCTGGCACAATATTCTCTTTTGGAAAAAATATTAGTATGTTTTTAGTCCCTGGCTCACAGAGAAAATTATCATTTATATATTGTTATTACTGAAAAGTCATATATTTCCTTTGTTTTCTGGTAAGAAATCTCAAGCATGTAATTCTTTGAAGTGTTTTTCTTAAGCCTTGTATTTAAACCTACACACAACTTCTATTTTGGTTCTTTCACAGAATGTCAATCAGACTGCCTCATGAATTTTGCTTCTGATTATCTTTTCTACTTTCAATTTTTCCTTTATCATATTGCTTATCTATGGCTAAGTTTTCCTTAATATAGCGTTATTCTTTTTATATTTACCTTTTTTCTTAAACCATCAAATATACCTTTAATCACATTTTTATTCTGTTTTACTTTCTATTTTGAGTTCATTTCCTTGAAAGCCATGAATAAAACATCAGATAATTCTAGTAGTGTTTCATACTTTAGCTAATAAAATGTTGGTTTGTGATTGAAAAAAAGAATAAATACATGAAATATAGCTTTTAATTTACCTAATTTTATTACATGTTCCTTTCAAAGATGGAGCAGGGATGGTACCCCTTATAATAATCGTGTCTTTATATTTATCTTACTTTTAATTAATGCATAGACCATACGAATTATACATATTAATGGTGTTCCATATAATGTTCAACATAATGTATAAATCAGATTAAATAATTTAGATCCATTTATATATGGTGAAAACTTTTAAAATTCTTCTTATTTTTTGAAACCCAGAGAAGAATATTAATAGCTAGATCTAGTTGTTTAACATTCTTATGAAGATTTAATCGGATATTTGATTTTTTAAGCTCATCAAGTTGTTCAAAAATAAATAAAAAGCAGAAAAGTATGCTTTGAAGCAGAAAGTTGTTAAAGAATAAAAGAGGAAAATTAGAAGGAAAAGAAGACAGTATTTAATTAACCAAAATCATTTTGAACAAGACAGATGGAAAATCCATAATTGACCTAGATTCTCACATCTATTTTTTCTTCAACCAAATCTATCACGTTCCTCTTTCCAAAGAAGGAAACGGTGACTTAATTAGCTTGTTTTAATTATCACCTTCCAAAACAACAGTTTTGCTTGGTTTTTATTCTAGCCCTACCTTCATTTTCCAACATTTAATATTTTTGTAGTGAATTGAAAAATATGGTGGCCAACATTTAGGTGTCTTAAAAATATTGAAATACTTCACAAACAAAATTCGGAATAGATATTAAACAGATTCTTCCCCAAACAGGTTATAAAACAAATTCAGATTCTTATCTTCTTTGTATGCACGTTTTCATGACTGAAATATATCCAGATAAATTCCTTACTGAATTGCGTCATTCTTAACCTCAGTACTTAACCTGAGTACTCTGTCCCTTCTAATTCTTGTGAATAAGTGACAGACTTCCTGAAATACATGGCACAATGAATATGATATGAATGCATTCTTATTATTGCTGTTAAAAACATACCATTTTACATTGCTATTTTTTGTATTAGAGTTAGATAGGCAATGTATTATATGCATGTATACCTGGATTATATATAGATCTATATATACACACATATGACTCTATTAAGTCAGTGTGCAGAGTTTGTATTGTAGAATCCACAATTGCCATCGATGAGATCAGAAGATAGAATACAAAATGGCCACCGCGCATGGGAGAGCTGGAGGATCCAGAGGCTCAGATAAAAAGATGAGAGTCACTAATAAGAGAGAGTCCAAAATGCAACAGCAATCTGGGATGGAAGGCCCAGAAGCTCATTGGACAGCAGCTAGTGTGAGTGGTCCAGAGATCAGAGGAGGAGGCAAACGATAGTGAAGCTTGCACGTCTTCTGGAGTAAACTAAGATTATCTTCTCTTTTTATTCTGTTCAAGGTACAAGTTTATTGGTAGATGCCACCAACATCAAGGATGTTTGGCCTTGTTGTCACCCCTACCGGTCATGCACAGACATATTCAAAATTCTGCCTCACGGACCAAGTGCTTCCTAATACTTCCATTGGGAGAGAACATGATCAACATTCACAGTTGATGGTCTATTTATATCCAGCAAATTGTCTTTAAATATAACCTGGACTTTTTAGGACAATCCCATACACAGATTCTATTTTTAAATAAGACTGTTTACTAAGTTAAAATTTTTATTACACTTGTAAATTATAATTTGGTTATCCATAATTTGGTCAATTTTTGTATATTTATTCAACATATTTTAATATAACTGATGAACTATAAAAAGATATGAAATATAGACTGAAAGTGATAAACTGCAAAAGTAGAGGGTTGTTTTTTTTTTTTTTTTTTTTTCTATGCTACCCTGCTCCACTCCACAGGGTTTCTCTCCATAACCTGGCTTCTCTGATCAAGATATTCTGGTAGATTTTTTGGCCTGAATCAACACTTAACACCACCTCTATCCACAGAGTTGTTTGTTTTGTCCTCATTTCTGTTAGATTTTGGATGAATGAAAGCTCCTATTTCTAAATTTACTCTCTCCTTTGT
>PVKB01001630.1:109634-383264 GCA_004027205.1 Ctenodactylus gundi
TTTTTTTTTTTTTTTTTTTTTTTTCTATGCTACCCTGCTCCACTCCACAGGGTTTCTCTCCATAACCTGGCTTCTCTGATCAAGATATTCTGGTAGATTTTTTGGCCTGAATCAACACTTAACACCACCTCTATCCACAGAGTTGTTTGTTTTTCCTCATTTCTGTTAGATTTTGGATGAATGAAAGCTCCTATTTCTAAATTTACTCCCTCCTTTGTTCACTTTTGCAACAGAGTTTTTTTTTTTTCTGATTAGTTTTATCAAGTAATTTTCACAGCTCACAGTGTGTGTGTGTGTGTGTGTGTGTGTGTGTGTGTGTGTGTGTGTGTGTGTGTGTATGTGTGTGTGGGGGGGGTGTGTGTGCATATATATATTTAGCTATTACTGTAGATTATTCTCATTGTCCAAGGCCTGTAGTTTACTACCTCAGAAACAGTAGTTGCTCTATGTTTAGACATTAAATGAGTAGTTGACAGGTAATGGATCTACTAAAGCCTAACAACTTTTCATGTACATTAATCAAATTGCTATTTTATTTTTAGTCTATTTTAACTATATTATTTATAATATCTGAGAAATAAAAAAAATTAAGATACTTATAAATTTTTCCTTCATGCTATCTTTCATAAAACACAGAGAAACTATTACCATTTTTTACATTCTATATGTGTTCTTCATGAAGTGTATTTTTGTTCAATTGTACCTTATAAGAATTTTTACTGTGTCAAATTATTCATATAGCATTAGATACTTACAGCTTGATGTTGAGACTATAATTAAGACAAAGTCTAAGAAGAAAAAGTTACTTTCAATTTTAAATTTACACTAAAAGTACAGATGATATTCAGAAATTGTATATTCATGGAAATATCTATGGAAACTCTATAAAACAGAAATTAATAAAAATATGTTTTTCACGGTTGCAAGATATTTGACATAATTCATCAATATTATAGATTTTAATAGTTTTGCTTTTCCTCTGTTTACACAAAATAAGTTGGTTGGATTAGATTGGGAATACAATATCAAATACTTGAGTTTTCATGAAGAGGGATTTTACATAAAATATATTGATGACTTGGTAGCTTTTTAAATACAAAACCACACAATTTTCTATATTATGTATATAGTTTATGTTATAACAGAGTACATATAACATTGCTTTAATAAATAAGATAAATTAAATAAGCATTTTTGCTAAATTTTTCAAATGTGCTAAGATAGTTTTACACAAGAAATTTCATAGTTTTAGTGTTATTTTTCTCTTATGTCTTGTTTTAAATGTCTAAACTTCCACAGGTCTACATAACTGTCAGTTGTTTTAATAAAAATAAAACTAAGTTTCTAGTATATCCATGTCTTTAAGTATATTTAGAGGTATAGTTTAATGTACCATATTTTTTCCTGTGCACAGCCCTTTGACTGAGCACATAACTTTTTTAAAAAGGATTTAAAAATTATCCATTTCATCAGATACATAAAATAGGCCCAACATTGTTTGGCCTTTTAGTTTGTTTGTTTTAGCTTAGAACAAATAGGCAGTTACAATTTGCAAATATCCTACGAAACCAAATATAAAGTATATTTATGTCAGAATGCTCTAAATACACTAAAGCTAGTTTGACTTACACTTAACCACTAACACAGTGCTTGTAGGAAATACTCCTACAGTATTTAAGTATCCAAAATGAATCATTGTTTTTGAAAATGTTAATACGTACTTAGAAAATGTGGGAATTTGATGAAAGAAAATTGAACTGAAAACAGAACTGTGACCGGGCATGTTATAGCTTAGGTTTGGAATGGTTCCCGAGTGCCTCATATATATGAATACTGAGGATTATCTATGGATACGACTTAAAGTTAGGAAGTGGGGCAACATGTAGGGGGGTCCAGTACTGAGGATGAGATATAACACTGAGAGTGTGGTGAGGAGAGGGTGGCAGTTTTCCGACGTCATGGTAGGTCACTTCAGTATGTCCTAGAAAGAAGTACTCCTTTTTTTTTAATACCTGAATTAGAGATTCAATAACAAATTGAAATCATGTGATTTGGGGAGACAATGACCAACAACACCACTTTAACCTCTTTTTTCCTCCCTCTTCCCCTTGACCCATGATTCCCCAACTCCCACTTTCAGAGATTTGTCCCTTTGTAGAAGTTCTTTGTCCCTTGCCCTACCATTTTGTTTACATTGTTTTTAGGCAATTATATTTGTGAATTTCATAAGAGAGACACTTGTCAATCATATTTGTTCCATTTCATGGGTACTCTTGAATTCTGCCCTGTTTTTGGTGTTTAAGTTCCATCCAACCATTATGAAGGACAGTCTGGGGATTCTTTTGAAAGCTAAGAATAGAAATCCTACTTAATTCAGCTATAGTCTACTGGACATGCTCCTGAAAGAGGTAAAGTAAGCATACCTTAAGGTCCATTCACGTCCTTGTTGATAGATAGCAGCACAATTTGTAATAGCTAATTCCTGGAAACAATCTCCTTGCCAATCAATAGAAGAATGGATAAATATGATATAATGTATCCACACATAATGCAATACTATGTGGTCATAAAGACAGTAGGAAAAATTTGAAAGAAAATGAGGCTATCTTGAGTCAATAATGCTAAGTGGAAGGACGTATTCTTATCTAATCTTTCCCCTTGTGTGATCCTTCTTTTTGAGATGCCTTAAGCAGCTGGTAATCAACCCACTCTCACCATTGCCAGATATACATAAATGGACGGAGACCTCTGGAAACTGTGAGCTATAATAATCATGTTCACCCTTGTTGTGTTGGTATTGGGTATTTCTCTCACCAACAAAAATGTAACTAAAACAATTTATAAGCTCTTATTCATTGGTAGAATCAAGTTTGTATGTGGCTGAAGAAAAATTTGGAAAATCTTTGACTAAAAAGAAAAAGGCATAAGATCACAAAGAAAGAAAAGACTCCCTTGCTTTCACTCACATCTATGAGACCTCTGCAGTTTTTATGCCTGTGAACTGTGTACATTTCTAACGATATTCAACCCACTGAGGTAGTTCGGTAGGTTGTGTTCTCAGAAGAGAGATGAATTAAGAAAATAAGAATTTATTAAATGCATTCTTCAAACTACATGTACTCACATGCTTTATTACCTTAGCCACCATTTTGGTGGTAATTACAGTGGAACAATTGGGTAAATAAAAAGAAAAACATCAGTTCACAGTTGGATAAAGATTTCATGAAAATCGTTTAGGATGCCTGATGACAACAGTAAGTATACTTTAATATTTATAGTCCTGGCCTTCTATTTGTACTTAATCTTCATCTAGCACCTCACTTCATACTGTCTGAATATAATCAAACTATTACAAAAACTATTAGCTAAGTCATCACAGAGCAAACTGTACTTCCATATCCATTCTCACCTCTTTCCTTGGGACTGTCATGTGACTGGTTATCCACTAGACCACATGTTTTCCTTGCAAAATGATGAGCTCTGGCCAAATTTCAAACAGTGAGATATGAGGTAAAGGGGTGGGTGTTGATTCTGGGCTGTATTCTTTCACAGGAAAGTTGACTGGAATTTGCACAGAATGGGAATGTCATTCTGTCGTTCAGCCTCAAGGACATGTACTCATACAATACCTAGAGGCTTGTAGACATGTCCACATAAATGAACAACAATCCCTGATGAACCACACTCAAACTCTCTACTCTGAATGACTGGGTGGAAGACAAAAACAACGAAGCATCCTGTACCATTACCTATCATATTCTGAGCTACCTCTGTCAAAAATTAGTCAATTTAGTTCTTTGGATTTTTGTTCATTTCCTTTCTACTTACATTTTTTGCATCTGTCACACTAAAAATATTTTAAATGAAATAATTTGTATGACCAAGTATTTTTCAGAATAAACAGATCTAATCCCACATAAAATATGTTATAAAGGCCACATGATAGTTAGACATTTTGGATACATTTGAGCTTAATTAAATTTGAGCACATAATGTAAATAAGAATCGGTATAATATGTGAAAGAATACATGTGAGCAATAGTATAACTTATGTGTTAGTCAACTTCTTATTTTTATTCTGAAATACGTGGAATAATTAGGTATAAAAGTAAAATGGTTAATTTTGGCTCAACATTGACGAGAATCCAATCCTTGATCAGTTGGCCTCTTATTTACAAGCCTGTGGTGAGGCATTGTATTGTGGTGGGAGAACATAGTGGAAGAATGCACTTGAATTACAGTCATGAAGCAAGAAAGAAGAGGCGGGGACCACAAAATTCCTTTCAGAAGCATGTTCCCAAAGATCTAAGTACATCCCCTTAGGCGCTACCTCTTACAAATTGTACATGAAGGTGATACAACAATACTACCACAGTACCAGCCCTTACACGTATGGTCCCTTGGGAGAAGCACAAAATGCTGATGCATCTTACCTCACAAAACAGCTGGGTAGATGTATTAACACTGAACATATTATGAGCTGTTTGGAGAGACAACATGGTCAGAAGAGGCAGACCATTTAAAATGTGGTCTGGAATTGTGTGCCTTAGACTCCTGCTTCTCCATTTTCCTTCTGCCCTCAAATGCCTTCAGGTGAGAAACCTTCCTTCACTAGGCACTTTCTAGAGTTTCTGCCTTGGAGTCCGTGGACGTTACACTGAACTCATTAGAACCTGGGACCCAAATACACCTCCATTCTTTTAAGTTGTAGGTGTCAGATATTTTTGTTTCAGAGAAGGGAAGGGTGACTGACAATAGAAAAAATGATACTAGTAGTGTAGCCATTGCTGTGACTCTATTTGACTATGAGGTTCCAAAGCTATTAGAACTGGCTGGTAGAATGAATGCAGAATGGCAAAAGTAAAATGCAGGATCTGGCCTTTTCAATTGTGAGCCAGGGCTCCATTGGCCACAGGACTAGAGGTCAAGTTTGTTACACTCTTCATAGGAGTTCGGGTTCATTTTGCCAAAGTCCCAAGTCATTGCAGGAGGCTGCCATCAAAAATACCAAACTAGTGGATCTAGTAGTGTGAATTTCACAGCAGCCCAATATTCAGTCTGTGGTATGGGTGCTGCCATTAGTTGATTTGTCACAAGAATCAGAAAAAAACGACAGAACTGCAAGATACAAAAAAAAAAAGTCTGTTTTGCCAGAAAGAAAATACTTCAAAATGGGGGCAAAGGAAGGTATGATTCCTGAAAAATTAGTAGAAAAAGAACTTAGAAGTATATTAATAATGATGTGTTTTTATCATCATAAAACTAAAAATCTAGGTATTCATTGGAGGTTAGGATTATCCCTTATACATATAACACATATATACATATATGTTGACATGTTAGATTATACATAATTATACATACACACACATGTAAGGATGCTACTTTTATCTGTCAAAAATGGTTAGAAAAATGCAAACATGCCAAGATAAAAATAAAAGAATTGGCTGAGTCCAGAAATTCTGTTAATACAGAGGTTCAAAACTTTCATAAAATTAATAAGCTTTTAATTTGTGAAATTGGAACTAATGGGATTTTATGTTGGCTATTGCATAATAATGGCCTATGAAATTCTGAGAAAGAAACAAAAAATATTAAGACTTCTTTTCATTATATCAATTATCATCGTTCTGTATCAGATTAATTATAAATGAAGGAACTTAAATCAGCCACTGTCTTTTTCTTAGAATTTAAGTGAATTAACAATTGATTTTTATTATTTCCAGATATGTGAATATTGAACTAAAATTAAAAATCTCTGTATTTGAGCTACTATAAGCTTGTTATAACTGCAATTAGGAAAATATATGACAATTGAATGCTGTATAAAAAGAAATAGCACTAATCTCACTTGAAAATGTTTGTATGAATTTATCAGTTTATAAAATTGTTGTGAGCATTGGTATTTCCAAAGAATAAAAAACATTAAATAAGTTGATTAATATATACTGCATCTCCAGAATAATCCAAGTAGCAACTTCAAATCAAATATTTGATTAATGAAGGATATTAATAATATTGGAATGTAAGAAATTCTACAATTCAAGTACATTTTTTATGAATTTAATCTACTGAAATTTATTAAGACTGATAATGCCACCAGTATTGCTGCTGTCAGAAAATTTAGTTAGTAATTCTGTTTATTTGTCTTGTGTGCATTCTGATGGGAGTCCTTGTAATGACAAGTATAATTTTAAATTATGGTATTTTTAAAAATTTGCCTTAATATAAAATATATTTAAACTTTGAAAAACAGTTGTGCTAGCTACGACCATTTAAGCAGTAGTCAAATATCTGCTAAAACAGAAAAATGATGTGGGCCAAAGTGGTGTAAAACAGGAACGTCCCATATAGATAATCACACTGCAGTACGTGTAACATTTTAGAAAGACTCCAGTTAAAAAAAAAAAAAGTAGAATATGTGAAAAACTAATGGTGTTTTGTGAAAGGAATTAGTTGGAGATCTGCATGTGCTGTTCATTTTCAGAGAATATAATTAAAAGGAACACTTGAAAATTTTAATTAGATTCCAAATTGGTCACGTTTCCATTTTTGGACAAAATATCTGATACAAACAACTTAAAAGAGAAAGAGTTTAATTAAGCTCGCGTTTCCATGAGGTTCAGTACATATTTGACGGGCTGCAAGAAAGAAATCTCACAGTGGTCTAGCTGTTCAGAGCTGGTTAAATGCCATGGTGGTGGAGCTCCTGGCGGACCAACACTGTGAGGTTGTGTTGGCCAGAAGGTGAACTGGCCAGCAGTGCCAGAGAGACCCAGGCTGAAGGCCTGCAGAATCCCCACACCCAGGCCTCTGTGAGGTACCCAGGCACATTCAGAAGGGTGCTTTTGTAGTCTTATAGGCCTTTCTTAACACAATGTTTTTTGTTGTTGTTGTTTTTCTTTTTGGGAACAGACATTGTTGGCCTGCTCTGCCTTAACACAATGTTTTTTTTTTTTTTCTTTTGTAGACAGGCCCCCGCTCCGTAGCTCAGGCATGTCCTAAACTAACTACATGGTCCATCAGGCCTTGGCTTAGGGCAATTGTCCTACCGCAGTTTCCCAAGTGCTGCGAACAATGCAATTAACTTACTGGAATTAATGGCCACAGGTTCGACCTAAAATAAAATAATATTTTTCACCTTCAATGTCAGGGAAATGTGTATCAAAGCAATTTAAAGATACCATCTTACCCCAGCCAGAATATTTGCACATGGAAAGGAAAAGAATGGATGCTACCAGGATATAGGAAAACAAAAGGTGACCTCCTAGCTGTTCACGGTGGTGCAAACTAGGGCCATCATGACAAAAGAACTATGCCAGAAACAGGAAGTTAAAAATTACATGTCCGCACGATCCCTCTTAGTTTAAAAAAAGAAAAAAAAAGAAAACTGAAATGTAAATGGATAAACAAGTAAATAAATAAAACAAAAGAATGATGATCAAGGGAAATATATTACAACCTTTTACCAATTTCCTCCAAACACACGATTATCAAAGGTCCCTCACACTTATTCATTTATACACACACTATTCAGACATAATGAGGAAGAATGACCTCTGTGTTCCTTGTCTCTTCATAATGTATATATTCTTTATTATGTTTGAATATGTGTGTCACCTTATCTAATATCTTAACAACCATTTCATCTAAATAAAATGTACCTGTTTTGTGCTGTTGGGCAAGGATGAAGACCCTCAAGAAAAACTCCAAGATGCATCACTTAACTGAAATCACCTAAATTATAATCGTCAAAGTCAGAACCTGAATTTGACTTTAAATTTACAATCTATCATTATCTATCCATCTATTGATCTATCTGTCATCTATCTTTCCATATAAGCCTATCTTTCCATATAAGTAAACTTGTATCTACATCTACAAATTTCTATGTTGAAGTAACGACTATAACACTATCCCTAGGACTAAGTTGATGAAATGGAAAACATAATAGATTTGGGAACAGAGCTTGCCTAGTTTTAATTAATGGCAAAATTTGTTCACCTCTTTATCCGTTTTTAGGAACTCGTAATTTATATCTTGAAAAATATTCTTCGAACTGGGAACTGGAGAGACAAATACCTAACTTGCATCATTCTAATGAGTATTAGAATCACCAGATGACTGTGATGTGTTTCCTGTGATGTATTATTCCAGTAAACAGCTGGTGTCTTTGCATTATTGTATAATTTTCCATAAGCATGTGTAAGTTAGCTACTGATTTTGTTACATAAAGTAATACCCATTCCAATATATATACACATACATATATTTCTTCTTTTGGAAATGTGAAATTATTTATTATAAGTGATGTACTAATTTGATCTAATTTGAATACATTTTTCATACAGAGTGAAATTCTTTCAAATTCATCTAGTTTGTTCATCTAGTTTCAAAAGCTTTGTTTTTATGAGAATTTACTCATCTATTTAGTCTTACCACTCATAATAAAATTATAACAAATAATTTACTTAAGAAACAATGGAGATGAAAATATATTGACATATTTTTCCTTGCAGTACATTTGAAATCATCGTCTCTATTATTTTGCAATGAGTGATATTATTGTACAGAGGTTCAAAATCATGTTTAAAGTTAGTACACTCATTTAATATTGACAACAATGTCAAAATATCAAAGATTATAAGGATAAACTTAACCTTGTAAAATAAATGTAAAAAGCACATACATTATAGATGCCTGCATAAGTAAACATATACTCTTTATTTATTCAGTACTTGTTTTCATATGAAGGAGAAAAAAGGTTTGAAATGATTCTTTCTGCCACCTAGTACTGCTTTTAACATACAGATAGGAATTTTTTTCATAAAACTTGGAAGAATAATAGCAATCATGCTATGCCCATAGCTACAGATTATAATTAAGATGAAATTGATTTATATAAATTGACTACAATGAAATAATGAAAGACAAAAATTCTCAGTGCCATATGAAGACAGATAGAACTCTCACAAATCTTCGAAACTTCAAAATATCTAATTGTTTTCACTCTCTGTATAAATTAAAAC
Organism: Ctenodactylus gundi; assembly: GCA_004027205.1. Lineage (NCBI taxonomy): Eukaryota > Metazoa > Chordata > Mammalia > Rodentia > Ctenodactylidae > Ctenodactylus > Ctenodactylus gundi. The sequence goes on from PVKB01001630.1 coordinate 118,664, forward strand.
ACAGTTTCTATTCATGTAAGGATTTGAAACAACTTTCTAAAATCAGGCACAATGTTCCTAATTTTTTCAAAAAGACTCTGTAATATCAACTTTAGGAACAAGGTATGTATAAATCAAATAGTTGCCTAACTAGAATAATTTTCAAGAAGATTTAGAGGACTCTTACACTAAAAGATAATGGATGTGATTTGTGTATTTGCAATTCAGGTTTACCAGCATTGGATTTGTGTGCCTAAGAACCTAAGAAGTTGGTTTTGCTCTTAAAGAGCATAAGAACAGAAAAAGAAGAAGGAAGAAGAAGAAGAAGAAGACGAAAGAAGATGAGAATCAGCAGCAGCAGCAGCAGCAGCAGCAGCTCCTGTGGACACTTTCTAGACTTCTCGTGAGACAGAGAATCTAATTCCGCAGTCACTGGCCGCCCGACAGATCAGGTCTGTGGCAGTCATGATAACGCCACTCTGTAAAACACAAGCTCACTAACCTGATTTCCCTCACTTAGAGTTGTCTATTTCTGTCAATTTGTGATAAATGAGAGGGTTCTGGTATTTTTCTGGGTAAATTCATTATGACAGTGTCTGGTAGTAACTAGAGAAATTTAATACATGAGTTTAGGTGAATCCCCATTTAAAGAATTTATGTTTTTTTTTTCTATCATGTGTAATTATTTTGCACATACATCTGCAAGTATAGTTGCCAAAACTTAACTGTAATAGAATTAATTGACTTTTATATTTTTATTTTTCATCACTGTATTTCCTTCTTAATCTGACAGATTGCTAGTTATGCTAACTACAGGAGGATAGACTCTAATGGAAAAAATGTGGAAAGAGAAGTGAGGGTTTTTTTTTTCTTTTTACTCCCAAACAAACCTATGCAAACTTATCTGTGGAAATAAAAGAGGGAAGCACATGGGAAGTAGAAGAAATATCTTTTATCAGAGCTGATCTACATTTTTCTTCCTTTATGCCATTACCATATAAGTTGAGTATTTGTCTTGTCAAAAAAGCAAATGATACAGCTTTTTGAAAATTAAGAGAAACTATTTACAAACAAAAATATTGCTTAAAAGCATTCCACATATAAAAACAAACAAACAAACAAAAACCCTCAATCTGATTTTATACTAAACCTAAGCTTCCGAGGGCGGATCGTCTCCATCCAGGGACGCTCTAAGCAGGGCACCTGGAGTTTACGCCATAGACAATACATCAATGGCAAGTGAATTGAAGGGGACTCGGGACGCAGCTGTGCTCCTAGCAGTTTTGAGTAGATGCTATGATGCAAGAGTATCACTGAACTCTTCACTTTCCAGAGGAGATATTTGATATTGGAAAGCACTCTAACTTAAGGCTTCTAGGAAAGGTAATAATGAGAGGTGTTGAGATTTCTCTGAAGACCTTACCATCTGGAGACCAGATAGGGGATTCAAAATGCAAATTTAAATAAAAAGTACTATGTATATAGTGAAACAGCATTCTAGTGCCTAAAGCTACAAAAGTTTTGCTATTTGCTATTTTATCAGCTCACATTTGTTTTACTGAATAATGTATTGTAAAACAACTCCACTGGTAGTATAAGCAATCCAGCTTATACCACAAGTCTCATTATATGTTAGGTTTATAGCTTTATAAAATTGAATATGCCCCATGGTCTCATATGAATATATTTATCAAACATTTCCTTTCTTATTGTAGGAGTTAAATTTTGAAATATGGAATAATACCTAGTAACCCCTCTAAATCGCACAGTATCTTAATTGTTATAAATACAAAGAACTGATATTTGACCAGTAAAAGACCTAAAACTTCACCTGATGATAGTACAATATTAGTGGTGAGTCATTTGTGTTATAAAGGCAAAGTAATGTACTTTACTCGAATTGTAGGTGTCAAAGAATTTTATTCTTTTTATGCCTTTATTTTGCCTCCTTTTCTTGACTTTAGGACCCCATAAATCCTGTTGGCTTAGTGGTAATGACACAGAATAAGAAATTCCTTTTAATCACAAAATTAAATATCAGTACCATGTGGGTTCACAATCATCCCTTCGAAGAATTCCTCTGTTTTTTTTTTTTTTTTTAATTTGCCTTTTTAGTTGAAGACTGAGGGCTAGCAGGTACTACAGCTTGAGAAAGGCTCTGGTACAGACTTTCTCTTTTTGCAAATGTCTCTTCTTGTGTAGAATGGTCTACAAGGACTTTACAGTGGTGCTGTGCTGTCATACCAGGACAAACAGAGGAAGAATTTTTTCCCGGATCTTGTAGAGCTTTTGTATTTTAAATTTACAGAGGTTTAGACCCTCCTCACCTGTAGTGCCCAATGGTCTCTCATCCTCATGTCAGTCTACTCTCGTTCCAGTAATTGATCCAATTATCATTTAAGTATTTGTGCTCCAGTAGCTTAGCTCTAAGTAAAAGGATTGCTGTATTCTGCATTAATACCCCTGTCTTTTCATGTTCTGCATTCACAATTTGCTCTGCAGATGATTTTTTTGACTGGTCTAAAACAGTCCTTTTTTAGTATGTTTGGTTTGTTCATATTAAGATATAAAGGTATTAAAACCCTTAATTCCATTGCTAAAATTAAATGTTTATGTATATATTTCATAGAAAAAAACATAATTATTCAGAAAACCATTGAGGAACATTTTATGCAATAAAAATAAAAATGTCAAATAAATTATTATTTATTTATTATAATTTTTTCTTTTAACATGTAGCATGTTAAAATGTGTTCAACTACATAGATATTATAGAATTAAATCAACATTTTTAGCCTGTGTTTTATAGCAATTGAATTACATAATTTGTAATGGAAGATGATTTTTCAATTTATTGCAATGTATATATGTGTGTATATATATATATATATATATATATATATATATATATATTAGTGTGTGTGTGTGTTTGTGTGTGTGTGTGTGTGTGTGTGTGTGTGTGTGTGTGTAACTGTGTTTCTTCTCCAAACCTTCCAGGATTTTATGAGTAGTTGCACAAAAGTGTTTTGCAAACCTGGTTTTTCCACTAGGGTGGCACAATCAACTATTTACATAAAAACAAATTAATAGCATTAATGAAATATTCATAATTATCTTCACTTGTTCCACAGAAACTTGATTAGCTTAAATTATCATTAGGCAAGCTAATTACAAGTAAATAAAAATAAGCCGAGTGGCCAAATAAACCATGTGAAAATTAACTAGAATTAATTATTTCTAGATTAATTGAAAAACAATCTATGCTATTGAAAAATTACTCATTCATTAATCCCTTGCTTCTGTATTATTTTTTGCAAAAGAATGCAGATTTTGTTCTTTTTCCTTTACATACCTATTATCAGATACAGGTTTGGCCAAATTTCACACTTGGTATTTTTAAAGTTTTAAGTGGCACTTTCTATCAGCACAAATGAATGCCTACTGCTTCCTGTACTTTACCAAACCGTATAGCAATCCTGTTCTCTTAAAGAAAGTTCTTTTAAGATTTATAAGCTCATGACCTGTGACTGTTCTTTTCTAGCTACTGTGACCTTCCCAGCTCATCATTCACTTAATAAAATGAATTCTCTTTTATGGTGGCGCTTAGTGTCTGTGTTTAGAAAACCAGTGACCTTTTCTCCCATAATAACAGTGTTTTTACAAGACTGTCCTCTTACAGTAAAATTGGTGGAGTTTTTGCATGTCTTCTAACCTGCAAGAACGTGAACAACATCAACTACTAGGACCAATTTCTATCTTACAATATTAGCAATTTTTGTTCATTATTTTGTAGCTTCATTGAATATAATATCACCCATTACTTTTCAAGAGGTGCTGCTGTCTGTACACTCATAATTTATATCACAGGAGTAGGCAGATTCTCTAAAGGAATTAATATTTTCCATGTTTGCTGTGCAGGCTTGGGACACACATCGCAACTATGTAGCATTATTTCTGAGTGTGCTTTCCTATCTTTATACCAGAACATTTTATCAGGATTGTATGTACTTTGGACACCAAAAATAGTAGCGATATACCCTATGCTTTGCATGTTCATCTGGCAAAATTTCTTCAGGTCTTGGTTGGTTACAAAGAAAAGGACCTTGAAATGTGTTCTTGTTGATATAGATGTTATAATTTGTTATAATTTGTAGGTGATTTGATTAATATTTACATAAAAAGTTACATTGATAATTGAAAAATGGAAGAACTACAGAATATTAATGCATATTAAATTATGATTAAATTAAAATATTATTTAACCCAGTTAGCTTTCACATAATGTATTAGTTTCTCTAATGTAATTACAATATCCCCATTTATTTAGCTTTACTTCATACTTTTATCTACTTACAGTCAAACGTAGTCTAAAATTATTTAGTAGGAAAATCCAAAAGTAAATAATTCATTAGCTTTAAGCGGTTTGCTGTTTAGAGTACAGTAATAAATTGTATACAACACTCCTAACTTTTGCTATAGCTAACTTATTACAGTTAAACTTTACTACCACTAAAATGTACCATCATACTTCTTAGTAGATATTATATAGTGTTTAATTTATAAACCAAACTTTGTCATAGTAATTATGCATAAGAATAATCGTGTGTAGGGCATGATACCATCCATGATTCTAGGCATCCATTGAGTGTCTCTTATGCTGGAAAGGAGACCAACATATTAACAATTTAAGTAAAATTAAAATAGAACAAAATCAGTACTATTCTTAATGCATTAAATCCATTTCTGCAATTCGCTATGTCATTTTTATAATTGGAAAAGTTAAATTTTTAGCTTCAATCTTGTGATTCCTTAAGTGAACCTACTCTTGTAGGATAGTGAATAAGGCCACATTATAATCATTTCTCACTGAAGACTAAACTCAGATTAATCTTTTGCCTAGACACTATAACTGGAAGAAAATATGCATGTAGAAGTGTAAATACTATAATTTTGCTTTGCAAGAAATGAAAGAAAAAAGAAACAAAGGAAGAATGCAATGAAAAAGGTACAACACTGAACATTCAATAAAATCTGTTCCATGTCAAAACTATACAAAATTAGTGTATGTATATAAAAACTCAGCATTTTTGAGGAGGAAAATGAATTTTGTTGAGTTTTTTGTAGCTGTCTTAATTTCTCATCATGAATGCTAGAGGTCTGGAGATTTAGTTCAGTGGTTGGAGCAATTGTCTCATGTGCACAAGGGCCTGGGTTTGATTCCCCAGCACTATGTAAAGATTAGCTAGCCTTAGTGGTACACGTCTGCAACCCCAGCACTTGGGAGGCTGAGGCAGGAAGATTTTCTGGGCAACATATTAAGTTCAGGAATAGCTTGAATTATAAGGCAAGACCTTGCCTCAAAAATAATATTATAAACCGATTTATTTTTATTTAATAAAGAGAGCATTACACTCCCTGTCAAATTGGTCATCAGAGTTCTATATAGAGTTCATTATTTCAACATACTTTTTGGACTATAGCCAAGTAGAACAGTATAATCTTTCATTTCAATAAAAGTTCAGGAAGTTTGAATCAATTGTGGCAGATACACCCCACTTGTGAATACCATAATAAGAATTTTAATCTAGTTTTTATTTCAATCTTTGTATTCTTAACCTCTGTAATGATGTCTTTGTAAAGAAAAAAGTGTGTGTGTGTGTGTGTGTGTGTGTGTGTGTGTGTGTGTGTGTGTTCAATTCCTCAAAGACATCTCAGCACCCAAACTCTCTCAGCTTTGAAGGTAGTGTAATACCTGCATCTCAGTTGCACGATAGCCCAACTACATCTTATTTTCATTTTTCAAGTATTTGTTAAAGCAAACAAAGTGCTGGAATTTGTTTCTAAGTATTTATTTTTATGAATTATTATTTTCCATTGGGCTATTTCTGCTTTCTTCTTAGTAAAATCATTAGGAGTTTTGGTGGTGTTTGTTTTAGCATTATGATAATTTATAATTACCATTTTATATTTCATGATTGTACACTTATAATTATTAATTCATAATTTTATATTTATAATTTTAAATTACTAATTTATAATTATTATACACATCATAATTATTTTCCATAATAATCTTGATATTATATTAGTACCCAAAGTGGCTTTTGTGTATTGACATTACAATAGAAATATAAAATGAGTATTTGAAGAAATGATTGTAATAATTTATATATTTTTGAAAGCTAAACTTTCTTTTAATTTTGGCCCCTAGTGCGGTTTCTAAGCTAAATGTTAGTAATTAAACTAATGAGTAGAATGTAGATATAAGAATGATAGAGTATCATAAGTGACATGTAGGCTTGTCATTTGCTAATGAATATTTGGAATGTTATTAACCAGCATCTCACAGCAAAGACAAATTGCACTCATCACTATCAAGAAATTTTACTACCTATATGTGAAATAAATAGAAAATTGTATCTATCTGAGAAATTGTTGACATCAGTGCATGTCACAATTGCCTGAGACTCTATCACACTTTACAGAAAACCTCTGAATGTGAGAATTAGAATAAATCCTGGAGCAGAAGAATGTGTCGATAATAGTTTTGCAAGCTGGAATTTATATTCCTTATCTACTTCATGTAGCTATTGATTATTTGAAAGATACTCTCTCTAACACAGTCCTGGGATCCAACCTGTTGTCTTCCCATTGCTTATAAACTACCTTTATCAGCAGGCAAAATATCTTCTAGCAAAATCGATGAGAGTATAGTTGAATACAGAAAACTTTTACCAGTCTACTGGTTTCCCTGAATCCCTGATGCCCAGCCACTCAAACTACTTCTACAAATAAGAATACAGAGATCATTACTTTCAAGTGCTTATAAGCTTTCCTCTAATACCCTCAAAAATTGAAAGTAAATTTTTAAATAAAATCTGGAGTATTACAGAATTAATATTAAAAAATTTTGCCTTACCCACATACTTAAAGAAGATCAGTTAAAATATTGTCAGTTTTTACAAAAATGCAATGCCCTGGGTGTTGATAATAAAATCAAGAACATTTCCAGGTTCATATCTACATTTCCAGAGAGCTGGGATTTAGTTTATAAAACATGTTTTAGCCAGAGTCCTAGACAATGCTTATGTTGACCCAGGTTCGACAACCGGGGACATAGTGACTTCGAGCTGTGATGAACATGAATGAGAGCAGAGACTCCGCTAAATTAGCCAAACCCCAAAAATCATGGCAAGAAGCATGTTTATTCCAAGCTATACTTTGAAAGATAAAATGAGGTGGTAAGAATCATACATAACATACAATGTCGATAACCATTGAACATATGTATTATCTTTTAGTGTTATTTTTTAATTTCATTCTTTCTTCACTGCTAGGGGTTTGACTTGCACATGCTAGACAAGTGGTCTACTACACAGTTATGCCTCCCCAACCCATAATTAGATTTTAATATTTACAGTCATAAGAAAGTAGTAAAAATGTTGATTCCTAATCCAGATAAAAGGATAAACATACTTGAAAGTAGGTTTATGACAAGGGATAGTTTGGTAATTTACATACGGAGTAGCCCTCAAATATTTGTGTATTGAAGACATTATCTACAATGCCACAGTGTTCAGAGGCAAGTTCTAATCTCTTTAGTGGGTTATTCCATTGATAAATTCATAACTGGATGAACTATTCAGAGGTATAGCCTATTTGGAAGAAGTAGTTTGTTAAGGGTGAATCTTTGAAGAGTATTTCTTGCCCCCATCTCTCTCTCTCTCTCTCTCTCTCTCTCTCTCATTGCCTCTTCTCTTGTCTTCCCCAACCACGACTATTGAATAAGCTTCTCCTTTACACTGTAATATTAATTCTCAATGCTCATTTGCAATGTTCTAATACAGCTCTCAGACCATAGACACTAACTCCTAAAACTATGAGTTTAAATATACTTTCTATCATTAAATTGTTTTTCTCCATATAAACTGCTTTCTTCTTAATGAATTCAGATCCAGGACACTATCAGTTTTCCTGTTACTTCTAACTATTCAGGACTTTACTTAAGCCATTACTCAAAGAAATCAGCACCAAACCCAATCAAAATGCCATTGGCTTGTGTTGATTTTTCTCTGCTTGCAATTTACAGGTCATTCTGTCTTCATAGTATATTATACTTGTGAATATAAATATATTCCTTTAGTACTTGTTTTCAGCTTCTTTAAGGCCAATAGCTAACAAATCACGAAAAAAGTAAAATCGGTTTGTTTTATTCCTTACCATAGTCCCCAGAGCCAGCAAACTCAAGGAAACACCAGCTTCCCATTATGTGATTCTCACATGAATAAATGATAGGACACTTCAGATACTCTTTTTAAGTAACTATTCAATATAAAACTATTTGATAATCTTTTATTTATTGCTGAGGAACTTTCAGGTATTTTTCAAACTTTTGTTTTTAGGAGTAAATTTAGCAGAGCACCACTGCTATTATTTTAATTTAAAGCAAAAAAAAAAGAAGAAGAAGAAGAAGAAGAAAAGAAAAGAAAAGAAACTGGCAGAATTTTCCGACCATTAGAGCCTTTATGGTCTCTTTTGGCAATAATCTTTTAGATGTTGACAGCTTAAGATTGGTTCAGCACTCAAGACTCCTTTCTGCAGATTATTTCTTTGGATAAAGCAGCAGGCTTGAATAATTTCTTTCTTTAGCAAGCACTGTGGGACAAGCATTCCAATTACTCCAGGGGCTTTCATGACATTAAGTGAGGCAATTCAAGAAACCACTAACAATCTCCACTTGCAAGATCTCAAAGTCTCTTACATTTAAATCTTAAATGTTTCTTTTTCTCACTTTCTTCTCATTATTTCTTTTATTTCTTAGCATGTAGTACAGATGTTTTTAAGGCAGGGTGAATTTATTAGTGGTTTTATGTTTTATGTGACTGTCTATATGAAAGTCCAAGAGAGTTCAAAGACTGAAAAGGTGAGTTCTGGCTTCTGTTTCTTAAGGTCCTTAAGCAGAGTGCACGACAAGTGTTTTGTATACATTACTTTGTCCAACCAAAATCTAATGTGAAACAAAGAAAAATATTATTCACATTTTACAGATGACAAAACTAAGACTTGGAGTTAAATTTTCATAAATATGGCTTGGAGTATGACCACTTATTTATTTTTCCACTTAAACAAAACAAAACAAAAGGCTAAAGCTACATAAATAAAGAAAATACAGCTGGATCCAGGGACCTGGGCATGCTCCCTGGAGTCTACTGACTCGGGAGATTAAGGAAGGGGGATCACGTGTGCAAGGCCAGGCACGGTGATAAGTACAAGAAACTTTGTCTCATTGTATAGGGAAGACTAGATACATTGACAATATAAAACAATTATTCATGAACTATTAGGAAGTACTAAGTATCACAAAAATAGGAAATTCTGTTATAAGGGTAATAAAGGTGGGCAAACGAGACGAGGAAAAGCAGCTATTTAAGATGCTGCATTGGAAGAGCATCTGCAGATCTTTTGGATTCAATGGAAAAGAAAGAGTAAATTATGAAATTTTTAGGTTTCTAGTTCGTTTTTTTTCTTGCTTCCCATTGCTATTTTTAAATACCAGAGGTTATAAAGAAAACAGACTTGTTTTTTGCTTAGAGTTTTGGAGGTTACACCGTGTAAGAGACTGTCCCCATTCCTTTGGTCCTCTGACAATGCAAGATGTCACGGCACTAATCTGGAGGAATGGACGGTCCATCTCGTAACTAGGAAACACAGCGGAAAAGAGGGGGAGGCACAGGAAATCTTCTCTAGTGTTCTTCATGGGCACACCTCCATATGGCTTAAGAATCTCTTACGATGCAACTGCATCTTAATAATACTGCGGTGGAGGCCCAGCCTTACCGGTGGACCGTTAGGGGAACACTCAGCAGCGGAATTATAGCACCGGCTTTGCAGAAAGAGAGCAAATGTGAAGTCATGAATACAAGACTAAGATGGGAGGATAATGTATAAGTTAGCAGAGACAGCAAGATGCAGAATAGTAATGCACTTATTCATTTATTACAATATTTTTATTGTAGCACAAAAATCAAGTACCTACGCACATTGGAATACTACACAGCCGTAAAGAAAGACAGATTTGAAGCATTTGAACAAAAATGGGGTGGGGCACCTGGAGTCAGTTATGCTCAGTGAAATGGACCAAGCACAAAAAAATGACTATAGATGGGTGTCCCTCTTATGAAATGCATACAAACAATTGATTAGAGTCTTGACTCCACCTGGATTCCACTTCTGCTCTCATGGCCACTGGAATGACCTTTGTCCTGCCTATCTCTTGGCACCTGTTCTCCTAACAACGCTGTTTTACATCCTATAACTTTATTTATTTATTTATTTATTTATTTATTTATTTTGAGAAAGAATCTCACAGTGTAGTCTGGATTGGTTCTAAACTCACTACATAGGCCTCAAACTCACCGCAAGCCTCATACCTCACTCTTCAAGTGCTAGGGCTACAGGTGGGAGCCACTAAACCCACCTTGAAATTTTCCTGATGATCATAAAGACATAAATTTCACATTCATAAGTGCCAAGATTCCTAGGTGTAGACAGCTTCAAAGTCTACAGGACAACTGGCAGATGTTAGGAACATTAAAAAAAAAAAGGTCAGCATGTGTGGAAGATAGCAGTAGCCACTGAAGCATGCAAGATGTTACATTTATGTAAAAATGAAATATTAAATGATTTAACCTAATATTAGCTGGTGTGATTTTTAAAAGTAAACTATAGATTTAGATTTTATTTTACAAGGCTTGCTGTTCCTTCTTAAATATAGGAAAATTATCAAACATATCTTCTAACATGTCATGATCTGATCAACATAAATTTATAGATGAAATCTGGCAGAATGTATTTTCTTATGGAGGTTATTTGTTGTCATTTATATTTTTTCTATTATTCAATGAATAACAAGTAAATCACAATGCATGAGGATGGTCAAGGTTGTTTGAGGTAAAATTGTATTTCTTTGGGAAAAAAAAAAAAAAAACTCCCAAAGACCTTCGAATAAAAAGCAAGGGGATAATTAAAAGGAGGAAACACTTTCAAATGCATACATAATTCCCTCCTTTATAAGAAAGTAAGTCAATTCTAACTTTATCTTGCTTCTAAAGCCCAGAGGAAGACTTCACTGTGCTTGTGTGGGTATTGAACCTTATCATTGGCATGCAAAAGCATTAGCCTTTGGCAGGAAGGGAGGAGGGAGAATTAAATCTTCAAAATAGCTTCAATTATAGCAGCAGGATTAGTACGTAGTATTTCTCCCTGAGTTCTCACATGGATTTAAGATCTATTGCTTTTTTTTCTCCATAAAGTTTTAAAGTGTCTCTCTTTCTTGAAAAGAACAGCATTATCCTTAATTAAAACTCCTGAGAGAGATTTAGAGGTCTGTAGTTCAGACTGTATTGTTTGAGCCTTTTCATTTAAGAATTTAAGCTCATCCTGCCATGTTTCTGATTTTGTTTCAAGATTGGTGATTCGAGGGACATACGAATCAATTTAGTTCCATGTAGTTGGATAGCTTTTTATATGGCTTATAATCATAACTCTTTAGTCAGTTACATAGAGTCATTTTTCTCTCTCAGAAATAAAAGGTTCACACAAATTTTCAGAACTTTTTTTTCTAAGATGTAGCATTAAATAAATCTCTTACTAATTCCATTACTTGGTCTTTAGGTACCAATGATGCTACAAGTTACCCCCATAGAAATAATGGAAGTAAAAACATCAAGGAAATACTTATTATCAAAGCAAATATAAGCCACCTACACTCTCAGGTCGCTAAAGAGAATTTCATCACTTATGCTCCTGTTCAGCACCAATTATTACAATGAACATGAAATGAATTTCATGAAATTTGCCATTTCATTTAAAAAAACATAAATTCAAATTTGAACTCTGTGGAGCTTTTTAAAATCCTTTAATTCTGCATACCTTGTCCTGTTTTCTTAAATGGAATGATTATTTTCTAACAGCTTGATCATTGAAGTGAAAGATATATATATATATCAAAATTTCTGACCTACCAGTTACTAACAAAATGGAAAAACCATCTTGTACCTACGAGCTTCACTTACTTATTAGTAAAATTTAGAATTGGAATATTTCATATCTTGGCCACTATTTCAAGAAATACACAAAAAGTATACGTAACCGACACAACAGCTGGACAATTATGCAACTTAATAAATAAACATGACTCCAGTGGTTCCAAGATTTCCTGGGATTCTTTGCCATTTAAGGGTCAAATATAAGTATGACTCAATGGCTAAAATATAACCATGACATATTTTAAGTTATTTGGCGTTTTCTTTATATGTTACATGTAAACAAGATTTCAGGTGTATGCATTTTATTTTATTTTATTTATTTTTGTATATCCAGTTTACAAGTCTCAGAAGGGTGTCAAAATGAGCTAAGCAGTGTAGACAAATTCTTGGTAGTATCAATAGCCTCATTAAAGAAAGAATAAAGCCATTTGATGTAGAGTTATTTGTCTTTGGAGCTCTGAACCTATGAATGTTTGGTTTCATATGAGCTACTTGGGCCTGTTTCTAACTCTTAGTTGTTTCTTGACTCTTTTTAAAATCTATTTTAATTTTGATATTTAAAATTGTATGTGCTGACCAGGTATAACCTCATATTTTGAGGTATGCATTTGTTGCGGCCTGGCTATGCCTCGCTAGTGAGCACATGCATTTCCTGGCCGTCATCTTCTGTGACACGAGAGCATGTATATTGCATTTCCTAGCATTTTTTAAAAATATAATTTATCATCATTTATTATAGTCACCGCGATTGTTCTAGGGATTTTGTATATTTATGGAAATTGAGAAATGCCCAGGAAAGACTGTTCAGGTATACGTGAATTACTTGTGGGCCAGAAAGTGGGGTAGGGACACCCACCCTGGGGATGTGCAATTCAAGTGACATCTTGATCTCAGTAGAGTTGCAGCCTCTACTTATGAAAACTGGAACCACGCCTAGAAAATCCAGACTTCAGCTTGCTCCTGGATCCTTCTGTCTTCACCTTGCTGATCTCCACCTGGAGGTTTGCAACAACCTAGAGTCTTCCCCTTGCTTTCTGGGCAAGCATCCCCATCGGGCTTGTACCAGCTGCCCTGCAGAATCAGACTGGTGCCCTTCTGGAGCAAGCCTGAGCATCTCCTGGACCATTGGCTCTACCATGTGTGTGAGGCCAGTTTGGACTGCCTGTCTTCTCAGACTTGTAAGCCCCACAATCAATTCCCTTTATCTTTATAAATTGTATTTCCTCTCTTAAAACCCTAACAAACACAGTCACGATGTCACTATTCTGGACCAAGAAAAAATGTGTTTATTCCTTCCACCTTACCAGAATTTTGTGTTCTTTGAGTAGCATCTCCCTACACAAAGAAGGCCACTCCAAGTTGGTGAAAGGGATAATCTACAAAGAAGATAAAGAACTGTAAACATGTATTCACTAAACATCAGTGCAATTTCATAAAAATAAAAAAAAAAACACAGAACTCTGGGGCTGGAAGAATTGTTCAGTGGTTAAAGCGCTTACGTAGTAAGCACTAATTCAAGCACTAAGTACCCGAGTTCAATTCCTCAGCACCACATAAGCCAGGCATGGTGGCACAAACCTAAAATCCCAGCACTTAGGAAGCTGAGACAGACAGAAGGACTGCTAGACTTGTGAGTCCAAGGCCAGTTTGGACTCCATAGTGAGTTCAGGACCAGCCTAGGCTACAGACCCAGGCCATGTCTTGAAAGAAAGAAAGAAAGAAAGAAAGAAAGAAAGAAAGAAAGACAACTCAACTTAAAGGAACACAGAGGTCCTGATACAAGAGATTTAGTAGTCTTCCCTCTGATTTTTGTTTGTTTGTTTGTTTTGTTTTTCCTTGTATAACAGAATCAACTTACAGTTGGGAGAAAATGTTTTCAAACTATATGTCTGATGAGAGATTAAACTTGAAACACATAAAAACATGTAATTCTATAGCTAAGAACCAAAGGAATCAATTAATACATAACAAAACATCTAAAGGGACATTGTGTAAAAGAAAACTTACAGGTAACTAATAGGTATATGGAAAAAATGCTCAATATAACTCAGCATCACCAGAAGGCAAAGCAGAAACACAATGTGAAGTGTCAGACTCCTTTCAGGATGACTATAAGCCAGCAGGACCCGTGAAATCAGCCTGCAGTAACACCCCTGTGGGGGCTAAGGGAGGAAGATCACAAATTTCAGCTCAGCCTGTTGAATTTAGTGACTTTTAGAGCCCTATTTCAGAATGAAAATAAAAATGAGCTGAAGTTTTAGCTCAGTGTAGGCTGGTAGCTCAATCGCCGGTGTTATTGTTTGGATCTGGAATGTCTCCCCAAAGCTTCATGTATTTAGATGCTATAGAATATTTATGGACTTCAAATACCTCTGGGATGTAGAATCTGATTAGCGTATGGCGGATTACTGGGTGTGCGGTGAGTTACTCAATGTGTGTTGAATTACTGGATTACTGACAATGTGGTGGGATACTGAGGTTATGTAGGGAAGAATATGTTTCACAGCATTTCCTCTATTAAGACATTCAAGAATGGATTGGAACGTCCGAAACCATGAACTAAAATAAGCTTGTCCTATCTTTAATTTCAGATCTCACCTATTACATCCCAGCAACAAAAAGAAACTAAGACACCTCCCACCAAAAAAAAAAAAAAAAAAAAAGCCAGTGTTGATGGGAAAGTGGAGACATTTGAACCCATGGAATCCGCTGGTGGCAGGGGAAATTAAGTCATTATTTTAAAAAAGAAGGCACTTCAAGGAAGTAAAAATAGAATTATCATGTGATACACAAAGTCAATACCTTGATTCATATTTAAAGGACAGGAAAATTATCATTTTGAAGAAATATCTGAAGTCCCATATTTAATGCAGCACTGTGAATATTAGCTAACATATAAAATCAATCAAGGTGTCCATCACTAGAAAAATGATTACAGAAAATATGGCATATTTATGTCTCACTTAGCTTTTATTATCTCAATTGGATATATGTTTTGCTAAACTCATAAGGCTTTTCTTTAACTCCTGAAAACAAATTATCACAGTTTTTATTCTTTTTACTCTAAATTCTATTGGAGAGCCATGATTACAGGTACGTGACTCAGCACGTTTGCAAGCTGGGGGTTGGGGGGGGGGCTTGTTTTGAAAATGCTAGAGCTTTGAAAGAAATATCCATTACCACATTCTGTCCCTTCCCAGAAAAAAAACATATATATATATATATATATATATATATATATATATATATATATATTACAGCAGATGTCTTCAAGTACAGATGAAAGAAAAAAACTATCATCCAACAAGTTCATCAAGCAATAGTGGAGAGAGAGGAATCTTTTCTTACTTCTATGTAGGTAACTCTTTTTTGTTGTATAATTTTATCTTTTTGCCACTGAGACACATAGTCCCATAATGGATATTTGCAAATGGGTGTGGGAAGGTGTGGAATGAAATTCCAAATTCAGCATAATCTTTATAATATCTCTCTGTCTTTCCGGTGGTATTTTAAGAAATGTGCTAGCTCCTACCACATCATGTTTTAATTCTTCATATTTACGAGGTTCAGGAAGCTATGATGAAAATGTTCCCACATGCCACTAGCCACTGTGGATTGGATTCAAGACTGCCACCAGCATCCCAATTTTAATACTCATAAAATTTTAATTGTCTTTCTTCTTTTATGTGCTCTATTCTGAGGTCAGATCAATAGAAAAATAACTGTTTAAATATAAAGTCTTTTATGTGTAAAAAATTGGAAAATTGACTTTAAAAAATATTACTCTTCCCTTAGAGCATGATTTACTATTGTTGCCATGATTTATTTTTAATATTTTGGAAAAAGCTTTTTTGTATCTATGTTGAATTGGTAAGGACATAAATATGATAAAAAATAACTTTTAGCTTATCGGCTGCACTCAATGCTCTAGATCAATGAAACACCATAAGCAATATATCCTTCAATGAACAGAAACTAGAATATGGTAATTTTCCTTATATCTCATCAAATTATTCCAGCAAGTCAACATGATGCTGACCTCTGCTGACCTCCTCTTTCTCTAATTGAGAAATGGTAGGGAACACAGAGTGAATATTTTAATTTCTTTTTAAATATTTCTTCCATTTCATACATTTTAGATTAACTTGATTGTATATAAGTAATTTAAAAACTCAGGAAAGACACATTATAAAATAGCAAAGTAGAATTCTAAAAACAAAAATCATGACTAAAGAATGGATCAAGAAAAAAAATTTCATTTGTGTTCATTAATTATTTAGTCTCATTTGGTGAAAACAATATCCTTAAGTTCAATGATAAATACGAGTATAAAGAGGTAAGTTCATCCTTATCATGTATTCAGTACTATCAATATGAAATTTCCATGTTTGATTAAATTATTTGAACATTTATGAGTTGTAGATGTATAAGTTTTGAAAAAATAGCAACATATATATATACATATATATGTGTGTGTGTGTGTGTGTGTGTATAGTCATGGAATATATATATATATATATATATATATATATATATATATATATGCACATTCACAGATGAGGAATGGAATTTAACCTGCAAATTTTATTATGATGTTGATGAAAAATAAAATAAATATGCAGATGAGAGAATTAATGTAATCCAAAGAGGAGGCCATAGACGGGCACACCACGTGTGAAACTGACCATATTTAAGAGTGTAAGTTTTGGTTTCTTAGCAAGAAGCTCAACGTGTTTTAAATATTCAAAAATTTTTCATCACTTCTAAGAGCTAATTGGACTTATACTTGAAATTTCAGGTAAGGCATATGTTATGGTTTTCAGGTCATAGGAATTCTGTTTCAAATAATAAACTATTGTAGTAATGCTACAACAGCTCTAAAAAACATGAAAAATTACCATGACGGCATTTCAATAAGACTTACTATGAATGGGAAATTGAATTTCATAATATTTTCACCTACAATTAAATATTTTTTTTCTTTTTTCTCCTCTCTCTCTCTCTCTCTCTCTCTCTCTCTCCCTCCCTCCCTCCCTCCCTCCCTCCCTCCTTCCCTCTCTCTTTTTGAGACAGGGTCTCATTCTGTAGCCCAAGATATGTTTTGTTTGTGTTTTATTTCTTGAAGACCATTTAAAATTGGAAAAGCCTAAAGCGACTATATTTATATAATGGATCACAGAGTTTATCTACTCAGGAGTTAGGCTTCAATATACAAAAACCAGTAGTCAAGATAGTTACACCTTCACTATAAGAAAGCCCTCATGTGTTTGGGGAGAACACATGAGGAACCATATTTTTATTTAAAATGATGATAGATTATGCAGATCTACACCATTCCCGAAGGCTGAAAGCATATATTTGATGGAATTTAATACTGCCCAAGGGCTTTTCTTCTTTGTTATGGTTCTGTTGTCTGTCATGCCTTTACCAGGTGCGCTTTTTTTCTTAGTGAAATGTTAATTATTTTAAACTCATTTGTGGTCCCGTCCCCATCTACCAAATCTGATAGGTTCTATCTATTCACATTTTAACCATGTGGAGCTGTTAGAAAGGTAAGAATAGTAACTAGACAAATCAATATGAATTACATTTTATTGAATTCAAGAAAATTCTATTTAAGAGGCTTCTTTAAATATCCACCTAAGGGGGCTGCAGGAATGACTCAGCCATTAAAGTCCTTGCCTAGCAAGCACTAAGTCAAGCACTTAGTACCTGAGTTGGATTCCCCAGCACCACATAAGCCAGGCATGGTGGTGCATGTCTGTAATACCAGCACTTGGAAGGCTGAGGCAGGAGGATTGCCATGAGTCCAAGGGCAGCCTGGGCTCCATAGAGAGTTCAGGACCAGTCTGGGCTACAGAGTGAGAGCCTGTCTCAAAAAACGTATATATATCCACCTAAGTTTTTAAATAATAAATAAAATTATTCTCCAATAATTTTGCATATATAATTTTCTATCAAATTTCATTATTCTTAATTCATGCTTCTATGGGTAGACTAATAGAGCTCTAATTGATTTTACTCAGAAGGTAGACTTAAAATAAGAGATGTTTTTTTCTTGCTATTACATACTTTATTTTTTTGGCTCCTCTCTATGTAATACTTGATTCATCCTGACCACATAGTAGATTAAGCTTGTTATAAAGAAGCAAATCATTTCTAGCTAATTGAAATCATTCGAAGTACATTTTTTTCCAAGAAATTTCTACCACACCGGCACTGTCTCATTCAAAATAAAAAGAGAAGCAAAAACAAATAAACAAAAACCAAACCAAAGCCATTTCCACTATAGAAGCAATGATGCCCCAAGGTCACTGAGACAATCAAAAGAGAAGACTAGCTGAAGACAATTTAAAATGCACATCATAGGTTAGAAATATTAAAGATTCTTTATGAACAAATATTTTGAAATAGGATAGGTGATTCCATTAATGACTTTTGAAGTAGTTTACTTAAATCAATACTATTTCTATTTTGCCATACTCTTTGCTATAAAAATATTAACAACGCCGAAAATATTTTCCTGGCATTAGCAATATTTCTGGGAAGAAAATGTCAATGTGTCTAAATTTATGAATATAGAATTTTTGTCTTTCTGATGTTTTGATTAGAATAAATAAGAGCCAAATATTGAGCAAATCTTATCAAGGAAATAAAATAAATTTCTCAAAAATGAATCAATACAATGAACTTAGGAAAACAGATAATAACCAATTCAGTTGATCACTAACATTTAAGGCTTTGTTATCTAAAGGGATATACATATTTCTTGTCCACTTGAATGCTCACACTCTTTCTTTTAACCAAAAAATGAGGTTGGTGTTATTACATCACTTAGAACATATTTTACTCTGGTGCCATTCCATCGTTGAATCTGTAGAGTTCACTTCCAGTAGTAACTCTTTGAGTTTTGACCTCCTGCCTTGCAGAGGCAATGAGACAGTGAGATAATACTTTGTGAATACAAAAACATAAAGAGAAACTTAGCTTCTTAGCAATTTATAAAAACTCTGCCTTCAACAACTCATCACATCCTGAAGCATTTGTATCCTAACAGCATTACTTTGGTAAACAGATTTTAGCATATTCATTTTGAAAGGATACAAATTATTCAGACTATAACAGAATTTCAGGTTACATTAGGTAATTTAACTTTAAATTTACATCCCTCAAATATGAGCCGAACAGTTCCTAATATTTCACATGCAATTACTTCTTTGAAACATCACCTTCCTGCTTTCTGATGTAGAATCACCTGAATTTTTTAAACTAAAATATATGTTATCTCATAAAGGTACCTTAAAATGCCCTAAAATACACACCACTTTTAAAAATTGCATTTTAAATAAATATACCACATGAATTGTATAAATACAAAATTTGAGAAACCAGTGATGTTCATAACTTCTTCATCAAGTGGCTCTTCTTTGTTTAAAGTAGTCAGGTATAAGTTGTCTTAGAGTAACAGGTCGTGGCTGTGCTCTCATTTTTACTAATTTTTGTTTTTTTGTTTGTTGTTATCACCAAGATTCTCAGGCTTCACTCTAAGGTATATGCACACTTGAATCTTTAAAAAGTTGTAGTTCCTGAGCCAACACTTGAGATCACAATCACAATTTCAGGTTCTTAAATCCTAAGCATCATTTTTTTTTCAAAAATCTCAGAATAGGAGTGGCATCAGGGAGATGAGGGACTAGGAGGTCCCATTACTCACTGTCCCACAATGACAGTGAATAAAAACTATTAATAATTAATAAAATCACTCTCTGAAAGAGCGTCAAGTAAAATGAACTGACAGCAACTATATAAGTATATATTGAAAATCATTTGGCAGTCAGGAATGGTAGAACACAGCTGGTGGTCCAGCACTTTGGGAGGCGGAGGTAAGAGATTTGGAAACTGGCCTTGGAGGTATAACAATTTAGTAAGACCCTGTTTTATAAATAACATTAAACTGATTCCAATGAATGAAGCCAGCCTCTAATCCTAGCACTCTAGAAGGCTGAGGCAGGGCATCACATGTTCATTCAAGTCCAGTCTGGGAAATATAGGGAGACTGTATCTGAAAAATTCAAAATTAAAAATTAAAAAGGAAGAAAAAAAGAAATGAAAAGGTTTGTGGGTGCAGCTCAGTGTGAAGGCATGGGCCTCAGTACCCAGTACAAAAAAAAAAAAAAAAAAAAAATCAGTCAGCAAATCAGTCAACCAATCAACAGCCAGAGAAATAAAGAGATGGGCATGTTGTGGAGTGTTAAAATGTGAAGGCACTAGGTACAAATACCAGAATGTCACAAAAACACGCACTTTACAAAGTTCAATATCTATTGAAAACCCTCAACAGAGTAAGTTTACAAATTTTAAGTTGATATAGACTATATGTTAGAATATCCCAGTTAGTGATAAAATTTTTGAAAGATAGGGCTGGAGGAATGGCACAGTGGTTAAAAGACTTGCCTCGTACGTGCCAGGCCCTGAGTTTGATTCCTCAGCACCACATAAAGCTGGGCATGGTGGCACATGCCTATCATCCCAGAATTTGGGAGGTTGATTGTCCTGAGTCTAAGGCCAGCCTG
Organism: Ctenodactylus gundi; assembly: GCA_004027205.1. Taxonomy (NCBI): domain Eukaryota; kingdom Metazoa; phylum Chordata; class Mammalia; order Rodentia; family Ctenodactylidae; genus Ctenodactylus; species Ctenodactylus gundi. The sequence goes on from PVKB01001630.1 coordinate 139,263, forward strand.
CACCACACCAGTGAGTTCAGAACCAAACTGGGCTACAGAGTGAGATCTTTTCTCGAAAAAGAAGAAGAAGAAGAAGAAGAAGAAGAAGAAGAAGAAGAAGAAGAAGAAGAAAAAGATAATTTAAAATATTTCCTCTAGGCTGTGGAATAAAGCAAGCATTCCTCTTTCTACCTCTTCATTTCTAAATAACTCAAAAACTTTAAGTTCTAGTAATTGGGTAAGAAGAAGATATAATATGCACATGAATTAGAAAGAAGATTATCTCAGCTTGTAAAAGACTTAATAAAGTGGAGAAATTCTAGATACCCTACAATAAATACAACAAAAATTGTTTGAATGCATTCAAGAAAATCTATTTTAAAAATCAGCATACAGAATTACTCCTGAGATTAATCACCAAAACATATAAGCAATTCATATGTTAACAAAACAACAAAAATGCCCCCAAAAACCTTGTTAAAAATGGGCATGAAATGAACAGACATATGTTAAGGAAGTACATACAAATGGCTAATGAGGTCACAAGGTGCCTCATCATTGCTATCCATCAATGAAATGTGAACCCGACCTACCACCTTCTTATACTTGTTACAATGGTTATTACCAGAAAGACAAAAGGTAATAGACCCTTGTGCTGACAGAAAGAAAAACCTTTGCATACAGTTGGAGGAACAGTAAATTAATGTCACCACTATTGAAAACAGTACAGATGTTCCTCAAAAATATGATTTCTATATGATATGATCCAGCAATCTCATACATCCTAAAGGAATTAGATCAGTGTGCTCCAACACTCACAGTAGTCAAGGAATGGAAGTAAAGTAACTGTCTGACAATGTGTGAATACACAGAGAAAAGGAGGTACATATCCACAATTATATACTACTCAGCCATTAAAAAGAAACAGAATCTTGTCCTGTGTCACAGCATGAATGGAATTGGAAGTCATTAGATTGAGTGTCTTACTTCTTTCGTTGTTAGAATGCAACACCCAGCATCTGCAATTTAAGAAAGAAAAGGTTTATTTTAGCTCTTAACTTTGGGGATCTCAGTCTGGCTCATGGCCTATTGGAAATGGCTGAAGAATCTGTTAGAAAACATCTGGTTATCATTAACCAGATATCGTTGATCTATCCAAGAGGAAGAAATCTGGACAGCAGAACCCCCAGGACATGAGTACATCTTTGCAGGCCACAAGCCCAGTAACTCTCCATGCAGCCACCAATCCACCACACCCTATCAGTACTCACTGTTCAACAAGACTCCAAATCCATGGATAATCCTCAGCCTTGAAAAACATGAGGCTTTGGAGGGACATTTCTCTTCCAAACCATAACTCTGAGTTAAACCAGACAGAAAAAGACAAATGCTCCATGATCTTATATAATGTGTAGAATCTGAAAACTAATCTTAGGAAGTTGCTGGTAGGAGAGCTTTCATGTGCTGTTATAAAGTAGCATGACCTCAGAGCGGTAATAGGCTCACAGAGCTAGGGGAAAAATGTTTAAAGTTTTTACCATAAAGAAAAAAGGTATGAGAAGACAGATAGATCTACTTTGATTTAAACGTTGAACAATGCGTACCTGTGGTCAAGCATCATGCATTACCCAAATAATGCAAGTTTTACAATTTTTATTTCCTTGTACTTGTTAAAATATATGAGACTTTACACGTGACTTCAAAGAATTCATTTCACACCAGTGTGTGTAGAAAGACCTTGTAGCATATGAAATTAATAGAGGCTTCAGAAGGGTATCACTTTTAAGAAGGATTAAATTGATGTCAGATTTAGGTCTCCTGGACCACATAGAAAAGAAAAATTATAAAAAGCAAGTCAAAAATGATCCGATTTATCTCAAAGAATTTAATTGAGTGTTACAACAATTTCAACATTAATTAATAATCAAAATAGTTTCAAAAGGAAAAAAAAATCCAGCATGCAGTAACACCATAAAAGCCATAAAGTCTGTCACCAAATTAAAAATAACAGAGCCTGGAAAATGTAATTCTTAACTAGGAAAAGACCATTCAATAAAAACAAACTCAAAAATGATCCAAGGTACCAAATTTACGTGTGTGCTAAAATGAGCTATAAAGAGATTTATTTTGTAACGTGGGTCAAAGGAAATATGAACACAAAAGGGAAGAGAGCAAAACACATAAAATAGAATTGCGTAGAATCTCTAGAAGGCAAGCAGCTCACACCTAAGGTTATGGTCCAGTTGTAGAGCACTTGTCTAGGATGCTGAGGCCTGCCTTCATCTCCAGCACTGCAATCCATAAATAAATAGATGATAGATACAAAATAATTCAATTTTTCCATTTAAAAATTTCCTCATGAGATTTATGTATAATTACTGCAGAAAAACATTGATGCACACAAAATCTGAAAAGCTTCTATCTAAAAGAAAACACTCAAATAACTCACAAAATAACTAAAGCAACAGTGCCTTTAGTAACAACATCAAGCCACCCATAAGGCAGGTGGGCAAGGGAAGATACAGAACCTGAGCAAATGTCAGTTGAAATGTCTTCACTTTGACTACATACTTGGAGAGAGTAATGTATAAGGAGATATAAAATGTTCAAGACCCTTAACAAACCCAGGCTGAAAATAATAGTATGACTAATGACTATAACATCAAATTGTCATTTTTCTCAAAACTAATGATAAAGAAAAACATTTAAAAATGAGCTAAAGCAAAAAGACAATCACATAGAGAGGAAGAAAAATTACTGCATTTCACTGCTCTTCATAATTGCATCAACTAAATAATAAGAAAACTACATTTTAAGTTACTATTTTTTTAAAAAAAAAGTCGATCTCAGTTCTGTAGCCATTAAAATGAATGTTATGTTTCAAAAATTAATATAAAAATTTCTCAAACAATAAAATCTGTGCTAATTTGTCATCAACTCATTACTGCATGAAATTCTCTGACTTTTTTCAGGTAAAAATTATTCTCTCTGAAATAACAGAGATCTATCATAAGAAAAAAGAACAAATAACTGGCCAATTTTATGTATTAATATAAATTGTGTCTATTTATATCAGTATCATATAACTATATAATATACACATAAAATTATCACTTTTCCTAGAAGTTCCTTTGGCTATTACCTTGGAAAATACATCAGTGAAGGTAGATGTGAAAGTTTCCTAGAGCAGTCTGAAAAACGAAAATCATTCTTTCAGTTTTTTCAGCCACACAGTGAACTATGTAAGTTATATCCTCACAAAGTTGATCATGTACAAATATTGCTGTAATTCTCTCACTGTTTTTAAGAACTCCAAAAACATAATAAATTAAAATTTTAAGCATATGTAAAATAATACATTGAAGAGATGCAGGAAAAATGCAAATAAATATTTAAAGGGAATAGTATTTTTTCCAGATGCCAATAAATCCAAAAGCAATATTTGTGCTAATGTTATATGGGAACAGTATTCCAAGAACCACAATTTAAAAAGATCAAAATATGGGAAACTGATGATGCCAGACACAGTTGCTTCTAATTTCACATGTAACCTCACTTACTCTTGTAATATCCCAAGGAACTGTGTTTTTGTTGTTGTTGTTGTTGTTCTGTTTTAGAATGCTGTAATGGTTTGTAAAATTTATATAGTTAATAACTGGCAAAACTACAATTATAAAAATGTCTGCATCTTTCTTTAATTTTCAGCATATGTTATGTGACATATTTTTGTAAATAAAAACTTCATCAATTTTTACAAGAAAAACAATTGTAGATTGTTTTCCTTTATTAAGCAACTTTCAAACTAATTAGTCAATTCCTCAGTAGCCTCCGAAGATGATTAATTAGCTGTGAATTTTTCTGTTTTCACTGACTGAGAAATTTAAGCAGATTCAATGTGTTTCACTCCAATGAAAGTTATCTTAATAGATGGTGGAATTACTCATGTTTTTAAACCCTGAGCCTCTCTATTATTGCTGGTTGACCATAGTTAAGTTCTTTTAATAAGACCTCAGAACTCTGACAGCTTCTTTGGTATATTTTTGTGTGCACAATATCCCAAACTCAACTTCTATAGTTCCCATCTGACTTCTGTCAGAGTCTTTGTTCATTTCTGGTTTGTAGCAACAGTAATTGAAAGCCACAATTTAATAGCTTGTTGTTATTATGGCTATCACCTTTGTTTTAGGCTTTTCTGGTTTCCAAAGCAGAAATGCACTTAATTATGTCAAATATAGTAATACAGCTTTATAATCTGTTTTTTAAAAAAGGCAATGAAGCATATTCGAATGTAAGGAATTAAGAGGAAACATAGCCATGATGTCATTACCATGTTAGTTCAGTGACTTTTATTTCCGAATTTTGACCTCCAGAACTTTTAGAGAACAAATGTGTATTGTTTTAAACAATCCAGTTTTTGGTAAATTATTACAGCATCCATAGGGTCCTAGTGTATTTTTAAATCACAGAGTCAATTGTCTTTGGAAAAAAATCCTAAAAGTTAAATGGTAATTTGGAAATAAGTAGAAGATAAAAGCAGAAATCATAATGAGAAAAAATACATTACATTTCTTTGGAAAAACTGTTAATAGAGATAGAGACATTTAAGACTCTGTCAGTGAGTACTTAGGATGAAGTGGAAACATCGTAAAGAAAGTCTATGTCGTCTTAGATTGTCATTGATCAACAGAGAGTTGATAAGATTAGACAAGTACATTGATAATGAGGTTGTGAAGAAAATGGGGAATATGTTTACACACTAGAGAAAAAAAGCAATGTATCATTACAGTGAGCTTCGGTGAATTTTGTTATGATTTGTTTAGAGGGAAGAACACAAAGGTAGTTAAGCTTCTTATATATTTAGCTGAAGAACTATCTCAAAGGTGTTACCAGATTTATTCTTATTTCTAATTGTTATATGTGTGAGGAAAGTGATTGATAAAGGACTCCTTAAGCAAAAATCAATGATTTGATTAATCGGGGAATCACAGCCATACAAAAAAACAGAAATACTGAAATTAAGAGATGTACTGTGAGTAGGCTTTCTATGAAGAGAAAGCCAACAGGTGTGTGTAGACAAAAGTTTGCTATTCTTGGAGAAATTTGTTAAGATACAAATCATCTCAGACAAAGCAGAAATATTTTACTTGTTCTGGAAAAACTCATATAGGAATTTATTATATTTATGTAAAGGTGGTAAAAGGATGATACTGTTTCCAATGCTACATGAGTTTATTTTCTTTTATTGCTCAAAGAGGAGTTTCATTACTCAAGACAGTGAAATTCACTACAGTGTTAAAAAAAATGGTAGTCCATGTGTGGACTCAATCATTTGAAGATTTTTCTACAGATGGTTGTTGGCTTATCCCAGGTATCTGAATAAAAACAACGACATCTTCATGTTATTTCATACATGTACTCATGGAAATAGCTTACTGACCAAGCCAGCTCAGTCAACAGGGTACAGGAGTGGGGCAATGCGGATGAGAAGAGAAGAAGAGAGATAGAAAGAAAGGAAGAAAGATGGACTCTTGCAGGGGCAAAAGAGGATTTATTCAGTATGACCTTCCTTTTATACTCCAGTTGTTTACAAGAAAACATTCAGGCTTAACAATATTTACATACTTAAGACAGCTTAACAATGTTTACATAACATACTTAAGATGGCTTAACAATGCTCACATTAAGACGTCTTAATGATGCTTAATATGACAGCTTAACAGCTTACATAAAACAGCTTAACATACCTTACTTAAGACAGCTTAACATAGTTTACTTAAGACAACAGCAAGACTTCTTTAAGGAAAAAACTTGGCCCAAGGCAGTCAGGGATGTTAAGCCCCAAGGGCTCAGACAGCTTACTTGTGTATCTAAGATAAAATGTGGCTTCTTAGGTATGCAATCATTCTGGTTGTATTTAGGCCACTTTCCAGAATTCTTCAGTGTGGGTCTTCAGACACTCAACCTTTAACCAGCTGATGGGTACCATCAGAAAACCTGATTCACTGTGGGCCACCACAATTCTAAGCTCATTTTCAAGAATGATTATCAAGTAGTTGTATGATGTACCACCTAAGGAAACCGTTATGGCCAAGACAATGTCATGTGGGTGGAACACTTGCAAATTTTAAACAGCAATTTTATAATTTTAGATGCAAAAGTTTGAAATCTGCTTTAGTAAGCTAACAGTAACACTGTAACACTGTAACTCTACAGTGTTGACAACACTGTAGCCATTTTGCGTTTTCTTGGAGAAAATCATTCTTTCCAAAAATGTCATAGTTGTCCTCTTCACATGGTCCCTTTCTCCCTTAAAGCCAGTAGTGTAACACCTTCCTTCCATTGGTAATGTTACCTTTTTCTGTGTCAAATCTCTATCTGTCCTGAAATGAGTTCTTTAGTGGAATGGACCTCATGTATAGGATGTGCACTTCAGACAAATGTGAATTGTTGCTAGAGATCTTGAATCTGTGGCCAACAGCCGTTTGATGCTGATCACAGCCCACCTTAGGCTGGAGTATTCTTTAGATTCTAATGCTCCATTGAGTTTTCTAAGTTTTCTGTATCCTTTTAACTCCAGGAGATCTTCTCTTTCTCTAAGCTAAGCTAAGCAGATACATTTGTTAACTATATGTCAATTTTTTTGGATGGGTATATGAGGGACCATTGAGTGGAGTTCCTACTAAGCTGCCATCTTATCCAAAAGTCCCAAGGTTTTGTGAGAGTCTTATGTCAATTGAGACATTGCAGTCTCAGTCTGGGTAAACTAAATGCAAATGAACAAAATGAAGAAGATTGAAATTCTCCAGGAAAGACACAGGCTATTAAAATCACTCAGTTGCAAGTGGTTTTTGTCCCTTCAAAGAGCAAAATGGCCCAGAGGGAATCACTGTAGGTTCTGATGATGGCAAATTGAGCTAGAGAGCACAACTCAAGCTGGGGAGGAGGAGCATTCCCAGGTCCTTAAAGCTAACAGAGTTTATGGTTAATTAAAATTAAAAAATTGGGTGTCACTTAGAAAATTCATTTCCAGTGGCTACTTTGCTAGAATATGGTACTCAGACATTAGATTAACTATGTAAATCAATAGAACTCAAGGATAGGAAAGTATCTTTATAAAGCAGAAGGACCTCATTCACTCATTGAAAGCCCAAAGAGGGGGGGGGAGGGGGAGGAAAGAAATCTACAACCTTCAAAGGAAAAAGGAATTCTTCCTCCCTATCACCTTGGAATTGAGGTCACAAATCTTTTTTTTTTTTTCCCTAGAAGTTCGGCCAGCTGACCTGCCCTGTAAATTTCAAACCAAGCTACCTATACTTGAATGATCCAGTTCCTTAAAATTCTAAGACCATGTCTCTCTGTGTGCCTTTGCGTCTCCATCTCTGACTCTCTCTATTCTCTCTACAATCTTAGGCACACAAGCACCATCCATGCTGTTGGTTCAGTTTCTCTATGAAACCTGCCTGCTAGGGCTGGTGATCCTTTTCTTTCTTTAATTTTCTCCTTTTGAAAGTGACACCATTTATAATTTTATTCTCGGCGTGACCCACCACCATATATTATGAGAATAGATTATTTTCAACTTAAATGGCTCATTACTGGAAAGAAGTATTCTCGAATATGGGTCAGGCTCTAAGTCTCACTCATATTTGATATACATGATTTACATTAGATTTGAGTTAATGCTATTTAGATGAAATCATGCTTTCTGGGTTGATGCTATATTAATACTCTAGGGAAAGATCAAATGCTTCAAAATATTTCATGTGGTATAGAGGTGAGTCATTCTGATCAGGAGCCAGACTATGGTAAGCTAAATAGTTATAAAAATATTGAGGTCCTATTTGATGGAATTTGTGAAGGTCATATATAGCAAGAGGAGGTTGCAGATGTGACTACCTTTGGTATTATAAAAAGTGGAGATTGTTTTAAGTTATCTAGATAGGCCATGAATGTTAATGTAAGTATAAATTGCAAAGCACGGCAGATAGAGATCTGACACAGAAAAAGGTAACATTACCAATGGAAGGAAGGTGTTACACTACTGGCTTTAAGGGAGAAAGGGACCATGTGAAGAGGACAACTATGAAACTTTTGGAAAGAATGATTTTCTCCAAGAAAATGCAAAATGGCTACAATGTTGTCAGCACTGTAGAGTTACAGTGTTACAGTGTTACTGTTAGCTTACTAAAGCAGATTTCAAACTTTTGCATCTAAAATTATAAAAGAATAACTTACTTTAGGTCAACAAATTGTGATAGATTGTCACAACAGCCATAAAAAATATACATTGTATTCCCATCTGTCAAAAAATCTACTTTTAATAACACACAACCATTCATTTCCTTTATATCATAACATGACAACAGTACTGGAGTAACACCACTGACACCACTGAAACAGTATTACTACTAAAAACAACTCCAGATATATATTTATGTTTTTCTTTGCTTAGCATTTATATCTAATTTAGTATATTTCCATTATGAAACTGAAATAAAATATTTGCATATTAAACTAATAGTAAAAATTTGTTTCTCTGCAGTTTTAAATTCAGTGGAATGTAGATATAAACACATATAGAATACCTCTATGCATATACAAGTATACACACATTCACAGATTATCTTGTATGTAAATTCAATGAAGGATGAACTACAAAGTATGAAATAATGTAATTATCATAAGCTTACAGAGGAAAGGCTTGCTTCAACAAAATGGAAAATATACTTCTCTAAATAGATCTAGTTTTGCACATTTGACTTTGAACCTGCATAAATAATTTACCACACTTTAAAGCCAGAAGAAACATTTTAAGAAGACACTTAGTGCATTTCAGACAAAAAGAAATGAGTGTAGTTATGTATTGAATACTATTTTAAATTCTTCCTTTTAAATAAATGGAAATTTAATATTAACCCATCATTTCCCAAGTTTTCTGAACAGTAGAACAATTGTTCCATAGATGTTTTTAAAAGTACTATGCATTCTATTATGCATTTATAATATGATATTGTATGGACAATTTATGTTGTATTCAACTAATTCCTGTACTGGCTTTTCTTTCTTTTATTAGGCTCTTATAAATTGCCCATTTTAATTTGGACTTTATTTTAGTGTATCTTTGAAATAGGTTCTTTTTTTTCCCATTTTATTGATATGTACAAGTGCAGAATTTAAGGTTTACAATGGAGTTGAGCATTTTGTGCACATATGTATCTTGTCAAGGTGAGAAGGGCTTTCCCGCTCTCCTTTTGTCCCTCCCCCAAACCTTTCTTCCCTCCCTCAACCCCCACCCTGTCCCCCTCTTTCACTTTGTCTTTTGTCTAAAGTGGTTATTAACAGAAAAAAAAAATTCTGAAACAAAAGATACACATACATAAAATTTTGCTAGATGTTGTCCAACTTTATTCCTCACTAAATGATTTTAAGTTCCTTCCAGGAATGAGTAACATAATTTATTTTCGTACAGCTAAATGAGCAGTCACAATTTGGGAATGCACTCATCTTTAATGTGAGAAATATTATGCCCAGTGTAAGTTTTAATGTGAATTAAACAGATGAGGTTGTGTCTCTTTTTATAAAGTTAAGGCAATTTGCTCTACTTTTTCTGTGGACAGTATATTTTTTACTAGTTTTCTGTTTTAACCAATTTCTCAGGGTTTTTATTTTAAATCTTTAGAAGCTTTTTATGTTAAGGAAATTTAATCTTTGCTTTTAATATATTTTGTGAATAACACTTACTTATGATATGTTTAGCTATTCAGATGTTTATTTACATTAGAGTCAAATTAATCAATATTTCTATATTGGATCTGAATTTTGCATCATCAATAAGAAAAGAAATACCCTAGTTCAAACTTATAAATTTATCCATTCCTATTAATTGACTACTTTGAATATATAGATTTAAATTTCTCATTTGTTTTTAGCTTTTTGTGGAAAGTATAAAAATTGGTGATATTTTTTCTTTGAGGCTTATTTTTAAAAGTTATTTTAGTAAAGATTTTAGTGAGATAATTTTTCTCACAAATTAAAGAAGCTGAGATATTATTGGTTTATTTGTGCATGGATATTATGTTTTTGAGGTTTGCTTTTTCTCATTTTTGAGATGTTACTGTGTGTTTGAACATTGCATAGGGATTCTTTTGTCAATCTTTGTTGTGATTGTTGCTTGCTTATTTTTAAAATTGATTTTTAAATTGAGTTTATCAGCAAAACAATCAGACAAATAAGTAAATATAAAGCCAGTGATATTCCCATATGTTCTACATTAAATTAACTTGGAAAGAACTGGCAACTTTATAATGTTAAATCTTCTTATTCACGAGTGGTATGTGTGGTCTCAGCACACTTTTTTCTTCTTTTCTTTTTCTTTTTTTCTTTTTATTTTCTTTTGAAGGTTTTGAAACAAGGTCTCATTAAGTCACAAGGTTGCCCAGACAGGGCTTGAATTTGTGACTTTCCCTCAGCCTTACAGACTACTGGGATAAAGGCATGTGCTAACACAACTTGCTGAACAAATTTTATAAAGGTTATAGCCAGGCTGCAAAATAACTATTTAGTGTATTATTTCTGGTGCATTGCTGTACTTAAATTGGCCCTTCTAAGTATATTTTGGGGTTCAGGTAGTTACTCTGTCACTTGGTTTTATTTCATGAGTTGGAGCTATTAATTTTTGTTGCTTTGCTTATTTTTATGTTATTTTCTGTGGGATGATTTAGAGATATTCAAAAGTTATTGCCACTGGCTCTTTGATATTTTCAACAGTTTTTGAATCTTAATATTTTAATATGCAAAAAAGCATTGCAAATTTAGTCTCCAAATATATTTCTAAAGAGAGAAGCAATATAATTTACATACCTTATACTTCTAGCACTTACTAAGATAATCAAATAGAATCTATAAGAATCAGAATGATCTATGTTAGACCCAAGCATTCTAATTTTGTCTTACACTCTTGCTATGTGATCTTTGAATCATATTACTTTCATCAAAGGAAGCATCAAAGGTACTTAAAATAACAGAAATTAAATTTCATTTAATACAAAATACTCATAGGGACAAGAAATATTGTGAATTGTTTTACAACATTAGCTTTTATGAAAGAAAATCATACAATTTTATTTCACCCATAGACAAGAGATTACTGGATATATGTGTGGATGGATACTGATAGTCTGTTGTCTATAAGGAAAAGGGAGGGAGTGATGGCCAGCAGGTGCAGTTGTGTAGAGACCTTCTGTATATCTGATAGCATGACCTCTAACCATGAACACGCTAGACAATTCTCTAGGGAGATCTAGTGCTAACTGAGCATTGTCACAGTATCTCAGAAGTAGATGGAGAAAGAGAGATTTTCCATGCACAGAGCCAGGACTTTTCTCATGAAGATCTAAAATTCCTCTTTTCTGGTAAAATGATTGTTAATGATAGCAGCTTATAAAAATTAACATTTTTTCCTCTATCTTTGAGAAATCCAAAGGATGCCCTGAGTTTTAGTCCCCAGCGTCAAGTGAGTGTGGTGGTGCATGCCTGTAATCTCAGCCTTTGTGGTGAGTTCAAGGCCTGCCTGGGCTACATAATAAGTTCAAGAGCAGCCTGGACTACAGAGCAAGACTATGCCAAAATAAACCAGTATGTACATATAATAATAAAATAAATAATTAAAAATCCAGAGGAAACCAGTCAGTGTAGCTGTTCCCTTCTATTTAACTATCCCTAGTTTAGGAGTTCCACATTTATAAGCATCTCAGAGTTGCACAGTGTTACTGAAGGCGCAAATACTATTCATTATTGCAAGGAACAGGATAAATACATGAAAGACCCGCTAGCTACATGAGAGGTCCTTCAAAAAGTGATTTCACCAGTTGTAGACACATCTTGTTTACACCTACTGTTAAGGAAAGCTGGACAGCTCCAAAATATGGTTTTGCTTTTGTTCTTTTAGCTACTACATTGCTAAATGTATCAAAATTTGTGTTCTGGTACTATGAAGAGGGAAGAGACCGGTTATCCAGTAGCCACCCATCCTCTGAACAGGATGAAACTCTATTTGCCATCAGCTTGCTGCCTTCTATTTAGTCTGAATAGGAAGGACTAATTTTAATACTTGTAAATTAAATGGTGACGATAGTGTTTTATTGTTTTCGTTGCATTTTCTCATCTAACTATAGGAATCATTATTCAGCTGTCTTTAAATCTCAAGACAAAATATATAACAAAAACCTTTGTTCTTTCTATGTTTGGACACTCTTCTGAAATAATAAAGCAATGCTATTCAATCATTATGTAAGCAGAAATCGTTTGTTTTCCAACATGTTTAAATATTCTACTACTTTTTCTTTCACAACTCAGTAGAGCAACCATGTAAATTTAACACTCAGGCAGATCAAGATGAATGCGGCCACTCTTGTTAAATGGGGCATTGTTTACTCTATGGAAAAAAGATGTATTACCAAGATGAAATGATATATATGTATTTCTGCAACATCTTGTAGCTGCACTCCATTAGAAATGACTACCACCCCAGCACTGCATGAGTTGAACAGATTCATATTTCTTTAAGGCACAAGGGCAAGAAAGAGGCCAGCTGCCAGGACAGTATGCCCCAGTCCACAGCTCTGCCTGACCTATGTCAGGAGTAATCTCAATCAAATCTGCAACTGCCACCACGCTATCCAACGCTCTTCTAGTACTGGTGACTTTTTGTTGCAGCACTGGGCCTAAAAATAACAACCGTCCATCAGTGTCAGTGCATGAAAAATTGAATTTCATCTGAATTTCAGAGAATTGTGGATGACATTAATGCCATGGGGTACAGTCAGTCTTATGACTTTAACCTTTTTTCTCGATCACAGCAAGTGCGCAACCTTCTGACTGATATTTTGACAATTCTTCTATCAGGGAGGAAATGATATAAGAAAATTTTTCAAAATTTCGCACGACAGAAAACACACAAGTATTTTAACCTTATGTTAGTTTAAAATAATGTACCAATAAAATTTTCCTTTTTGGTATTTTCTGCTTAATTGGAAATGGGTGTATTTTTAAGTAAGTTTTTTATATAAAAGAGGCTTAGTAAGTAAATCTGAAGTTTAGCCTAAATAGAAGCTAAAACAATTCATTCACTTAGTGATGAGTGTTTTCTTCAAGGAACACCAACTTTAATATTAAAATAGCATACATGACTTCAAAAATGAGTTCTTAGCACAACCCAGCTTCATTTGTACCAAAGATCATAGATGTTTTTGAAAATAGAAAGGTCAACACCAAAATTAAAGTAAGTTTAGCAATTCATGAAAATTGTATTTTAATAATGGGCTACTGGAAGTAAATCTTTTATAACAGAATTATAAAGTAATCTACCACAAAATTACGGATAATAGATCCAAATCAAGTGACATTTTTAGTAAAAAGTTAAAAATAGAAAAAAGAAATTTATTTTTTTCAATTACTTTTGTTTTGAGTTTCTATTTGCAATACAACTCGTTACAAAATTTCAGTCAGTTTTGTCATACTAACAATATTTAGTTCAAATGTTGTGCAACGGCTTAAAATATCCTCTGAGTTTATAAATATTTTTGGCTAAAATCTGATATCTTTGGTATCAAAAAATAACTGCTTTTGTTGTTTTTGTTTATTTGTTTGCTGGCCTATTCAAGTTAATTACACCATATAATTATTATTAAACATTTTTTGCCTAGAATGAAAAATAATAAATTCAATACCATATATATATATGTATATGTATATGTATATAAAGTATAGAAATACAGGAATATATCAAGCTGTATTCTAGAATCTGAGAATAACAGGATTAATAAAACATCACATCTCTACTCTCATTGACCTGATAGAAGACTAGGATGATATAATAATAAGCATAAATGTGCTTTTCAAGAAGTGATATGATGACGAAGTCTGCACACATTGAGAGAATTGGCTCGGGTGGGTGTTGGGAACATTTTAACAAGCACGGGAAGAACCGTTTCTAAAGAGATTTCCCTAAGCAGAGCAAACAATCTGGCCATGTGCTTTGACGCAGAAGAGTGAATAGCAAGTGACGAGAATCGCAAAATTGTATGTGAGGTCAGCAGACAGCAAAACGGTAGACAGGTAGGAGACAAACAGTTATGGAGGACCAAAGTGTTAGGTCTTCTGACCATGAAAGACACTTTGAATTTGGGATTTACATTAAAGTTTTTTTTTAATCTGACTGACAGTGTAACAAGAATCACTCTGTTTGTCTTAGCTCCGGTGGCTTTGACAGAGCATCAGAGCTGGTGGCTTAAACAGTATGCCTCTATTTTTTACACTTCTTTAAACTGGAAATTAGAGGTCAAGATGATAGCATGGACAGTTTTTAGTAAGAGTCCTCTCTCTCTTTTATTGCTTTGTTTGGTCTTCTCTTTGTCTCAGTAAGTGTTTACAGGGAAGATAAAGAAAGACTGCATACGTCTTCCTGTTTCGATAAGGCCAATAACAGCATCAGGTGATCCCTGTCCTCATTGCGTAATTTGTTTACACCCAAAGACTCTTGCATAATTAACGTCACACTAGTAATTAGACTAGAGTTTTGACAAATGAAATGCAAAGTGACACACTTAGTTCATAGCACTACAGTAAAAAAAAAAATAGATTGTGTGAAGGTAGGGGAAAGGGATTGTCTTAATTTTCAGAACATTCTTTATTTGCTAATTTCTTCTAAAAGGATAAAAATATTTTCCAGGTAAAACATTAAGAAAAAAGAAAAAAAATCGTTCTTTATTAAAACGATCACTAAAGAATTGAAAAGATATTTTACTATAAACACAGAAGATCTTGAACTTCTGTATTAGTTAAGAAAAAACTATCATCTTGCACATTATCTTTTTCTGGTATTGAAAATGTGCAGTCCAATGCTGGGATCCAGCTGCTTAGGAAAATTTTTGAAAACAATTATATATTACGGTGACTTTCAGAAAGTTCTATCTTCTTCATATTTGGTTGGCTGTAACAAAATTTCATTTCTAATTCTGTTCATTGACTTTTTTTAAGCAGACCCAAAGACTCCATGACAAAAATTTAATCAGAAAAGCCACATCAACACTAAGTTTTGCAGCACAATTCACACTTTTATGCTGACTGGACCACTGCCCAACATAAATATTGCCTGAAGGCTGAGAATATATGATTTACATATTTAAAACTGTTATGGTTTTGCTTGTTTACTCATTAATATGTTTACTCAACTGAGGAAATAAGAAAACAAGATTATTATATACAACATTCTTTTAAGAAAGAGATACTGTCCCTATGTCAAATATGTTATTGATACAAATGACAAAATATAACTTATAGCAAGGGGATTTAAAGAAAGATAACTGATGGTTTATCAACAGCCTTGATATTAAAGGATATTTAGTCCATTTGTATAAATTTTATGAATAGAAGAGCTGCAATTTATTTCATGCAACTCAAAATTTTAACTTTTTTCCCTTGTATCAACAGACACAGTACTTCCTACGTCATAGAAAAAATTGATAAAAAAATTTTCATTACCACATCCTTATAGTCATGTTATAGCAAATGTGAGCATGTATTCATTTAGTTCCTTTAGAATTTTAGAAGGTTATTTTTGAGGGTAACATTACTTTTCTTCAAGGAATAATCTCTGTTCTTTGCTTATTCAGTCACATAATTAGAGCTTGTCCACATGGTAGCTAAAAATGGAGTCTTTGACCTCTCTTTGGGACCAAGAAACAGAGTAAACCAATTCACCCCCCAACCACAGATCTTGTTTCCAATTTATTGGCTCATTAACAACGTAATCTAAGCAAATAAAGAAGATAACAGCTCCTTACTTAAAAACCTATTTTGCCATTGGCATTTAATTTGGTATTTTAAAACGATTACTAAGTTTCATTCATTGAACTCAAAAAACTTATCGAATCACAGATTAGCAGAAAGACTCTTTGTCCAATGAATTTCTGTTGGAGCCTATGAAGTATAGTGGAGAGTGTAGGATTTCAAAAATTTAATTTTTGTTCTTCACTCCATTATTTGGAAATGGGTGGCATTTGAGAAGCTGCTAAATATATGTTTAATTTTTAAAAAATATATTATTTGGCTGTATCTGACAGGTGCCACACTTGATGCTAGAGATAAAAGCAAGTATAAGCAAGAGAGCCTGGTCCCTACATTTTTAGGACCTTCAGAGACAGGGGTGAGGTAAAACTTACGATACAGCACATGATGTAAAATGTGGATCCAGCAGTCTTAAACAGGCCACATTTTTACCTTTTTCATTAACCAAGTCATTTCTCTTTGAGGCTGGCAGTTATAAAGCATTTTGTAAAGAATTTGAGAAATATTAGCCAAGAAAAAATCTCATTTCCAAACTTCATCCAAAGCTAAGTAATGAGTGATACATTCTACTTGACAAAAATATAATGTTAAATAAGTTTATGGATCAGGAAGCTTCCCCCCAACTCCCAGGAACCGAAGGCATTCCAGGAAAAGAAACAATATGGGCAAAATCCAGGGAGTCCAGAGGCGTGAACATATGTCTCATGTTAGAGAAAGAACGAAGTTGCTTGACAAAGCCATGCAAAAAGTAATGGAAATGAGCTGAATAAATGGAAGCTGGAGTGAGGTGGGAGAGAACTTTATGTTTCAAGCTAAATACATTTTAGTGAAATAGATCTTAAAATAGATGCCATACGACTTTCAATTATTATTGCTTTACCCTCAAAACAAGAGTAACATGAAATGCTTTGCCCACTTTACAAGCTAGTAATGAGTACAAAACAAAAGAATCTATTTAAATATGACTTGAATATTAATGTAAGGAGTTTTACTTAAGGCATAAAGTTAAATTAAGACATCTTTGAATACTAAATAGTAAAGCATGAGGTGTTTAAGTTTATAAGGGAGAGGCAAAGAGCACATAGAGAGAAAGCATGAGAAATACATTGCATATTTCTATTATCATTTAATATGATAGCTTATAAATACTGTAAGGCTACACTGTCCAGTCTTTGTCTATTCTGAACTTATCCTCGCATCACTGTAGTAGTGGAGAATATGCTTTTATTAGTGGACAAAAGGGCCTAAGAATATTTTCCCCAAAACTCTGCTTTGCTAAAGATTAATTTACCAGTTATCATTTGTGGTTTTTCTAATTTCTGATTAATGGATTACATATGAGTTGGCATGAGTCACAGTCATTGGCTTCATATGATTTTATTCATATCATATAAGGTTTGAAGAGAGACATATACTCTTAAAGTGCAACAAAAGTTTAAATCATAGTTATTTCCAAGTACATTCAGACTACGGAGAGATAATCTCCTCCATTTTATGTTCTTAATTATACAAACAAAGGAAATTTTTCTAGAAGTCACCTTTTTAGGTAGGACACCTTTTTGTATGTCTTTGTCATACAAAAAGCAGTAGTATTAAATAAGACTGCCCAGTGTACCCAAATAATAACATAATCTTTTGATGTTACTGATGGTGTATTTTATTAGTATGTCAGGTATTACGGTGCAGTGCTTAAGGTTAGGTGCTTCGATCAGAAGCAAATTGACTTGACACTAGCCAGGATGCTTATCACGTGAATGAATGATGTGTTCATCATTTTACAATATTTAAAGCATTGCTGTAGTTAGGATCTTGAGTGTCTCCCAAAGGCCTAATATATTTGGAACCGTGTGTTATTGGGAGGCAGAGCTTGGCTGAAAGGGGCAGTTACTTGTGATTGGAACTTCATGGATTGTGTCAACTTGTTGATACTGAGAAATGGCAGAGGAATAGTTTACAGGTGTGTACTGTTGTCCTGTGAGTGAGAAAGTGAGGGAGGGAAACAGGGTGACCTAACCGGCAGTTTGAATTAAGTAAAGGAAAGAAGAAGAAGCATTATTGCAGTTTCTTCTTGGCCAGACTCTGGCTTTGCCTGAGTTTCCAGAGATCAGTTTTGCTTTTCTCTCCCTTGGCTTCTGACTGCGATGGAGTAAACTTCCAGCCTCCTCCACATAGGTCCACCATTGCGGGCTGCTGCAGGATCAGACCATGTGAAACCTTCTGAAACTGTGAGCTGAGAAAATCTCTTCTCCCTTAAATTATGGTTCTTGGGTATTTTGCCACAGTAATGACATAAGTAACTAAGACAGTCTTGTAGCCTCTTTCTTCAAGATTGCCAACACAAAGAATATGATATATTAAATAATGCATGTGCAATATTAATGAAACAGCTCCTAGCAAAACACGGTGAGTGAAACAAAAAGTGTGCTATTGGAATCTGTAAAAATGTCATTAAATTTTCATTTTAAAGTACATCTGGATACAACTGTTCATAAAATACGTTTATTAAAATCAGAGACATTTGAATAGTTTTATATCGCCTATAAATATTTTAAAGAGAGAGATGAACCACAAAAGCAAAGGAATTATTTGCTTATTCCAGAAATAATAAAAGAATAAAAATAAAAGTGTTGCAAAGCGTATATTTCTCTATGTTTTTGGTCTCAAAAGTTCAAAGAGTTTTATGGTATTAATTAGTAGAATTAAGTCTGAATTATTTCAGTGTGCATCACTCTCTTACTACCCGTAATCATTTTGGTAATCCATGCAATTTCTTCTCTTTAAATTGCTCTTATTCCCATCTCAAATAATTCAGGGATATTAGAGAAAGCATCCACCAACCAAGATACCCCGCTTCTGTTTGAAACAAAGCAAATGGTTAATGTTACTTTTCCTCTCCCACATGCTGCACTACAGTTGAAGTGGTTACTATCAAATTTAAATTTCAAATGCTAACTACTAGTGTGATGAATCCATGAATTTAAAGTTATCACAACAAGCTAGCATGTTCTTTTATAAGAAAAAAAAAAAAAAAAACAGAAGTCACAGTCTCTTACTCTCTATTAACTGAAGGGATGTTTTATGACTGTGTTTTCACCCACCAATTGAATTTTTATGGGAAATGATATTTGTTTCAATATAAAGACATGACTGCCATTATAACTGATGCAAGAGAGACCCCTAGCAGCATCTGCACGTGCTGAATTCTTAAATTCACAATTCTGGCTCCATGGCCAACGAGCAGGTATATCTGCATTGATTAATCCTTTTTGCCAACAAGAAAAGAATTACAGAAGGGACACTCACCGTGACTGTCCCAATTATTCATGGGATGATGTAATGTTTGCCAAAATGTAAAAGTGATGTTTCACTTATTTATTCTGTGCTGCCCAGCAACCCCAAACGGATGGTACCACGGCTGGCAATAAAGCACAGTGTGGGGGGACAACATAAGACAGCGTTTGGCTGGGAGCCACAGTTCTGAAAACCAAAACCCCCAGCCATTCCCTTACTTTTGCCACGGATTCACAGAAGAGAGAGAGACACACACAGTGTTCAAAGCAAAAGATGACCTCATTTTAGCGTCAGGAAAGGTAGGCCAATCTTATCAACGAACTCTGAACAACAAGTGAATGAATGCTCTTAGTAGACACGGATTGAGTTATTTCTGTACACCTGAATGACAAATACTCCAAATTGACCTTTCAAAGGTTGGAAAGTATCCTCAAGGTAAAAGGGCATCAAGGAAAAGAAAAGTGATGAAATACACACTAAGCTTCGCCCAGGTACATTCTCGAATAGGAGAAGGCAGCCTAATGTTCTCTCGTTATGTTTACCAAGGAAAAAGTGCAAACATGTTGGGAAGCAGCTCAAGGAAAGTAAGCATCAGAGATGCAAAATATCCAGTGGTTAACGCTCACTGGAAAAGGAGAAAGTACTAATGGAAAAAGAGAGAAAGGAAATAAAATGTTACACTCTCTCTAGATGTCAGATCTTTCCCCATCACCCATGCTTTATTTTTCATAATGTTGTAAACCAGAGGGCTTAAATGATAGCATGTTTCAATCAAAACTGCTACTCTACTCATAACAGGAGGAGATTTAGAGAGTCAAGTATCAAATAGGTTTCATCTGAAGTTGAGGGGGTTCTCTTCTATTTTCTGTAACAAGCAGCATTACCTGGAACAGTGACATGCATGTCAGTAGCTGATGCCTCTGAAATTGGCCATTAGAGGACAAGAATAAAGTTTAAGGACACAAAGTTACAAAATAAAATTTTTATATCCGGTGGCCATCTTGATTCACGTCAGGCCATTTCTTTATTCAAGCTCCCTTTGTGTAAATGTCACACAGAGTGTCACTTACAGCACCCTGATGCCAGCAACAGGAATTGCTTCAAATTTGTCACTATGTTATAAACTTTAACATGAGTACCTCTCACATTTTCAAGTGAAGATATTGATTCTACAATAAAATTAATGTTCCACAATGTGTCTATCTTAAACTGTATATAAACACTTCTCCAGTTCAGTTCTCTTACTCTATTCAATGCAAGGCAGAATGGTCTACCTGGTGCACCTGTTTCCATTCACCTTCTCTCAATTAGTAACTTCTACCACCGTCTCCAGAAAGCATCCACTTTCCTATCTTTGCCACTGTGTTCTCTCAAGTGCAATTTGCTCACGTTATTTTTGAAAGATATGATGAGATGTGAAATTACAGTAACACAAAATTCCCACAAAAGCACATTAGAAAATGGAACAAAAATTTAAAATCCATATGTAATAAATTTCTGATTTAAACACCAATTTATTCTTAGCATGCGATTTCTCAATACATCAGTGTTTCTGAACCCCAAATAATTCAATCCAAAAATCATTCAAGAAAATTTATGTAGGTCGAAACTTTACCCATGATTTTCAAACCAAGCAGTCAGAAAGCCAGACAAGGCCTGACATCTGGGTCACCGTGTGTCATTCCCTGGGTCCTTGCTTTTCACATCAGATGTGACCTTTCTGCCCCAGAATAAGAGGAGAGGTTTCTATTATGTTTCTTGGTGTGTAGGCTACCATACATGGTAGGGTAAGTTTTCATTATTAAATATTTGTCTTATATTCCAGAAAAGGTATAAATTATAGGTGACTTTCTCAATAAATGATATTTATTTATGTAGCTATGTTAACTGAAGGAAAACTTTTTAAATTATTATGACAACTATAAATAGTCTCTTAACTAGAAATTTTGATAACAAAGAGATCAAACTTGGCTGCCAGCCTTTTTACTTTCTTCCAAAATTTCCCTTCACTTTAAATGAAAGTAATTGATAGTAGAACAGTTGTTTTAACGTTTCTGCCTACTCCAACG
The DNA here is from genome assembly GCA_004027205.1 of Ctenodactylus gundi. NCBI lineage: Eukaryota > Metazoa > Chordata > Mammalia > Rodentia > Ctenodactylidae > Ctenodactylus > Ctenodactylus gundi. The sequence goes on from PVKB01001630.1 coordinate 160,448, forward strand.
TTTGAACTTGTTTGATATCTCTCCGTGACATGTTTTAGACATTTTTATGATTTAAATATGAACTGTGCTCCCAGAGCCTCATGCATAGGAAAATTGATCCCCAATTTCACAATGTTTAGTGTGTGACCTAGAGAGGCGATTGGATCAGAAGGTGCTAACTTTATGAGCAAATTAATTTAGCTATGCATTAGTAGATAGGTGTGCTATCAAGACACGGGTCTATTTGAATGAAAAGGGTCACTGGCCAATAGCTTTGTCGGGACTAGCCTGCCAATAGGTCCTTCCTCCTCTCCAAAGTCTATCTCTCTTTCATTGTTTCCATGAAGGGACCAAAACTTTTCTCAGTTCCTGTCCTCTGTCATAATCCTTCTGCTTTGTTACCAGTCTGAAGGCAATGGAGACAACTGACCGCAGACACAACCCTCTGAAACTGTGAGCCAAAATATACCTACCTTCCTTCAGTTGTGAGTCTCAGGCATTTTGTCATAGCAATGGAAATCCACCACAGGTCTACTTTTTTTCTGCAATAATATACCTGTGAATTTCTGGAAAAGTACCAAGATCAATCAAGTGAGAGCAGGCGTTCTATTGAGCACACTATTTGTAGTCTTATACTGTGATATTAGGTCATATAGTTTTAACCCCTTTTGTGATATTGTTTGGTCATCTGCTTTTCTTGTTTGTTTTTTTTTTTCAGCACTAAAGGTTATTTGAAATGGCATATTGGTGGAGACACTTATTTTTCTGTATAATCTCCAATGACCAAGTTCACATTTTCAGTTAACCTATATCCATATTATCCATGGGCACATCATCAATTAAACACTTCAAATAAATTGCTACTAGTTTTCCAAACTTAAATTTTAATCATATGATTTGTCATAGATATAAGTCATATTTTTACTTAATCCTGTCAATGAACTTATAATTCTTTCAACACACCTTAATTTGTCATTTATCTCTGAAAGAGATTAAAGTAATATTTGGGTTACCTTTCAAATACATTTCATTTAAAATTTCAGTGATATCTGTTTCCAATATTAGCAGCTTTTTCCATCCAACATATATTTCCAGGATTTGGGTTATAATAAAGACACTGTTCACGACATCTGAGATTTGAAAAACAAGACATGATTATATCCAGTGGTCCCCAACTTTTAGGTAGCAGGGATGGATATCATGAGTGGCAATTTTTTCCAGACTGTGGGTAGAGAGGTGTGAGCAGAAAGTTTGTTTTAGATGATTCAATCATGTTACTTTTATTATGCAATTTATTTCTATTAATATTACATTATAATATATACCGAAGTCATTATACAACTCATCAAAATACAGAATCAGTGGAAGGCCTGAGCTTGTATCCCTGAAACTAGAAGGTCCTGTGGAAAACAATGCAGTGAAACCTCTATACTAATATCGTTCTGGATTGCAGTTACTTTCCAATGCTAACATCCCCCCATATCATCAGGCATCAAATATTCAAAAGGAGCCAGTAACCTAGACTCCTCACACACACGGTTTGCTCCCATGAGCTCCTAATACTGCGGCTCTTCTGACAGGATGCAAAGCTCAGTGGGGAATTCAAGATACAGCCAGCGTCTGACTGTAAGTACAGATGTAGCTTCACTTACACATTTCACACTTAATTCTCTCCTGCAGTGTGGCTTAAACCTATTCGAACTCATGCCCTAACAAATGAGGGTTTCTGTTATATACATATGCTATATTAACTTGCTGTTTTATAGATAGTAGATTTTCTTTATTTTATAAATATATATTATTTGAGACAGGGTCTTGCTCTTCAGCCCAGGCTGGTTCTGAACTCACTATGGAGCCCACGCTGGCCTTGGACTCATGGCAATTCTCCTGCCTCAGGCTCCGAGTGCTGGGATTACAGGCATGCGCCACCACGCCCGGCTTTTGTAGTGCTGGGAATCGAACTCAGGTACTTAATGCTTGACTTGGCTTGGCGCTTGCTAGGCAAGTGCTTTAACCACTGAGCCGTTCCTCCTGCCCCTAGACACTAGATTTTCAAGCATAAATTTTATGCAGTGAACAAGACTGCAACAATCATCTAGTCTCACTCCACATCTAGGTTTTACCAAGTTAAATTATAGCATGATAAATTATTTATGTATTTCTACTCACAAAAAGAGCAATCTAATTGTACCTGTCCATATAGCATTTTAGATCTTTATGGAGGAGTGTTATGGAGAATGAAAAGGAAGACTGTTTGTAATCCTCTCAGGTTAGGTCAGTTTGAAACCTTCGATCACTTAATCACCTGCTCTACATCTTGGGCCAATGCAACTGTCCACAGAAGCCTGTAGCCATGTGGGAATTTGTCTCGACCAAGAAATAGTTTTCATTTTATGTTAATTAAAATTATTAATAGAAATGAGTCATTTTGATTATTAAACCTAAGAGTCTATGACAATGATTCTTCAACAAGCATTTGTCATCTTCAATTGCTGCCTTAGTTATTTATCTGCTGCGGGGACAGAATAGCTGACATTCACAACTGAATTTTAGCTTACAGTTTCAGGAAGTTTCACATCATCTATTCATGGGCAGTTGTCAATGACAAAAGTACATGGCAGAGGGATAGTTGGAGAAAACTGATGTCTATAGACTAACATAAAGGCCAGAAGTTTCCCAGGAAAAAACTAACAATGTTTCTTCTTCATTCCTTTTATTTAGTTCAAGCTAATAGTTGAGCCACTCACACCTAGGATGAGTGCTCTCTCATTTCCTGGCCCACCAGAAAAATACACACATACCTGGAAGGCCTTCTTTAGGCATTTCCTAATCTCAACAAATAGACATAATCCCCCCAGATCAAGCCCTAAGTGACAAACTCATTAGCCAAACCCCAGCTCTCAATAGCACATGGTTCCTTCTGTATCCCACTATATGCAAACATATGAGGCTTTGGGGGGACATTTGAGACCTAAGGCATAACAATTACTAGCAATGTCTGATATACTTAATAGAAAGTATCAAATATAAAGTCATATGAGTTTGAAATCTGGCTACCTGTAGAGTTTTGGGGGCAATCAATGACCTTATTTACTTTCATTTGCAGATTAATATAAAGCTTTCAAACACACATGCAAGACCTTTCCAGTGGTTGAAAAAGCTAGTCTTTTAATTACATTACTGTCACCCCTTTGTACATACATTGACCTTACTCCTAACATATTCACGGATTGTCACATGCTGAGCATACATTGAGAATTAGAAATGTGGCTGGTCTCAATAGAATTATGCTGTAATTGTCAAATATATTCTGGCTTGTGTAGTCTAAGCCTGAAATTACTAATAGAGAATAGCTTACTAATGACTTTTGTATTAATCACATAGAAATTATGATTTGAATATATTGTGTTGAATAAATTATAAAATCAAAATTACTTTCACCTGTTTATCTTAATTGGCTAAATACGGTTACTGAGAATTTTTAAATTACAAAGGTGGCTTGCATTTATGGATCACATTATGTTCTTATTGGACTGTGGTCATAAAGATTTTATCAAGTGCTATTAAGATCAACAGATGCATGTGTCTTTGCTACATTTCTTTTATCTTTTCTGTCTTCACAATTGACTTTGCTAATTTATGTTGCTTGATATCAATTAACACTTCGTACAAATTCTATTGGCAAGACTTACAATATTTTACCTCAGGTCTTTTATCTTTTATGCAAAGTATGTGGCAACTAGTAAGACCTTTTCTTTGATAAAAGCTGTCGTCATCCCAAATGTTATTTCTTAATTTACGCAGAGATCCAGGTACTCTGTTTTCAAAGACTGCTTCACTACCACTACTTTTCTTTTTTTCAGAAAATTTTCCCCTGTAAGTAGTTAATGAAGACAGTACCACAAACCAGCCTTTTTACCTGTTTTCTACCCACTTTACTTTTGCACAAGTAACTAAAATGAAATATTACTTTGTGCAAACTATAACAGATACTATAACAGATAAAGAGAAATGTTCCTTGCTCTCGCTATGCCAGTCAATGATATCTATACTCGAGAATGTCTCAACTTAGTGATATCATCACAGTAGCTTCTGGAAGATGCTATTAAGCTTCTAAAATCCAAGAATAAGTCTCTTATTTGGGTTACCTTGTTTTTGTTTATGAGACTGTAAACTGAAATAAAACTGTGACCATGGAGAGTTTTGAATCTATATGGTAAATTTAGTGTCAGCATGCTTTTTTAGTTTCCATGTACATGGGCATGTGCATATATGTATACATAGACATAAATATATTCTGGAGACTTTAGTTACTGTATGAATATTATGAATTGTACTTGATTTGAGGAATAGGTGCATTTGTCCAACCTCAGAATAAAACTGAACATAAGTTTTGACTTACACAAACTCTTCCTTTCAGGTTGGGTTTTTTTTTTTTTTGTTTGTTTGTTTTTTGTTTTTTGTAATGGTCAATAATCCATGCAAAATTTGTGTCCCTGTATCACAACAATATATCTCCTTTGTTTTCCTCTGGTGCCACTGGTGTCCCAAGACTGTCCTTTGCACTCCTATGCTACAATTTGTTTTCTGAAAACTGACCATCAGTCCTTTAAGTCCCATTTCAATAGGTGCCTGTCGTTGTTCCCAAGGTGACAGTGACTGTTGATTTTCCTTAAACATTTGACTGTAGTTGCTGTCTTTCTCGGAGCATGTTCTCCTCTGTTCCCAATGTATTGCCAATGGGTGGCGCTACATAGAATCATGTCTCTTCTTTGAGAAAAAATTCACCATGCTAAGTCTCTTTTATGTCCTTATTTGTCAATCTTTATAATTTCAATATCAAAATAAAGTTAATGTATTACTCCTTCTTTAATTCAGCCTAAAAGCTTCCATTTTCCTTGACTCTCTCCCTTCTCATGGAAGTAATATGCAAGCCCAGAAGTATTGCTTCAAATGTCTTCCTTTTGCCTTTATTTGTTCTTTTATCATTGTCCCATAGGACTGAAAATAAATGATAGCAAATAGGGTGCAGAGTTCTGGTGTTTGTGTAAGACTGAGCATTGAATTCTGAAATCAAGAATGTTTTAGAGATGGTAGTTCCTTAAAAATAAAAATTCTAAGACTCCATATGTGTATGTACAACGCATATATTATCACAGACATTTACCAACAAAAAATAAAATTCCTAAAACAAAAAGAAAGGGAATAAATGAAGAATGTTTGGACACTGCCCAGTTTTATCTGAGATTAAATTCAACCTTTACCTACTAAATAACCTTTTAAAGGTGAAGGAAAAGGCAAAACTTAATTTCATTAACATCACATTAAGAATGTACTCAATAAACTGATTTCAGTGCTAGAGGGATATATCTTGCTCAATTTTTTTCCTAGGAGAGAATTTACCCATATAAAAGAACTATAAAACCAAACACATACACAGATATGTGTACATGTGTGCAGGTCATCTCTATAATTGCTTTAACTGCCACCTTAATAGTAACAAAAATATGAAGAGTGTTGTGTGGTTATATAAACTAGAGGATCATTACTTGTTTCTTCCCCATTGGAAACACATTACATATAATTGAATGTAGATAATAATATTTACCAAGCAAATTTTTCAGTTTAGTGTTAATTAATCCATTTCATAGGAGGAAAAAGTAAAGCATGATACAAGAAGAATTATATATCTGAAATAACTTTAAGAATAATAGGCATAAACTCAAGAAAACCAAATTTTAAGCCATAATTCTAATGAGTAGATAAAGATGTATCAGCATGATCCAGGAACCTCTAGGCATCCAGCAAATTGGCCATATGCTAATTTCACTCTTAGAGTCATTTCCAGAAACTAAAATGTTGAGGGACTGGGAAATACTTGTGCTGTGTTCCCACAAGGCTAGTCTATCTGTGCTTTCTAGACATTCGGAGACACAATGAATCAGACCCAGGAGGAATCGCTATGAATTCCAGTAGCTATTAAGTCCCGGTTTAGAACATACAGATTATCGAGACAGGTAGCAATTCCTTGCAACCCAGTTTCTGCTGTCATTTTATGGAAGTCTGCAAACGTGACATAGAACAGGCAATGGGGGATGCCAAGATTCATTATTTTAAATGCAAAGCCTCAAGCTGTATACTTTTAAAAATACATTTGTGTCTGATTACACTAATAATGGTTTTCCTGAGACATAATTTAATATTCACATTTTTATATGGAGGGCTTGTTACTAGAACCAGGATACTTTTATTCATATCATGTTTACTAAACACTAAATAATATAAAATCTATGAGAGAAAAAAATCTTCTTCCCTTGTTGTGAAGCAATAACACATAAATATCACAAATAACATGTAAATACTTACTATAAAAGACTTAAATTATGTATCAATATGAAAATCTGACAGAAGAGCCTGGAAGTCAAAAGCTGATGTGGAAGTCTCAGAAGAGTTTTCTGAGAAGGTTAATTAAGTGATGGATTCTAAAGGAAGTGCAAAATTTTAGGGTGGAACAAAACAAGATGTTCTAGAAAGATCAGTAGTATCTACTGTCAAATTTATGAGTCTCCCTGTGGACACTAGATTGTGTTTCTCCCAGATTGAGATATGGAAACACTGTCACCAATGCGGTCATATTAGGAGGTGTAACTTTTGTGACATAATTCAGTCACAAGAGAAGATTCTCATGATTGGGATTAGTGCCTGATTTGGGTTTTCATTGCTATGTTGAAATATCTGAGATTAAAAGCCTAAAGGAAGAAATATTTTGGATCATAGCTTTTAAGGTTTCAGTCTGTGGTCATTCTGCTCCCTTGTTTCTGAGTCTGTGGTAAGGTAAAACATAACAATGGATAGTGGGGGGGGGGGTAGGAAGCATAAAAAAGAGGGGATGGGTCAAAAGTTCAAGATACTCTAGTGAAAGGCAATGCCTCCAGCGAATTCTTCTAGATAAGCCCTACTGTCAGAAATCTCTACCGTGTCCCAAAATAACCACTGCCGTGACACAAACACTCTCCAAACTGAAAACTGCCGCATTGAACAAACCATCAGCACGCAAGTTTTTCGGGGATATTTCCCATCCAAGCCAGAGAAGTACCCACATAGAAAGTCTCAGAGCATCCTTCCCCTTCTTATCACGTGAGGACAGAGCAGGAAAGTGCCACTAGTGAAGCAGAAAGCAAACTTTCATAAGACAAAAACTCATGCCCTCATCTTGGAATTAGCAGCCTCCAGAATTGCGAAAGATAAATTTCTGCAGTTTATAAACTATTTGTTTATTTTATTTTGGTGTCCCAAATGGGTAAAGGCAGAATGACATTTCAAACAGATTACACTACCTGAAACGTGAAGGTCAGTGCCCTAAGAAGCAGTGAGAATCTAGTTATAGTTTTGCTTCTGTTACTTCTACCACCTCCAGGTGCTTCCTGACCTAAGGAGCCTTCTTCAGACTGGGAACTGCCAAGAGCTGGAAACGGGTGATATTCAGTTCCATGGAGTTCAGTTAAGGTCCCCCATGGAATTTTTGGATGAATCTTGGAAGTCTTAATATTGATTTAATCTGAAGACACAACATAGAGCCTGAAGGATTGTATTCCAGTCATCTGCCAATCAATTTCTATCTCCCAGTAGCAGCTGGTTGCAGAAGAAAATAGCAACTACATCCCCGTAGAGGGCTACTTTCTGGAACTTTACCTTTGATAAATATCTATCTGTTTGATAATAATAGGGGAAAAGTGAGTCAGACTACAGGCAAAACCAAGACTGTGTCCCTAAGCAGGACGAAGCACTGTTCTATACATGTGTAGTGCATGAGAATACTTGATACTTTATTTTGCAATTTCAGCTCTTTTCCTCCTTTGAGTATTCCTTCCTCCCTATACTTCCTTATCCCCATGACAAATATATGCATATATTCTACAGAATTATCATTTTATTTGTTTTGTTTTACTTTTTGGCAGGGTTTTTGTTTTGTTCAATTTTGTTTTGTTTTGTTGGCACTGGAGATTGAAACTAAGCCCTTCTGCCTGTTAGGGAAGCACTCCATTAGGCTTACCATTTACCTGTATCCCCAGCCCAATTATCACTGTATGCATTTGTTCTATTTTATGTTACGCTATATTTATATATTTATTTATTTTCTGAGACAGGGCCTCACTCTGTAGCCCAGGTGTTTGCTCTCTTTTAGAACAAAATGTTTATGGGAATTGTGCCGTCTGGAATAAAAAGCTTGTAATTTTTTTTTCCCTGTTAGAGAAAATCATTTCCTAACATTGCTGAGCTTTTTTTATGATTCTTGTTCTAAACAATAGTAAATATGAAACTGTTTGTTGTACTTTCATAATCCCACTCAATGCAAAAAACCTCACTAAATAATTTTAGCAAAATTGTGCACATCACAATACATCAATGTTATTTTATCCTTGTAAATATCATTACATACAATAATAGAATTAAAAGAGACCAAATCATGATATTGTTTCACTTTTGTCATCAAAAATTTATTTCTTGTACAATGAACTATACTATTCCCTCTTTGAATCTTTTTTCTTTTTTCAATCTTTCCTTTTTTCCTTCTCTCCTTCCTTCTAAATTTTTGTGCAAATGATCTTGCTATTACCATAGCTTTTATTGCTCATGTCAATGTGATACTAGTAGTGCTTAATATTTTCTGTAAAAAATATGTAATTTTGTCCCACCACTAATATATATATATATATATATATATATATATATATATATATATATATTAAAACCAACTAAAATAACAATATAACGAAAATATGGATGTGCTTTCAACAGTTAAACTTTAAAATTCTATACTTTCTTCTTAAAATTATTTTTGATATTTTAATTTGGATATAATATATATCCATGGTCATAGGGAATTATTATTTTTGCGACAATACAAGTGCATCTTTCACCATACATTTAATTTCCCTCTATAGATCTGTGGAAACACATCATTTTAATCTAATTTATTTATGAAAAAATACTTTGTGTCTAGTTTACATTTATATACTAGATCAAGTTGCGTTTACATCCCACTGCTAGTAAAAATTCACTTGAAACTGTTTTCAAATCGCTTGGAATACTTTTTATCATAAAGATCCCCAAGAAGAGGGCTTTCAGGATTTGCAAGCTCTCCCATCTTTGAGGCCATATTCTTATCCTCATTGTGTCAAAAAGGTTGCCAGGTATGTGAGTATCACGTCTTTAATTCTAAATAGAAGAAATTAGAAACCAACAGTTAAAAAAGTATATTGAGGGTGAAATGGAGCCTGTCTAAGAGTCATTTTGGGATCCTATCCAAATATCGCCATTTATTATTTAAAATTAGTTGGGTTATCCACTTCTAGTCACAGGAAAGACTAGAAAATATATTATTTTAGATATGCCCATGACCACCCTAAATGAAATTATATGATCTTAGTGAGGGAAGAGGAACATGTATTAGATGGCTAAGTAACTGAAATCTTTACCACCTACTCAATGCTTGCTCCTAAATCAACAATTCAAAAATCATTTATTAAATGTGCAAAATATATTGGCTTGAGTTCCTACCACAATATAAATACTTGAGAATACAAATATATTTAACCTGATTTAAACAGTATATATGTATACACATGTAAAATATTACATATTGATAGTACCCCATTAATACATACATCTTCTATTAATATAAAAAATAAAGAATAACAGTAAAAAATTGTCCAAAATGAAAAACATACTGATGCAAAATTAAACACTGCTTTAAAATTTTATGAATGACTGTGTTGAAGGAAAATAGTTACCAGCTTGTAATTTGAGTCAGACATACCTGGATTTTGCTTCTGACCAAATTGTTACGAACTATGTATTATTAACAAGACATTTAGCTTGTGACTTCAGTTTTTCTGCAACATATGATAATTATTAGGCTACCATGTAAGTTTGTTACAGCATTATATAAGTTAAATTTTGAAAAAAAAAAAACCTGCCAGGTGACATGGAAGATAAACTGAATACAATCGCAATGTATAATAATACCATGAAATATTAAAAATCATGTTTGAGTCACGAAAACATACGGTTGATACTTTCCTTGGAAATATAAATTTCTGCTTCAGCACTATCCCAGAATATTCTCATTTTATTTGTGTTTCTTGATTCCACACGTTTTGTGATTCTGCATAGGCTCTTGTATTAAATGGCAAAAAAGATCTTAGGAATTGGAAATGTCTTACAAGAGGTAAATGCTTGTGAAAATTTAGCATGTTAAACGTTTTGAGCAAGAATGAAATGAATGAATGAATGAACAAAAATGAATTGAAAATTTAATACTTGTGACACCATTTGACATGCTTATAAAGTGAAACAAAACTCTGCTTTACATTTTCCCTTCACATGGAATAGAAATAAGCTGGGACAGGTGCACAGGATATAGCCAATCTTTAACGCAGGAAGGAGGACATAGGTAAGAATGATGCATTCGCATCCCCTTATGAGGTACAAGGGGTGCAACACATCCAGAAGGCTGGGAAGGAAATCAGCAGTCTGGTCTCACTGGATGACTTTCTGATCCATTAACAATTTTCCCTTTCCACAAGTGAAATTCCAAAGAAAAATTTCCATTTTGATATTTTCACAGTCTCACAGTGTCTAGGAAAATTTCATTTTATTGAGAGTGAAATATGACCTGTAAGAACAAAGTTTTTTTCTTATCATTTTCATATTTTGTATTTCTGGTTGCTGATAATGAAATATTCAGGGATGAAAATAAAAGATCTGAGTGTGTCCCTGACTTTGGCCAAATAAAGATAAAATATCTGTGTCTCCAGGTCCTATGTATAGGAATAATGGTGTGTCAGCATTCTAGCTCAAAAAGTAACTGTGATAGTCAAAAAATAGATGTTGTATGAACTGAGGACAGAAACAATAATATTTGCCTACATCTGTGCTTTCTCTAGAGAATGAAAAACATTCTATGTGACCTGTTAAAAGAATTAAGACACTATGTTTTTATCCCTATCATAAGTGCTTGAACTTCTAGTTTTCATACTAGAGTACCATTTTCATATTTTATTTTTTATTTGAGCACTTTTCTGTGAAGCTCGTTCCAGCTTGTGTTTTCTTTTTTCATAAATCATGATTTCGAGGCTATAGTACCATGATAAAAGGTTTGACCTGGTAAACGGGTTTTACTGGAGCTCATGCACATCGCTAAAGAATAGTAGATCTAGTAGTCCTTGTATATGTTGGCAAAAGTAGACTCGTAGACACGCTCTGTTGAACATATGTTTTAGATGCTCACACATCACAATGAAACTTTGATATTATTGGAAACATTCCCTTCTTTCCCCTATTGATAAAGTAGTTCCTATTCTACAGCAAAAAAGACTCTCAAAATTAGTTTTAATATTCTATGTCCCACTTCTTCTATGACCAGCAGTAGAATTTTTTTTTAATTATGGCTTGGTCAATTCATTGGCATCTTGTCATGTATTTGTTATCTTTCCCTAGTGCTGATAGCTCTTCCTCATTTAGAGTTCTACTTTCCCTTTTCTTGTTATCTTTTACTTAATAACTGAGTTCCCCTTCAAATGACTGTTTTCTTCTTCTACGTTATGTGTTAGTCAGACTTTTGTCACTATGACAAATAAATGATTGAAATAAACTAAGAAGAAAGATGTATTTTGGCTGTGGCTCTAGCGGTTGATGTCCGCAATTGGCCTGAGCCATTACTTATAGGGCTGCGGTAAGGAAGACACGTCATGGTAGAGCAAAAGCTGCTTATCTTGTGGCAGGTAGGAAGTCAGACAGAGCGAGAACCACAGAGGAGTGGCAGGGACCAGGTGCGTCCCAGAGATCACGCCCCCATGATCCGCACTCTCCAAATAGGTCCGCCTTCTTGTTCTCATCACCCCCTCCAATGCAATCAAGATATTGCTGAAGAGAAAGCCTTCATAATCCCTAAAAGCCTATCAGCTGGCAAAGATACCTTCAGCATGAGTTTTTGGGATATTTCTAACCCAAAGTCATAGCAATTGTGTATTCTAATTTAGTTTTCATAAATAGACAACTTTCTTGTTGGAAAGCAATGAGCTATTTAACTACAACTCATTACCCTTCCGTGCTGTGGGGGTTCACTCTTGCGGATCTCAGAAGCAGCTGCTACCCATAACAAGTTGGCTGCGGATCCCAGGAAAGTTGATGTCCGAGTGCTTCTTTGACGATGACACTTTCAGCCCTATTTCCTTGCCAGACTGCTCTTTAAGGTGGTGAGGTAGTGGTCTCTTACTTAGTACTGAGTGTCATTTTCTATACTTTTGTGTCTTTCTTAAGTTATTTTCAAACTCAATATTAAGTTCTGGGGTTAATTAATAGGCTTTTAAGAGCTTGCATAGCCCCAAAATTTTCTCATCATTTCAAAACAATTAACTTGATATGTTAAATGTTAACATGAAAAGAGCACTTCAGTATAAGAATGTCTTCTACTAAGGACAAAAGACCATCCAGGAAGCAGCTACTTCTTCTTATGGATTTGATAAAGTTGGGTACACAGTGGCTTTTCTGTAGGCTTTCAATTAATCTTAAGTATCTTAAGTAGCTTCATAGTCAAAAAATATTCATTGAATAAATATTTAAAATCTCAAGAAACTTGTCTTTTCAAATAAACTATCTGTAATTATTTCAAAGTTCTTACTACTTTTCCAAGTTTCATTCCTAGTACATGCTACTATTCTGCATGTTTCTCAGAAGTAAGAGGAAGCTAGTGGCATGATTGCTCATATGTGTTATGTAAAAACAGTGTGAAGATACCAAGAGGGAGTCATGTGTCAGAGTTAACCAAGATCATCGAATGTAAAACAAGATACATTCAAGAACTGGTTGTTCCCTGTCAGAATGGTAAACCAACTGTTAAGACAAGCTTTAGAAGAATTGTAAAGAACGTTGACAGTTTCTAGGGAATTAGCAAAAACCCTGCGAGGCAGCCAAAACCTAGTGTAGGATAACACTAAAAATCCCCACCACAAAAGTGTAGCAATATTCATTTTTAAAGAAGAAATATTTCAGCTAAATTCTTTTCTTATGGTTGTACATATGTGAAATAGTGTTGAAATAATAATTTGGTTTCAACCATTTGCATATATCCCAGAAATTATTGAAGAAATGGCTTCTGGAAAAATAATTTGTTGCTACACCAGAATCCCCTTAGTAAAATTTCATATTTATAGAAAGATTACTCCATTTAATTTGGGGGAAAACATTGAATAATTTCCAAGTTCAGTAATAGATAAGGCGCAGTGTGTCTCACATCATCTCAGAGCTGGCTTTGAAGTTTTTCTTGATAATAACATCAAATTTTTCAGAAGGCTCATTCTTAAAATACATTTATATGGTATTAACCTCATCCTTACTTTGTATTAAGATAACTCTTGGACCTCAAATATCAATGTCTTACTAGTAGTTCAACTGCCTGATGTAAGGTTACAACAAGCATAAACAAACCTTGTGTAAACTTCCAGGGGTGTCCAAGTACCCCTGACTCTTTGCTTGCTTTAGTATAGAAGCAAAAGCAATGGTGTCATAAAAAGTGTAAATGGCACCAGGGGTTTCTTCTCAGGGCACACTTGTCCCTGACTACTACACAAGAGTCAGCACAGTGCAGTGTTTTGCTATTCAAACTCTGAACTGTAGAGCAGCAGCCAGGCACCTGGAGGTTGGAAAGACATGCACACCTCTGCCTCCTGTCCAGACCTGCTCGACTAGAATTACTTTCAGCTACATCAAGGGTTGGTACCCCAGAAGTCAGAGCTGATTGAAAGCGCCTCTGTGGAGCAGGCTGGCTGGGTTCAGGTGGCTTTCTTTTTTTAGGTGCATAACCCTATATACATTTTTCTTCCTCCCCCCCCCTTTGATATACACACTTTTATATTACATTTCTGTGCCTTATTTTCCTCAACTGAGAAATAAAGAAAACAACGCAGAATAATCTTCCCTAATCAAGCAATGCAACATCCAAAATGATGCAAAGTCTTTATGACACCATGAATCCAGAAAATTCCACACAGGACCCTGTGAAAGTATGATGGTTTGGATCTGGAATATCGCCCCCAAAGCCTTGTGTTTGGAAGGTGACTCAACAATGAAGGTTAATTCATTGATTTCCTATGCCATTGGGAGTTGGGTCCTAGTAGAAAGAGACAAGTCATTGAGGGTTCGAGGGCTCACTGAGGGCATGGCAGATTACTGAAGGAGTGACAGATTACGGAGGGTGTGACCTAGAAGGAAACAATGTCAGTATTTCCAGAAGTATGAATTATTTCAGTTTGGAATAATCACAGTTAATGGAAATTGTTAAAGGACACAAATACTTTTTCAGTATTTTAGAATATATGAATAAACATTAACATACAAGGCTTTATTGTAATGTTTGTATACAAATCCAATGTGCACACTTTTTTTAGAGATATTGGTGATTGAACCCAATGCCTTCACAAAGAGTTACATTCACATTTTTTGCTTATTATTAATTTATTTAAGTTCTTATTTTTAAGGCAGAGACTTACTAAATCATTAGGCTGCCCAGGCTTAAAATGGGTAATCCTCCTGTCTCAGATTCCCAGAGTACTGGTATACAAGTATGTGCTTCCATGCCAGAAGTGCATTTTTGATTGTCTGTTTCTGGGTTTTGTGCCAACACAAAATCTTGCGTTTCAAAATGGGTTTCTCTACTACTTTTACTTGTGCACATGAATATTTGTACTTCACTTTTCTTTGAGATTCATTTGCAATTTATCCAAAGTTTTACAGATCATTTTGATGAAGAAGATATTCCCATTTTTCTTAAATACTGAACAAAAGAAGGAGAGTTATGTTGTGTAGATTTTCCTGCATTCAACTCATTTGGAAAAAAAAAAAAACATTACATTATAGCGAGCCAGCACTATCTGAAAGTAGTTCTAGTGATTTTCTGAATGAAAAGATTGAATGATTCACATGCTCTTAAGAAATGACACTGAGATGAATTCTGGAATAAAGTAAATTTAAATATTTTTTCAACCCATAAATCCAAAAATACTGAAAATGAGAAAAACAGAATGAATGGGATCTGAAATGAAGTATGCTTAAGTAATTTTGATTTTTTAAATAAAACTAGTGTGACATATGTGCATTAAAACAATAGGCAATAAGTGTAGAAGGTGAAAAGAATAAAAGCTAAATAAGTAAAAGTTAAAAGGTGGCTGAAGTGTGAATGAAGGACCACTTCCCTGGAATAAACAAAAATTTACAATAACTATGGAATGTGTCAATGCATATGAGTAGGAATATAAACACATTTTATATAAGGTAATGTGAATCCAGACTTCAAGTAAATCATCTGTAAGTGTGAAGTTAGGATAGTAGTGAAGGGTTTTGCATTTTTATGTTTTCACACAGAGATCTGTATATTTTTCTCCTTTCCTTCAATGTAGTTATGTAAAAGACTTGAGAACTACTCAAAGCTACACAATGTAATATACTGTTTTTTTTTACTTTTAGTAATCATTTCACTGTTTATGATTGTTTGCGTCCAAACATCATATTGCAAAGGTATAGAATACAATGTCAAACTGAAAATTCCTCACTGGGGGCAAGTTGGTATATGACAATTATGACCACTTGTTATTTATAGAACCATTTTTAGAGAAAAAAATATTGAATTCATTTCTTAAAATATGTTATGCATGTTGCTTAGACACAGAACAGATATAGATCACCTACAGAGAAAAAAATAAAAATGGATGTATGAAGTCAAATAATATGTTCAACTTACAGATGAGTATTTGGGCATAGTAAACCAGTACGTATTTTCTGTGCCACACAGATCTCCACTCTCTAAGTAAGGATTTTAAATATATATAAAACTTATATAAAAGTGCACAAAAGCCTTTAGATCAAAAAATTTCAATTACATTTAAATTGCTTCTAGTTTTTATTAATGTCTTTCTTGAATAATAATGACTTGTTTAAAAGTTATTTTTGCAGATTTTAAAGACTTGGACAATAGAATATGCTCATAAATGTGGAAAAGATGATAATTTGTTCAAGGAATATATTTACTTGTGCATTCATTTCTAAATTGTATTTATGTACATATATATATATATATATATATATATATATATATATATATATATATACAGATATATAACCTGAATTATAGACCAAGATCCTGTCTTGAAGATCTTGGTCTAAAATCCAGACTGGTTCTGAGCTCACTTTGTAATCCAGGCTGGTCTAGAAATCAATGATAATCCTCCTGCCTCAGCATTTCAAATTCTGGGATTATAGATACGCATCACCAAGCCCAGTTAGGATTATGTGGTACTTGGAAACTAAACCTAGTACCATGCGCATTCTCAACAAATGCTTTAAGCACTGAGCTATATCTTGAGACCCTATGTATTCTTTTTATACTTAGGCGAAATCATGAAAAATATTTTAAATGGTATTTCTTTTAAAACTATATAAATATGAAG
Organism: Ctenodactylus gundi; assembly: GCA_004027205.1. Classification (NCBI taxonomy): domain Eukaryota; kingdom Metazoa; phylum Chordata; class Mammalia; order Rodentia; family Ctenodactylidae; genus Ctenodactylus; species Ctenodactylus gundi. Next base: position 176,932 of record PVKB01001630.1, read on the forward strand.
AATCATTTACCTGAATAAATAAAAATAAAATTATTCATGCATTTATATGACCACATCTTGAACATAACTTATTTATAGAATCTACATGCAGAAACTCAGGTATTAAACTATAAGTGAAGTAGATCATTGACTCTATCCTTAAATTTACTAATGTTGTACTATTCTAATTTTTTACCCAAATTAAATTGATAAAATCTTGTAAAAAAATCTTCTTAGAATTGCTAACATTAGCAATTACTGAGTTCAATATAAATGTTAAAATATAAAATATTTAGAAGTCTGGTTATTGCTATTTCAGCTAATAGCTATTGCTAGTAATTGGTAAGAGCATTGGAAGGTAAAGTAACACACAGACAAGGGCCTGGAGTAGAGTACTTCCGGTCAGCATTATGCCAAGGTCCTAAGGTAGGGGCTGCCTTTGCCTGTTTAAGAATGGATTAACTAACTGTAGAAGGCAGACAACAAAGACACATAGGAGCAATCAAAGCAATGAAGCCAGAGCTGCCACAAGGGGCCATGTCATTCTGAGGACTGTGGCTTCTTACTTGAGTGACATGGGAGAACACAGGTTATACTTGGATTTATACAGGAAAGGGCGCATTCCCCCTGCAGAGAGAATAGACTATAGAGGTGTCAGAGTGGAAGCAGAGACTTGGCCACCCTGGCTCCTCTGCGGCAGAGGTGGAAAACAAGACATAGATCACAGATATTGTTTAAATCTAATGACAGACAACTCAATGATGGATTCGATGTGTTCAATCCGCTGTTTCTAAAATGGTAAGACTTTAAGACTTCAATCTACCCATTTTAGGTCCGTGTTTCTTGATACAGTTTTTTTTTTATAAGCAACTATCTTTTATAGCTCTCCTGGTAAAATGAAGTGATTGTTATGATTCAATAACTGAGAAAAATAGTTTCACATGATGGTTGCTTCCCTGAGCAAAAAAATAAAATAAAATAAATAATAATAATAAGAAGAAGATACTCTATAGCAAGTTTATAACTATAAGCAGAATAAAATTAGACAAAATAAATTGAAAACAGTATATATAGAATGTCAGTTTAAAACTAATTGTTATTATTAAGATACTAATTTTCTACAGTTTCTCATTTTCTAACCATTCTAGTTAATTTTACTGTGTTTTCTATTTTAGCCTTTCAATAGAGTCTCCCTGCATTCCTTCTGGGAAAGATACAAAGATATTTATTTCTTAAATTTCTTTACTTAATGAGTTTTCTCTTTTTTATGGGTTATACCTGCTTTACCTATCAGACAAATTCTATTTTAAAATCCCTCTCCCATAATTTTCTTTCATAAAGTTGTCCAGAGAGAAACACTTATTTATTCAACTCCTTCAAAGCCTAATGCTGCTACTGAGTTTGTTCCAATTTGGTATCTCTGAAGTTTTACACAATGCTGTCTGTTCAGCTCTAGACAACATTTTCTAAAACCTTTAATTGAACTACAACATACATGTCCTTCCACAGTAATATTATTATTTTCTAAAAATGAGAGGTAGATTTTTTTCTTATCACACATTATGATCAATGGCAAAGAAATTTTCAGCAGACTTTAACTGTGAAAAATTAAATGCATTAGTCCAAAGTACTGCATTGATGCATTTTGTAACAATCCTGCTACTCAGAAGCAATCTACCCATTTTAGGTCCATGTTTCAGCAAAGAACATATTGAAGGCTTCTAAGTTCTCAGAGGAACTCAACATCATTTGTGTCCTTATAGCCTAAGTAGATACCCACAAAACCTTCATCTTGCTCATAGGGCTAGGACTTGTCTTGATTGTGTGCTTAATTGTCTGCTTTCTAGACTCCTCAAAATGGTTCCTAAGTTTATTTTCTCTGTTTGGCCCCATCCCAACAGCTGTTCAATAAAAGTCTGTAAGTACTCAGATGGAAAAAAAAAAAAAGAAATTGGGCAACAAGGTGCCTTAAATTTCAAACAACGGCATATGATAACATAATGCGAATTTTCACACATCACCCTCACATCCATCCCCTTTGGGGTCTCCGAGCTATCACACGTCTCCTGTGATCTTCTTATTAACTCTAAATAATCAGGAAAAATTATAATAATATCCAAGTCGGAAAGTCTTTTGGAAGATTCACTAAAGAATGCAAAGCAGTTAGAGTCATTAGGCAAGTCAGCTTTTTGTTACAGTAAAAGAAAAGAAAAGAAAGACCTGAGATAATTCAATTATAAAGACAAAGGTTTTCGGCTCACAAACTTGATGGCTTGTGTCATTATTTGGCATCCCTATTGCTTTGGGACTGTGATGAGGCAGAATGTCATAGTAAAATGATTTTGCAACAATGTGCCGCCAAGCAGTCTTCACTGCCCACGGCCACAGAGCAAAAGCAGGAGAAAAGGACTCACATTTCACACACTCCTTCAAACCATGGCCCGATGGATACAAAAACTGTGATATTTGTACACAGTGGAGTCCGACTCTTACATAAAGACAGATTTGAGGCTTTTGTATATAAATGTATACAACGAGACAATTGTGCTTAGTGAAGTTAATCTCAGAAAGTTCAATATCTCATGGTTTCTCTAATATGAGAAACGCAAGCATTTTATAGAACAAAGTGGATTTGATATTGGAAGTTATGGGGAATGAGAGAGCGCAGGAGGGACAATAAGGGGAAGAAGAAAGGACTGTAAGCTTTACCTGACATATAGGTGCACAAAATTCTCAATCTCCGTTGTATGTCACACGTATACATGGGGAAACAAACATGGTCCTGATAACCTAAGACCTAACATAAAACCCAACCACTTAGTGGTTCCACTGTCACCTACTGGGGACCAATCATTTAATACATAGGCCTTTGAGAAACAGTTAAGATTTAAATTAGAACAATCTCCTCGTTTGTGCAATGTACATAGAAAATTTTAAGTTTGAGAATGTAAATTCACTATATATCATAAAGAGCAGTTTATAACACATGAAAGGGCTGAACCTATGATGGATCTGCAGACAGTGTGAAGAATAAAATTAACCATGAAAATTCTAAAATCTGTACAATTCTGCTCCAAGAATGACACAAAAGAGAGAAATCTTGAGACCAGAAACTCAACCAAGCGTTTTTCTGCCACATGACTAATTTCAGCCACATGATGTTAATAATTAAAATGACCACAGAAAACATTCTCACAAGCAGAACCTCATCCGTTTACCTACCCAGTAATGTCAAAATAACTAGAGAATTATTCACGCAAGTGAAGAAGAAAAGAAAATGAATATATTGCAGATCTTGTCAAAATAATTCAAGAACCACGTTTCAAATCACACTATTTTTACCAAAATTAAAGTTCAGGGTCTATTTATCTTTCTTACAAATGTTCAGTTTTGTTTCTTTTCTTAGTGGATCATCCTGTTTGGCTTTACCCTTTTTATTCAATATAGTATCAATGAGAATCAGGTAATAGGTAAAAAATTTGTGTTCCTGTGTGTCTCTGAGTGAAACACTCCTCAGGCACTTCCGTTATGACATGGCCCATTTACTCTCCACAGCAGGCAATGTAAGCAGGAAAAGGCTAGCAAAGACACTGAGAAAGTACACGGAAGAAATGTAGAAAAGGAAGTGGGAAGTTGGGGTCCAATTACTGTTGTAAGGTTAAAAGATACGTGGTCTATAAGAAAATGCACATGCATGGCTATGTCTGAGTGTATGAGTCTTTTGCCATAAGTTCTAAGGATGATACAGACTACATGTACTGCCAAGTGTGCATCTTGCATTCTTAATTATATATATATATATATATATATATATATATATATATATATATATGGTATTGGGAAGTAAATAAACACAGAATCTTCATACTGAGCTGCTCCCCAGCCTCCTCTTTTATTTATTTTTTAATGGGTGTTTTTTGACGGGGCCTCATTAAGTTACTAAGTAATTCAGGTAGGACTTAACCTGCCATCTTCCTGCCTCAGGTTCCCAGAGAGCTGGGAGTACAGGTGTGCACATTCCATGCCCAGCTTTACTATGTTTTATATCACCAATTTGATAAATGGTATTTTTATCTAGGTATAATGGCACGTGCCTGTACTGAGCCACTATTTAAGCCATGTTATTGTCCCTTCAGTATAGCAACTTTTTTGGCTTTGTCTTCAAATTAAATATAGCAAATCAGTGACACTCGTTTCCAAACTTAAAGATAGAATGATTGTGGGGATGTTGTTCAGTGTAAAGACAGTGGGTTCAGCCTCCACTAAAATAAATAAATAAATAAATAAATAAATGGTACTATAAAATATGTAATTCCTTGTGTGTGATTGCACTTGATTTTATTGTTATATAACTGGCATGCTTTTATGAAGAATTGTTCCTTTAAAAGATAAAAATTCATTCTTTATGTATGAATCTGTTTTCTAAACTCACTACTTCACCAATATGGCTGGCTAAGAGAAAACATGGACTTCTCATAGTCTATATTTTTAATTGCCCCTGTTTTTTTTCAGAAAAGTGTTTTCTGAGTACATCAGGAATGCTGTTATGTAGAGCAATTGCCAAAAATACATACATTTGATATTCTATCTTTTATAGAGTTTATCAAGACCACTTAAAAATATACATGATTTCAATGTGACTATGGAAAGCTCAAAATTCTTTAATTTAAAATGTCATCGTGAAGAAAAAGTTAGATTGCATAATCCATATCACATTCAGTACTTTTGAGGTCACCTTTCATATCTGGGTCTGAATCAATATTAATATTCTTTTCAGTCCTCTGTAGATGAAAAAATATTTCCGATGAAAGGAAAATGTTCTATTACTTTTATTAAATAGTAGTTAGTTGGCTGTACTTTTCTTGGACACAGACCTTATACACCTTATACAATCATAGTTTGTAAGAAATACTTCTGAGAAAAAAATTTTATCTGTATGGAATTTATGACTGCCCAATAATAGTATTTTTACTCATTTCCATATGCTTCTTTCTTTGAAGTCAAAAAACTGTAAAACTGCATTATCTTACTGTTCAAAATAATAGTCTCATTAGATCCAAAGAGATCTCAATTTGATGAATCTTAGAGTAACCTACTTCCGATGAAATATTCTTTTTTTCCTCGAAGGTGTGGGCTTAGTCCTCATTCAGTCTCTTTTCTGAGACTGGAGTCCCATGTGTCATTGTCTCTCAATCCAAATTCAGAGATAAAGCTTTCCTCCGAATTTGTACGGATCCACCCTTACCCTACGCAATGACCTTCACAGAGTCCGAGAGCAGGCGGAGCAAATCAAACTGCCTATTTTAACAGACTCTCCTCAAGTCATTCATCATTTTTCTTTAGATCTTTAAGGACTACTATTTTTGACTTTACTATTTAGCTCTTTTAAGACTTTCCAAAGCAAAGTATCAAAGAATTCTTTTCATCCCCATCCGGAGCTACAAATCATCTTCAATTGATCTCATTTTCAAAACATTACAATTATTAAATGTATTTAGAAATGCAAGAGTATATTAGACATTTCTTCTTTGGCACAGGGTGTTATGGAATATTAGTTTCATTGTTTATGGAAGAACTCTCAGCTGTGTCTTTTTGGAGAGTTTGAAATTCTTTATATGTCATTTATGTTACCCAGAAAGTTTGAAACCTCCATTCCATTCACGCTGTCACATATAAAACAACTGACCATGTAAGACACACTTAGGCATCTATTGCTGTCTCCAGAAGTGTGTAAAGCTGATATCGCTATTTTATAAATAACAAAAACCTAGAAAGTTGAGTGATAGTTTGATATTTGATGAATTAGCATATTACAAATGTGATATGGAAAAATAATTTCAAAATGTAAAGTGTAAGTTTGCTTTTTATTCTTCCTGAAAAAGTAAAAAAAAAAAAAAAATACCAACAAAATAGTAGTGTTAAATATAGGAACTCATAGCACCAAGATGTAGATTCACATGCTTAGATTTTTAAATCACATTTTAAGTTTCCAAGAAAATAAAAATTAAATACATCAACAATTTTACTGTTATTCAGTAATCTAAAAACCTTACTTACCAAAGAACTTTATGCCTGTACTGGCTTGCCCGGCTATTTTAGCCTTCATAAAGGGTAATAATATAAAGAAAAAAGGAGAGAGCCTTTAAGTATTCTCCTATTCTACTGCTTATAGCTGACTTCTATTATATTTTTATTTCCTGTAGATTAAATCCCATCTCTTACTCTAATTGTCCTATGTACATCCTGTCCCATAAAGACAGAAGCCATGATTTTTGATTCATTAAACAATACTGTTATTTCTTACTTTAAAAATATCTGCTCATAGATTGTCCAATATGCTCCTCCTCTTAAGAAACTGAATTCATAGCCTAAAGCAAATCATTCGGGGACAAAAAAAAAAAAAAAAACCCTGGGAGTTATACTAGATATGCTTTTCAGCACATATATTTTCGTTCAAACTTGTTTATGTAACACAGGAACGGAAACACACTAAGTCTATTTAATAGAACCTCCGAAAGCTCTGTCTTCCTATTACTGAAGACAAGAGCTGTCAGGAGGCAAGCACTGAAAAGTTGCATGTTGCTCTCTGCTCAGTGATGTAAGTAGAACAATCTTCGACTGAGGGGCCAGGATCAGACAATAGAACAGCTAGCAGAGGGTGGTGAGGCAATTAATTTCTCAGATGCTAATTCAATGTCACAAAGAAGAAAGGAAGGGAAACAATGGAGCCACAGCACTCTGCAAACATTATGTAGATGATGGATTAATGAAAAGGAGACAAACGAAAAGAGGGAAAAGAAGAAATATGTTTTCCATTCACCTCATGCTACATTTGATTGGAAGTCGCACTGCATTGCAAAATTGCTTTTTATTTTTGTAAAGGGAGAAAACATTGATATTTCTATTCAAATCAATCATTCATTTTTCTTTCCAGCCAAATAGCTTAGGTAGAAAGCACACTGCAAGAATGCAGATTGGTTGAGATTTATATTTCCTTGCAAATGAAACCAGTAGTTACTTAAATGCTTCTAATTCTGTATTATATGAAAAGGGGGAAATTAAATAACAAAACACGTATCTTACAACATGGCTTTGAGGGCAGTGATTTGGGAAATGCCAGACACCCTCTGGAGCAGAGAAGCTCACTGTGGGGATGGTTTGAAATTACTGTGTTCTGCCCTCCGAGGACCTTGTGGCTATCCACATTTTAGAGGGTCATCTGTGTAATCTATAAATCACTTTGGGGTCATTTTAGTGCAAGGCATAGCTATTTGTATATTCTGAAGTAAAAAGTTCAAACTATCTCAAGAGCAGAGGAGTTAAATCTGAAATAAGTATTAATGTCCTTTGGAACCAAACCAACAGTTGACACTCCAAGTATTATCATGTTTAAATTTCTCCATGCCACCACTAAAGAGCAGAGTTAAGCTCCTAAGTGTGAGTCACGTTGTCACTTCTGGAATTAATGATCTACATCTCATTGTATCATGTCAGTAAAATAAAACTAGAAGGAAGATAAAGGACTTTTCCAAAGGGAAAAGTTGAGCACACAATCCTACAAATGTTATAGGTGCTGGGTACAGAGAAAAGCTTCTCAACCCACAGATATTAAATTTACATGCCTCACATGAATCAAAGTTTTTCTTCCCTTTTTCTCCAAGTCTGAGTAATGTTCTCTGTAAAAACAGGCTGTGACATCTGAGATCCAAGCTGTTCCATGCATAAATCTCATAAGCATAATAGCAAATAAGGAAATCAGAGAGGCAGGAATTTATATTCATTCTATGTGGCCATGACAGGCTCACAAATGATCACTTTATTAGTCCTTTTCAGACATTGCCATGACAGCAACCATTTTGAATACTAGCTAGACCGAACCGGAAGCCAATCTGTTTGTTCAGAGAGCCATACACTGCAGTGAAGCTTTGCACTCAGTTCAGTCTACTACTTTTAAAGTGATTTTAAACAGATTTCGTGAGCATCCTTTTGCAATTTAAACTTTGACTTATAAGTTTGGGAACAAGACAGCTACCATTATTAATGTCTCCTTTTCTAATAAAATTTAATATACTGTGATTTGCTTCAGGATGGATGTTTGAGGAGTCAATATACTAGCAAATCATGTGTTTTAAATTTTAACAACATCCAACATGAAATTATCTAAATGCATGTGTTATGACAAAGTTGACATTGTCTTATGGTCATGGTCTTCATCTGTACAACTGTATTGTAAAATTAGAATCAAATTTACAGTTGTAAGAATGATTTTGAAAGTATGCAAATAAAAAATGACTAAGAATCTCAAAATACAATAAAAAGAATATCATATGAAAGGAAAGGTAAAAGTGCATAAATAAAATTATTTTTATATCCTTTGACTTAACCAGAAAGTAGAAGAAAATACAAAATAGTTGTAACATAATTTTTAATTGTTTCAATTGTTTTAGAAGAGATCACACAGATATTTAGAAAAATGAGGCTATCATTCAAAGAAGAGAAAAGAAGTAAATATTAATATGGTCAGAATATTATTTGAGAAATAAACTTATGAGTAATTTTGAAAGTGCATGAAAAAACAGAACTAAAAAGTTAACTAGGGGCTGGAGGAATGACACAGTTGTCTTGCAAGCAAAAGGCTCTGAGTTTGATCTCCCAGCACCACATACGACCGGCCATGATAGCACATGCCTATAATCCCAGCACTCAGGTGGTTGAGGTTGGTGGATTGCCTTGAGTTCTGTATGTAGCCTGGGCTACATAGAGATTTCATGACCAGCCTGTGCTACAAAGTGAAACCTTATCTCAAAAAAAGCTAAATATGTAACCTTTGTAAAAAATGGATATTTTGATGAACAGCGTCTTTAATTCCAGCTATAACATCTCAAGACCTTGGAAATCATAACTTCTGTCCTTACTTCAAGAGACTCTAGACAGAGTAAAATAAAGCAGCTTCTCTTGGATACTTCTGAGAATTGAGAGAAAATTGAATGAAAATCAGGAGATTGCAATCAATGGAAGAAAAAAATGAAGTCAAAAAAATGAATTAGGAATATTTAATATTTAGTATCATGGCAAAAGTAGTTTATGTCTAGTTCAGTGACTACAATGCTTGCCTAGGAAGTGCAAAGCCAAGGATTTGATCTCCTAGCACCACATGTTAGCTGGGCACCGTGGTGCACTTCTGTAATCCCAGCCCTTTATAAGCCAGAGGCAGGAGAATTGCCATCAGTTCAAGGTCAGCCTAGGTTATCCTGAGTTGAGCATCAGTCTGTACTATAGAGCAAGAGCCTGTCTCAGAAATACAGTAGATTTAGAAAATTATTTTTGAAAATCAGAAACCATTCTTTTTGAAATTTGATAGAAATCAAAGAAACTCTGAACTATAGTGAATTATTAGGTACACTAGCCAGATTTACAGCATACCTTAAATGAGTTATTTTATTATCTCTTGGTAATGCTAATGGGATATTGTTCTTTAGACATCGGCTATCTTTATACACTTTTTCTTAAGAAAAAACTGCCTTAACCAGCGTTCTGCTTCCTTCCATAAATGACCCGCACGCAATAGGCTTCCTGTCCACTATGCCACGAGTAGCTTTTCTCCTCTTAGGCTTCTGCCAGATCTTTACTCCATTGCCAGCACTATATTCATCATTGGACTCATCCATTCGTAGACCTAGTAGCTAATTCTCCTGCTCAGAGGGGGAGCTTGTTTGGAGGTAGGACACAAGGAGCAAGATCTGAAACGATTTATACTTTGTTTTCTGGCCTTCTCATTACCATCCTTTATTCACAGTGCCCCCTGCCTGCCAGGGCATGAGTAGCTGTGTTTGGCCTGGCCTTTTTAGCATGCTGTCTGTGCCTTAGAGTTTGGGCTGAGCGCACTGCAAACTATGAGATAAACTCTGTCTTTAAGCCTGAGAGTAGTTTGCACTTTGTTACATTAATGGAGACACTTATACACCAAGCCAAAGAATAACTCCCAGAGAGCGTACTGAAAGGGTGAGTTTACCCGTCATTCATTTTTTATTAATATATTTTGTAAGATGCATTCATGTTACTAGCTTATTTAGTAGTTTTCCTAGTTTTCATAGTAAATAGAAATCTTCCCACTAGTGGGAAATTATTTATATTTAAAGAGAATGAAAACAATTAGAATCAGTGATTAATATCTAAGTAATGTTGGGAAATGGTTTGCTTTTTTATTTACCAATTTTTTCTATATTAAGATGCACATATATTGTGAAATTTTTAGTGACTACAAACTTAGCTCACACATAACAATGTTTTTTCCTCCTTGCATCATGGAATATTTTTTTCTGAAGTAATAAATTCCTCCTTAGTTACATGTGACTACTTATGTGATGAATACATTCTGTCTGAAGATGTTTCAAAGAGGATCAGAAACTCTTCACATTAACTTGAAATGAGTGACAGTATATATTCACAACTTTGCTCCAGGCTGTGCTAATCTTCTTTCTCTCTCTCTTGTAATATAATCTGACAAGCTATGGACATGCTGAACATCCCATAGAAAAGCAAACAGAACTGTTACATTAATGCCATGATGCAGAACATTTCAGTTGGCTGTAAATATTATAAAACATATTATTTGAATGAGTTTGCCATAGTTCATGTTATTAAAACTTAATCCCCAGTAGTGATGCAGTAAGAGATAGTGTGTTTGGGTCCCAGGGCATAGTTTTCATGAGTAGATTTAGGCAGGTAGCACAAAAGTGGGTCAATCACCATGGCAGTGTGGTCACTATTCTGCAAGTGGGTTTCTTAGTAAAGGATAAGCTCAACCTGTCTCTTAGTTTCTATTTGACAAAAAAAAAAATGCAGTTCTGTCTTCTGCTATGGAATAATGGAACAAGAGGACTCTAACGAGATGCTTGTCCCTTAATGTTTGGCTTCCAAGAACTTTGAACTGTAAGTCAATAATTTCTATTTAAAAATAAAGTACCCAATGTGTAAGATTCTTCTAAAGCAGCCCAAAATACACTAAGAAACAAATACTGAGAGTCCCAGAACAGGAGAAAATTTTAGAAAATCAATTGTCAGTGTTATAACTGACATTTTTCCATGGGGGGGTGGGTAACAGTCATGAAAAGTTTTCCTTTCAATTAAGCATGCTTCCTGATGCTTCTTTACCTTGTCAATATTAAGTGATCAAATGAGGTTACCTGGCCTCAGAAGGGGACTGTGACAAAGGCAGAGATCACTGCATAATAAGAATATGAATGACACCACACAGGTAGCAATGAAGACCCCCAGAGGGGCTCTGTTAAAGGAAAGTATACCTAGAATGCATGGAAGATGATTTGAACATAATCACAAACACTGTAATTGACCAGTAATACTCACTGTGATCATAGTTCATTCCACTAACTTTTCTAAGATTTTCCTTGGAAGAAAAACACTGTAGAACACCAGAGCAGCTACTTGACATCTTCTAGAAAGAAATTGCTCTCATGAACATAAGGTGTTTTGTGACGGAGCTCACGAGCAATGAAAAGTTCCTGCGCAAAATTATGACAAGTGGGGCGCATAAGCCACACAGTGTAAGGAGGAAGTTTCTATGAGGGTCATACAAGTGTCTCCTGAAATATAGTTTCTTCAGTACTTCACTCACCTCAGCCTATTTCACTGTCTGGCCCAGACCCTCTTCATGAATGGAAGATTCCCCCAAAACCTGGGAATGCGGCTAAAACACAACTCTCATTTGGCATCTTTCCTTAGGGATTCTTTAGCTGGAGAAAATAGCTTTCCTGTATCTGCAACCCTTGAAAATGGCAGACCATCATAAAACAGCACTAACCAACATGCAGACATAAATGCTTAGTCCCCTTTCCACTACTCAGGCCTCCCTGGTGGAGCATGTCAGTCTGCACACTGACTCCTTCAGTGGTACTGTATCACACCTGGTGCTCCCCTTCTGCCTGATCTTGCTGGCTTCTCCCCCACCAGCGTTCATCGCAAGAGAAATCCCTGATAACATTCTTGCCCGCGGTGTTATTTCAGAGTCTGTATCTTAGAGAAAATCAATGTGTAATACTAAGAAGAAATAATAAGAGATGCTCTTACCCTGCTGGCAACTCTTAGAACTTTAATCTAGGAACGACTACGACTCACCAAGACATCCGAGATATTTTATTTATTCAATATAATCATTGTATCTTTCTCTGTCAATTTTGACTTGAACATCCTGTGTTATTTTTCTTAGTTCTTTCTCTTCTTCATCTTTCTCTTGAGGTGTTCTCTCGTGTAGGCTTTCTCTCCTCTCTTTCTTTCTCTGTCACACACACACACACACACACACACACACACACACACACACACACACACAGAGAGAGAGAGACATTCTCTGTCCCTTATTTCTTTTTCTTACGGCAAACACGTGACTATTGACAATTCCCCCATTATAAGTCTAACGGATTTCGTACTAAAATCTGCATTTTTCTAATATCTCAAAAAATGCACTATCTGAACATAACTTAAAACAAAATAAACTTTGAAACCGTTTTAATTTACATACCTAAGTTGTGACCTGAAGTCTACAAAGGCATGTTTATTATCTACCTTCTCCTTTGTGGCACAATATATGTGACATCATAACTTATATGAAAATGATTTAGGCTCACAATTTCAGAGTTTTCAGTCTGCGGTTGGCTGGCTTCAAGATAGAAAGACATGTTGGTGAAAGGTCATGGTGGCACAAATCTGCTCACGCATGACGGGTAGTAGAGGCAGGGATCAGGGCTGATGTGAGAAAAAAACGGGTTGAGGACTAGATATTGTCCCCAAATGTGTTCCCCTTTGACCTACTCCCTCCCGCTAGGCCCTGTTTCCTTATAGTCCATTCAGTAATGAATCATAAGTGGGTTAATTCATAATCCAGTCACTTCTTCAGGGGTGTCTTTAATCCATTTAAGTTTATCATCATAATTAACCAGCACAATTTATGTTCTTATTCTTGATAAACCCTAAATAAAGGCAATATTTATGTTTCCTCATATCTATGTGCCAATGGTCCTTTAATCAATATCTTACTTTCCATATTCTAGTTTTCAAGAGCCATACACAAATTCCACCAAAAAATAAATAGATGTACTTTAAATTGACAAGCTACACAGACAAAGATTCGCCCTTTCAAACTGAATAATGAAGGAAAGGTTTTACTTTCTTTAAGATTAGCTAGTCGGAAAACATGGCTGCGTGATTTTTTAACTATTTCTTGTTGGCACAATTGGCTACAATTATGTGTTCAAACACACAAATCACAGCCTAGTTAATTTCTATTTGCCCTTCTGAATATTTTGCCTACATACAGTAAAAGAACTTAGAGTGGATGTTTATTGGATTATATCTAAGTGATAAAATGGAATTCAAGTCGTTAAAACACCTCAGTTAATATTCTAATAAACCAGTTCTGTGTTTCTGATGCCCAAGAAACTGTATGTATGTGTAAGAAACTATGAACACAAATTAAAATGTGTATTTCTGTTGTGGATTAAAGATAAGGTTTCCAAAGATGCCTATTTTAATCTGAATTTGTTTATATATTTTTTTAAATTGAGACAAGTCATTTCTTATTTAGACAGTTTGAGTATTTTAACCCACAAATGAAATGTCAATTTTTTTATATTCCTAATTTTGTTAAATTGAGATTTCATTTTTTATTTTTCTTCAAATATTGAATTGTAGATAAGTTTATTGAAAAATACTTAAAATGAAGACAAATATTTGTTAATAATACTTGTACCTTGCTTAGATATAGTTGCAGTGATGTGGTAAATTAAACAATTTATCATCACTCTGTTATCTGTTATATTAGGAACGAAGTGCTTCACTATAATCTGTAGAATTATGAGTTATATTTAGCGACAGATTTACAGAGGGTTGAAGAAGCTGATGTGTGGCTTAGTCGACCAAGTGAAAAATTGAATATTAACTGGTTGCCACTGTGAGTTATCGTAATGTGGGGGGTGTTCATCCCAACCAAAGTTTTTTTTCTGGCATAGTCAAAAACCCTTATTTACCAGATCCATGAGATCTTCTTTTCTCTTTGTCTTCTATTATGTTTTGATATTGCTAAATTCTGAGCAATCAGTGACTGACAGATGAAGAAAATTATAGGCCTATTTAAAATATGAGAATATTTTTAAGAATACTGCCTCTTCTTTGTTACACAGAGATTATTGTTTGTATGTCTATTTAAGTATTGCAAGTCTGGGATCAAAAGTTAGTGAGATGTTTTATGTCACAAAAAAAACCAGATTTATTTTTGTCAGTTTTTTTTTGTTTGTTTGTTTTGTTTTGTTTTGTTTTACCATTTTTGTGAAACTTCTTTATCGTATGAGAACAAAAAGTTCAGATAGGTATAAAGAACAAATTTTTAAAAAAGGGAAACAAATTTAAAAATCTAAAATTTTGGTTGTCAGCTTTACAGACATCTATTTGCATATACGTATACATGTAGACATACATATATAATTAAATACATGGATAATTTTAGATAAGTAGGATCACAAGTGTGTTTGGTACATATGTGTGTTTTTTTATTTTTTAGATACATAAACTCCAAATTCTATAACACATTAGAGACATAGAGTTTGGGGAATCAGTGAAGGTCTATCCCCACCCTTTTTTCAGAGGTTCACCCTGTTCCTATTCGACCATTGCTCCTCTTTCTATCCTGTCATAGATGTTGGGCCTTTCTATGCCATTATTTTTGTGCATTTCATAAGAATTACATCCATCTATGGTCAGTCTTGTATGCTTAGTCCATTTCACTGAGCATTATTGACTGAAGTTGGCCTCATTTTATTTCAAAAGCTGTCAGAGACATGGTTTAAAGAGGGTCGGACTAACATTCTGAACTCTGTAAAGGCATAAATCTTGTCCTTCTTCAGAGTTGCCATGTTGTTTTCTTGGGTCTCCCTAGTATTTTTGCAGAGTGACATAGAGTAGATGCTCTACAGATACATAACTGTAGATAAGCCACACACAGGCTTATCTTCAAAAAGTAAGGCCAGTTTCTGAATGACAATCAACTGCCAATGTCTTTTATTTAGCCTTTTAAATATAGTATGTAAGTTTGGTGATGCAGTCACATATATTGCCTTTTTAGGTCTTGGTGATGCAGTCAGATGTATTGCCTTTTTAGGTCTCCCTGAAAAATTTCAATAAATTACCATCTTTAGTTTAAGATTATATGTTGGAAACTAAGTGATAATATGCAGCAGTTTCATGGAATCATAGTCAAGTTATATACTCAGCTCTTTCAAATCAGTGGCCTATGACTTTCCATCATAAGACCTTCTAAAAAAATTACACTTTTCAAAAAATGTACCCAGTATTTTTGAATCTTATGAAGGAATGAATGAAATAAAAAGATTATATTTTCTTTTAAAAAAGAGGAAACTTGAAAGGGTTTAGGTTTTGTTGTGGAGTGAGAGAAGCTAATTTATGACGAAAATCTTTAAATGGTATAAGAGGAAAGTACCTTAGAAGGACGTCCTACCACTTGGTTGAAAAGTTATAGCAACATATATACAGAAGATACAATTAAAATGCTATAATAAAACCTTAAAAGATCAATTTTATTATTCAGTACACACACACACACACACACACACACACACACACACACACACACACACATATATATATATATATATATATATATATATATATATATATATATATATATAATTAAAGAGATCAGCAATGACCGTTTTCTGTCTCATCTCACACAGATCAACATTCAGTTTCAGCTATCAGTCTATTGGCTGGTTCCACTTACCTCCGGGCTCTGTTGTCCTATGTCACTTCCCTGGCCCGCATGTCAATTCTCATATCCAGATCTCTGCCCTATGGAATAGCTTAGGGCTTTCTAAGAGAAAGCAGCAAATGTCAAGGAACTGGACTTTTGCTTTGCTTCTCAAGACGTCGTGTTGAATATTACCACGAACGCGTCTTCATTTTACTATCTGTTGCTACTTCAAGTGCAGGCAAGTCTTCTACCACTGGGCCATATTGCTAGTCCAAGGGAATTGGTCTATGGCAAATTATTTATATTTTGATTATGTTTACTATTACTTTTTAAAGGTTACAATAAGTTTTTCAAGGAGTGGTCAGCTAAAGCACACAAAAAGGTAAGTTTAATGAACTTAGACAGTATTTTTTAAAATGTTGACGATAAATGAGCAACTTTTTCAAATGTGTACTGAAAGTATTTCCCAACTTGACCTCCAAAGTGATATTTCTGATTACATGAATATCATATGAAAGAAAAATGCAGAAGTAACATTAGTATTTAATTTACATATTAGCATTATTTTAAGAAAATTGCATGGAAAGACATGATTTAGCAAACCAAGCAACAAAAGTTTTAAATAGGAAAATTTACTCTGAGATCAAAAGACTCTTCTTCTACATCAATTCTATTTTTTACAAGTCTTTCATGCATTTAAAAAGAAGTAATACATGTAAGGTGATAACAATACAAGATAAAAAAGAATATTTCTATAAAGAATCAAATGATAAATAATGTCAGACTTATATAAATATAATCATGTACTTAAATATAAGAATAGTATTTATAGTATTGGCTTTCTTTCTTTATTTTGAAAGTTACCACTACTAACATCAATTTCAGCTATTACTGAATATAATTGAGAAAGTCAGCACTGGGAATACAATTATTTTGTGAATATTATACAAGTGAATATTTTAGTGAAACATTTTAATAAAAGTAAGGATCTTAATACATTGAAAAACTTCTGAAATAGAAATATACTGAAAGCTGAGTATATTAATATCTACATACATAATTATGTGTAAACAAGCTTTAGCCATCTAGCAGTGAATATCAAAGATGTGCAGATGTCAAAAGTCATAAGAATTTTTGCGTTTGTACAAAGAAACTGAATACAATATTTCATGATAAGTCTGATACACAGTTCCATAAACAACTAGTAAGCTACTGTATTATTTGTAAGTTCATAATTACTGTTCAAACTAGAGAAAAGTATGAACATTTGAAAATCTACAGTGCACATCAACCTAAATATCTTACGATGGTGTTAAATCATTTCAGGTATATTTAGGTTTTCTTTGAAAGTTCATTTAATCAATTGGATACATTACCCTCAAATACTCAGATGTAACTATTAATTTCATTAGTCTGGGTTTCCACTACTATTTTTTTCTTTTTCCCCCACATTTTATTGATATGCATATGTGCAAAATTCAAGGTTTACAATGGAGTTGAGCATTTTGTGCACATACGTGTCTTGTCAAGGTGACAAGGGCTTTCCCACTCTCCTTTTGTCCCTCTCTCTATCTATGCCTCCCCCCTCGTCCCCCACCCTACTCCCCTCTTTCACTTTGTCTTTCGTCTTAAGTTCCATAAGAGCTGTGATCTGGGCCTCTCATATCAGAGAGACCATTCGATGTTTCACCTTCTGCTTCTGACTCACTTCACTAAGCATGATGCTCTCTAGTTTCTTCCATTTGCCTGCGAAAGCCTCCACGCCATAGGACTACTTTTGAATGATGAAGACAAAAAAAGTGCTTAAAATGACGTTAATATTGTTCCTACCTAATTGAGGTTCTTTTACCTTTGAATCATAATTCCTGGGTCCTTATGAATTCTATATTGTCATTGGTTTAAGAATTTAAGAGATTGCTAAGAAAACCACAGGAAAAAAAATCTGTCTCTTTCTTAGAAGCCTTTCATATTCTTCTGTTTTAATTATTATTGCATCACTCAGTAAATAATGCTTACGCATAAATCTTTCATTTAAATTTTGTCCCTCTGTCAATCAAAAGGATGGATCCTAGGCGCACTGCATGCAGTTTCCTCAACTTGTTTCGTAAGACAGATTTCTTCTACAAAAACTCCAAATTGTACCTTGAATGATTTTTCAATTTACTGCCCCCATCTTACCTCCAGACACTCAAGCAGAGAGTCCCAATCCAGTAACAATAAAGATGTGGTCAGGTCCTAACTAAAGAATGTGAAGTCCGCTGAACCCTAAAGCTCTATATGTGATCACTTGAAAACACCACTTGATCAGTGCGAGCTATGCTGGGATTAATAATATTGATGGGGTATAGAGAAGTGGACCTCAGTTCAATAGGAACTCTAGAAATCCCCAGCTTCCGGATCCCCTTCCTGAGACGCACATCTGTCCTCAATCCTTGCTTTTGCTCTACCTTGAATGTGGTTTGTCTCCAGGAACTCACACGGAACTTTAGAACCCAAAGTTATGTACTGATTGTCTTCAGAACGAAATTTAATTAAATTATAACATTCAAAGCTGGGTCTGTTGGAGGTGATTATTTTTAGATAAAGGCACCAGGATGGAATCTTTGTGGTAGAAAGTCAGTTTCCTTGTAAAAAGAAGGGCAAAGACCTGCCAGACCAAATTATGCTCATCTCTGCCTCTCACTACTTGATGCTATGTGTGCTCTTGGCATTGCCAGTAGAAAGCTGGGTACCTAAAGCTTGCGCCTCCAGATCTATAAGCCATAATAAACTTTTTTTGTTGTTTATAAAGTAGCCAGTCTCTGGGATTTTTATTATAGTAATAAAATACTAATATACCCTTACTTAGTGCAATTTTTCATAGCCTCATATAGAGAGAATGATATACATTACTTTTCTCATTCATTTATTCGTCTACAAAATTACCCAGCCAGAAAGTTCTTACAGAGTACATCAAATGTCACTTGGTTTAAGAATATAATATTTACTAGGAGAATTTTTTTATATTTTCCTGTGTATTGATAAAGTAAGCACCCTCATAAATCCATAAATGAAAAGTTCAGAGTTATAAAAGAAAAATGTGTGTGTGTGTGTGTGTGTGTGTGTGTGTGTGTAGCAGAGATGACTACGTAGCACTAGAGAATGAAGGGAGGTCTCTCTGACAAGTTGACATTTCCGTTTGGACATGAGAAAAGGATGCAACCGAGCCTGCCATGGCTGCAGAGCCTGGGGGTTGCAGACAGTGTCGAATTTACAGAGAACTGAAAAATGCCAGTTAGGCTGAGGCATAAGGAACAAGGTGGGTTTATGATATGAGATATGTCAGAGAAATAAGATCTTGTAACTAGCAGAAGGAAAATATGATTTGTACTTTCAGAACAGAGGAAATGCTCTTCCTTATTACTCTGTGGAGAGCTGGTTGGTGGAAACAATGGACTAAGAAAGATGGATACTTAGTAGATGGAGCCCATCCAGACCTGCATACTTTATCCACTTAGAGATGGATAAGGAATCGAATTTCTCCACTTAAAATAAATTATGAAGTCTTATATATTAATGCATTTACTTACATTTTATTGTATTTAAAGACACAGTTGTCTGTTATCTAACGATTGCAAGGCACAATGTTAAAAATTAATAAAAATAATTCACCTTTCACATTTCTAGTTTTTTTACTTAAAGAAATATTTGTCATGATATGAACTGGAAATAAGAGGTCTGCTATCGTTTCTGTTGCAGAAACATTGTAATTCAAATACATCTGATTTATATTGATTTTAAATTTAGCACTGAGAGAAAACACTTACATGCTCTATAACATTGTTAAGTATCACAAATAAAATTAGAAGATGAATTGTCATTGCTTTTCTAAGCTGTAAATTAGATGACTCACCATGTAAAGAAAAGGGCTCTACAATGATCGGAGAGTTTGTAATTTGAATTATAATTCAGACACTATGGTGCATTTCCTGTCACAAATTTATAGTCTGGCATTAGATTACGTATTCTTATCAGTTAAGTAACAAAAGATTGAGTTCATTTAGTGCATAAAATTCAAGAAATAGCAGCTGGCTCTTCCCCAAATTATGGTTGTTGTCAGCTGTGCTGTATCTGTACCATCTACGAAACCTCCTGCTTTATTTCATGATTTGCTCATTGCAAAACATGTAGTTCCAAAATATCTCCATTGTTGTGTTCACACTCTCCTTCAAAATGTGTTTAAAGTCTTGCTTTATTTTAAAATGGAAAGTTGATGACAGACAATGGACAGTTATGAAAAATTACTTTACTGAAAGAAATGAGATTCAAGAAAAAGAGAGATTCTCAATTAAAAGCTGTTACAGTTATCTAGCTCCAAATCTCCAAGTGAAGTTGTTATGAGATACGGGGAATTTCTGAAAAAGGTATTCATGGATGGGTTTGTGCATCAGTCATAGAGATCAATACCTTCCTTTATGATCAGACATTTAATATTTACCCCATCCATTCTCACTGTTATGCAGGGCACCAGGTATTGTTCCTCTGAGAAATCTCCAAACATTACACCTGGCTGTGATCCCAAATTTGACTGCTGCTGATGGAAATAGTGTTTTCCAAGTACAATGTTTTATATGTTTGTATTGCTGGTTAACAGGCCTGGATCTGGAGGCCAATATTTATCACTAACATTGTGAGTATGCCAGCTTGCCATGCAAAATAGTATGTAGAGATCAAGACAGTTGCACTCTTATTGCTTTAATTTATCATGAGGAAACTTGAGGTATCAGATGACTAACCAAAGTCACATCTGCACGCAATACACATCACACTTGGAGATATCACGTAAGCACTTTTCTCTGCCTGAAATGTCGTCTTACCCAGTCCCATTTTCTCAACCAATTACTATTTTAGGTCTCACCTCTGACATCTGTTCTTTGAAGAAGCCTTCTATTATTCAAAATAGGGTATTTCTGCTTTATGCCCTCATAATAATATTATTTTTTCTTTGTAGAATTTTGTATTTTTATAAAAGTTTCAGTGTGCACAATTAGTTTTTTGGTTATTGTGTTTTCCCACCAGACCATAACTTCCATGAAAAGAGGCAGTGACTCGGGTGTGTGTGAGTGTGTGCGTGTTATTTGTAACTGAACTCTGGTGTTCACATATTCTAGACAAGTGCCCTCCAAATACCGGTCTAGCCATATCAAAATTTTTATTTTGAGGTAAGATTTTACTAAGTTGTCCAAAAAACCTGGCCTTACATTGCAATCTTCCTGCCTCAGCCTCACAAATAGGTAGAATTATGTCTACATTTTGGTCATGATTCTTTACACAGTACTGAAATCACAGACCCTAACACTATGGCCCACAGTCAATGAGGCCCCAACACTTAGGCTGAATGCTGAAGGGGAAGAAATTGTAGACAGGGAAAAAATATGTTTTAAGATTGTATTTTACAGGGCTGGAAGATGGCTCAGCGGTTAAAGAGTTTGCCTAACAAGCACTAAGTCAATTGCTAAGTACCAGAGTTCAATTTCCCAACACCATATAAGCTGGGCCTGTTGGCACATGTCTACTATCCCAGCCCTCTGGAGGCTGAGATAGGAGATCGACCTCGAGTCCAAGGCCAGCTTGGGCTCCATAGTGAGTTTGGGACCAGCCTGGGCTACAGAGCAAGACCCTGTCTCAAAAATTTTCATTTTATTTTACAAAGCATAATAGAAAGCCCATACATTACTTGAAAATCAGTAAATGATGATTCTGTTACTTAAAATTTGCAACTAGAATAAGTATGGAGAATACTCTTTACATAGGTATAAAGACTGTTATATTGAACCATAATTCAAACTATTATTTTAACTATTCTGAGCATGGGACAATACAAGACACACCAAAGAAAAGAGAAAATGTTATTCAGTGCAAGAAGGTATTTAAAAATAGTAATTATATATATGACCGCAGCAGCTATAAGTATTAGTGATATCAGGTTAAAATTTTATATAAGTGATCCATGTAGAAGAAAGATTTTCTTCCTGATATTTCAGTGTAAGTGATATGGACCTAGGTTGTAAAATTAGATATAGTGCACATCTCTGAACTGATTTAATATCTTTACCCTCTTTTTTTTCTGTATGTAAAAACATCTATACTTTTAGATAACTATATAGGCTATGTGGAACTTTATTAGCGATTCTCTTGAAACTAGAATAAGCAATGCTATCTATTATTAGTAGTGTCAACAAAATTCAAAGTTACAATTATGAATGATCTTCAACCACAAAAGTATTTAATGGTGTCGAGGTCACAAGACGTATACTATGTCTATCACAAGGTTGATATTCTTGAATTGATATTATGTGGTCAGACCAATCCCTCACCAGGTTGGTTGTTTGGAGAAAGAATATAGAAAGCACGTGGTAGGTGGAATATTTGTCTCCCCAAAGGTGTCTGGTACTGCACTTTAGTTCTTGCTATCTATGTACATGCAACCATACATGGAAAAAGAGACTTTTCAAATGAGATTAAAATAAGTACCTGAAAATGGGAAATTATTGTGAATCTGTCCAATCTAATAACCTGTGTGTTTGTAAGACGTAGGTTAAAAAGTCATGATTGAGTCAAAAAGGAGACTTCACAGAAATAGAGACATTTGAAGTTTTTACATTATAAGTTTTCAAAGTGAAAGATAGAGACGAAAAGTAAGAAATTTGGGTAGCTATGAGGACCTGGGAAAGGAAAGGAAGCAGAATTTCCTCTCGGCCCCCTAGAAAGAAGAATGAAGTCATGCTGACTCACTTTGAATCTCTACCTTCCATAAAGAAAACAAACAAAGAAAAAAGTCAATGAGTTTCTCATATTTTGTTACAGCATCAGGTGGAAAATAATACAGGGGAAAAATTTTTGTAACAATTCTGTGAAAGACACGACAGGGAAAAATAAGTGTGTAAGGTTGTTATAACTTCATGTCTTGATTAATAAGTCAGAAGTCTGTCTGGCTAGTAAAGAGTCAGCAGCAGACACTGCCAGGGTTTCTTTTCAGGTTGGAATAGCATGCAAAAACACGGTAGTGGTCTATAGCTAAGTTGAAGAAAGTTAGGTAACTGTAAATACAAAGTGACTGAGTATGAGTTTAGCACTGATTTAATATTTTCTATATTTCTTTAAAACTTTAGATATGTGTCTTACTAAGTAGATTATACAGAAATCTGAGAGAAAAAAGAACCATTAGAATCATAGTAAACCTATAATTGGATCAAGTGAAACCCAGAAATGGTAAGTCAATTAAGCTTTATCTCATAATGGCATAATTGTGTCCCAAAATTGAACACCACGACTTTTACAATGTAACAAGCATGCTGCAATGAATACGTGTCAAAGGGGCATGCAATTAACTCAACCACAGTTAGCTGTTACAAGTGTTCATTGGGGGAAAAGTTTTGAATTATTGGTGAAGACAACACACAGATGATATCACTGACTTTGCTCAGAGCAACATCATCAATTTTGCCATAGAATATGCAGAAGCATATATTTTGTTGCTGTGGTTTGAGTTTTTACAGATTTAACTGTGAAAATAATCTCAACACATGCATTTTTCCCTTAGGTAGTGCCTCTGCCTACCACAATGCATTTCTCGTAGTTTTCTGGAATTCCCCAGATTATCTGAACCCATCTGGATGCTACACAACCTGTCTACTCAAGAAATTACACATCAAAGAGCACAAGTCATCATGTTCTTTGACGAATAAGTGAACGAAAATGCCTGTATTTCTAAATGCACTGCTAAAACATTGAACAAGACCTCTGTTGTGAAATTTTCATGTTTTAGTTTTAATATTTTATATATATTTGCTATAATCTGAAGGCATTTACCTTTACTTAACACTAGTCTCGGCATTTATAAAGTAGAACCTACAATAATACCCACATCATGGTGTTTGTCTCAAAAATAATAGTGTTCATGCATTATTCAGTGCACTGATGGACATATGACAAACATTATAGTAATAATAATAATAATATCAAAAACAATGGAAATATTCCTTTTTGCTTAAGAAGGTTATTTTCCACAATAAAGAACATTAAACTATCTGTAGTGATTAAAAATTCTGCTCATGCTATTCTGCATTGTCATTTTTAACACTCAGGTTTTGATCTTTTAATCAACAAATATTTACCAAACATGTAGCAAATTGTAAAGTGAGATACTGCAGTAGATGTGTCCTGTCTCTAAGAGATGTCCAGTTTGGTTTAGGAAGTTAACCACGAACATCTGCATCAACATTGCAGTAAGGACACAAATGAATGGCTAGCAGAATTTTGGAACTGAATTCAGTTGCTCTGAGAGAGAAAAAGCAATACGGAGAGAAAGGATCTGAGAAAAGTAATATCAAAATAAGTCTTAGTCTAAGAGAACTAAAAAGGATTTAAGAAGCACGGGATAAAATCAGATTTATATTTGCAAAAGATAACTTTGACTATGGATCAGTACTGAAACTGTAGGTCAGGGTGTGGTACACTGATGTTATGAAATCAAAATGTCAAAAGATTGTTGTTAAGCACCTGAAAGAGGACTTCTGCTTCTAAAAGATTGGAATGGGGAGGAAAAAGTTAAACAAGTACACATTTTGATGTTTTTTTTTGAGGGTCCTGAGAAATTTCTAGAAGATTATATTAACGTCAATAGTCCTAAAATGTGGTGAGTCCTCAAAACAGGGTCGAAAAAGCAATTTAAGTTATATTTGGTTTGCATCATCCATGGTCGAAAGAATGAAACCACAGAAACATTTTTAAGCAGATACAGATGATTAAGAGAGTTAACTGCTTCAGAAAAAAGATAAAATATTAGTTGGAATTAACATAGAGAAAATGACACAGGTATGAGAAAGTGAGATTTCAAAAACAACATGGCTAAAAGGTCAATGATGTGCAGTTACAACAGAGCCTTTCTACAGCATTGATACGTTGGGTATTTACACAGAATCAGAAAAAAAATAAGCTATGAAATGAGTCGGAGGTCACATGCTAACACAGCGATGTCTCCTCATGTCAAATATGATAGAAGTGTTCAACTGGGGATATGCCACGGCCACTCAGGTGTTAGAACTCTGATTACCCAGACAGCGTTTTGGAAAATTGTCTCTATTGAGCAAAAGGGCAGGCTGAGTCAATTTCCATAAATCAGATCGGCAGTTTAAAGGCTATAGAATAAGGCAAAGCATGGAAGAAAATGGAAGGAAGTGTCGGAAGGAAAGTTGGTACTTCCAGACTTGGTGAAGGATTACATGATAGTGTAAGCCACCGGAGGCAGCGGTGTCAAGGCTGATGTCTTTGCAGTGCCAGGAGCTAGGGCTGGGAATTGGAGGAACGTCAGGCTCCACTTTTTCATTCAGCAGCTGTTTATGGAGCTGTCATGATGTTCAAGGTTCATGGGACAAAAGAGGAAGAAAAATTTACTAACCTTATGATGTTTTCATGTGATAGGCAAGAGGAGAAGTACAATATTATTTGTCTTAAATTGTTAAAATACCATCTTTCCCTGTATAAAATTTTGAGATCAATGGCTTTTAGAAGAGATTTTAGAAAATGGAGATTTACCTGCATCATTCAAAATTTAACTATGCAGTTTCATTTTGATTAACAGAAAAAAACAGTTGATTATGTTTAATAACTAAAAATGTTACATTTCCTAAAACTAAACCAAAAACAATTTATGTCTTAAGTATACATTGAATTTAATCTGTCCTGTCTCTATACAGATAGGAATCTAACCAATAGTAGTAAACCAGGGCTATTTCAACTTCTTCCATCGTACATGGTATTAGAATCTGTTTTCTCTGTCTTTAATTTCTTAGATTTTTATGCTTTTATATAATACATTCTGTGCAATTTGAATCAACTTCACTGATCCTGTCTGACCAGACACGTTGATTCTGACATCTAGGCCCAAAACTCAAAATTCAAATTACACACTATCCCTATTCCTTCACAAGGGAGAACAGAGCAGTGACTATATAAATCATAAAGAACATTTTCCACTGAACTCTAGCAGTGGCCAAATATTTATTATCATAGTGAGCTTCATTTAGATATCCACAACAGAGTCATGATATAAAGAGAACTTGGGAAGAAACCGAAGATGAGTAATGAAAATGATTAATGATTTGATACATGGGCCCTTGGGGAGAGACTCCAGGAACAAAGTTTCTAAGCAGACAGAAATGCTAGGGCTAGCGAGCAGGACCTTACTAAGCATTGTGAAGAGCAAAAAAAAAGGCTGAGGACAGTGAGGTGGACTGAGTCCTTCCTGGGATACGCCTTGGATACGCAGTTTCTAGCAAACACATCCCTCCTGACAAAGCGAAAGGCTTTTGATGCAATTGTGCTTGCCCTCTTCATTTCTTTGGGAAATAGTGATCACATTCTCATTAAGGTCACGCCTTTATTGACACTTCTCCTACAACCGTGCCACTAACAGCACAGAGAACTAGTTATAAAAGTTGGAATCTCTGAAAAAAATTCAAAAATGTTTAATGCTTGGATATTGTTAGATATATAAAATCATGATCTCACTAGGGATGGTTAGATGATTAATAATTAGAAAAATATCAAAAAGAGAAATGTAATATTTAAATATTTTGATCTTCATGTCATCTTTGAGCTATTACTGAACAGAGAAGGCCAGGACCTTCAAACAGGGAATGCGTCTCACAGATTCTTGACTTTAGGGAAGAGTTTATGTGATATGCAATTGTAGAATATGTAAATCGGGGCAATAATGGCTACTTCCTCAAGCCTGAAAAGTGTCTCTTGCTGTATAATATTACAAAACAATAGTTTTTTTTTTTTTTTTTTTTTTTTTTTTATCTTGGACTTATGTTAAAATGAAGAAATTTTACAACATTGCATTCATTTGAAGGAAATATATTAGGGTGTTTGTTGTATCTAATACAGTATAAATATGACACATTTAAAATATGTTGAATAGATGTTTCTACTTGCTTAGACACAGAATAACAATGAACATTTTACTTACTGGTTTTAAGACTCAATGTTGTTACTATTTATGATGTATTAATGCTATTTCCCCTTTAGAATTTTACTAATTTGTGGTATTTTTAACAGACCAATTAATACACTTAACACTTTCATGTCTCTCTCTTTCTTTCTTTCTTTCTTTTTCTTTCTTTCTTTCTTTCTTTCTGATTTTTTTTGTTTGTTTGTTTTTGTTTTTGTTTTTTTGAGACAGTGTCTAGCTCTGTAACCCAGACTGGTCCTCAATTCACTGGTGTAGCCCATTCTGACCTTGGACTCAGGGCAATCCACCTGACTCAGACTCTCAAGCGCTGGGATTACTGTTGGGCTCCACTGTGTCCAGCTTTATGTGGAGTTGGGGAAACTCAGGGCCATGTGCTTGGAAGATGAGAGCATTAAGTACTGTGCCTTCCCTCCAGCCTTACATTTACATTCCTTTCAAAGTATTGCAATGATGGTAGAATGTTAATTTTGTGACGCAGGAACATGTGATTAGAAATTACATAATATTAAATGCTCATAAAATTTATTTCATAATCAAATCCACATTAACCATTTTCTCAACAACAGAAAAACTTGTAGAACAAAGCATTCTGTAAGACTAGTCACAGAAATTCTGCATAAAAATGTTTCTAGCACCTGCTGATAGCTCCTCTGCCGTGGTTGCCACCACATAGCATTTCTTCCAGCCACCCATTCAGAATGTTACTTTTATTACACAAGAAACTTGACACAAATTAGACACAAGTAAGAAACTAAAACTTTCTTTTATTTTTACTTTATTATTTTATTTTGAGACAAGATCTCTCTCTGTAGTCCAGGCTGGTCTTGAACTCACAATGTAGCCCTGGCTGGCTTAGAACTCACAGTAATCTTCCTGCTTCAGCCTCCTGGAATTATGGGCCTGTGCCAACAAGCCCTGCTATTACGTGCTGCTGGGGAAGTAATCCCAGGGACTAGTGCTTCCTAGGCAAGTGCTCTAATAACTGAGCTGTGCCCCTAGCTAAATCTTTTAAAGAACTTGCAAAAATACTTACACCATGACTCCATGCACTTCTCAATGTTTACTTTTTTTTTTTTTTTCCTTTGGGCTTTTCAGTACAATATCCTAGTATCTCGCTGGTGGCAATTCAGTAATTCTCATGATGCTACAATTCCAGTAACTAGGAGGATGCAAATTTGAACTCAGCCAAGGTAATTTAGTGACTTAGTGAGATTCTGTCTCAATGTTTTTTAAAGGCTGGAGATGTTCAGTACCAAGGTTCTAGGTTCAATCCCCACCATCACAACAATCATTATAAAAAAAACTAAAATAAAAGAAAAATTTTAACTTTTATAAGATCACACGATTGATAATCAGCAAATTTGCAGAGTCTAATGCTTGGGTTTTCCTTCATGGATTAGTGTTTCTTACCAAGTCAGTTAAAAAAAAAAGATCAGAAATTACCAAAGAGGAAGAGATAAACTTCCACTAATTTAATGAATCCAATTCCTCTTAAATGTTGTTTTCACTTTCATGTCTTTCTAAAAGTACTACTGTTGCTCAGTATTCCTGGAGAAAAATTTTTTCATCTCTACAACTTCATAATTCCACAATTTTAGCCGTTCTACAATCCTGTAATCTTCACATATACTGGGATGATTGAACTATTGCTGAAAGAAGTATGACCAAATCTGATTCTGGAAGCCGGGGAGGTATTAGGGCTAGAAAATCCATAGTCTTCACATATGCCTTGGGGCGGAGGGCAGGGGAGGATTCAAGTTCAGCAGCAAATTGACACAGGGAACAAATACGTACATCTTGGCCACCACATACTTCCTGAAGGCAGTACTACAACACAGCACATGTGAAAATTATTCTTGGTGTAGAGTGAGTGAGTCAAGAAAAACAAAGAACTCAAGATTCTGACATAAAAAAGGTACCAGATGTGGAGAACTTGAGCTAACACAGCACAGAGGAAAGAAAAAAAAGAAAGTGTCTCCTCAAAGTTTTAGACTCAAACCAAGCATCCCTCAAAGTTTTTCTCAGAATTCCTCCTCTGCTTCCTCTCATAACTACCTTTTTTATGTCTTCTCCAATTTATAGAACCGTGTACATAATGCTAATATGTACCTGGCCTTAGTCCCAGATCCTGCTTCTCATACCCCTTTACTCCCTCCTATGAGATACCTTTCCTGGATTTATAGTACAGCCATATCCCCGCTCATACCTACCACTTCAGGTCACTGTTTCAATTTTCAAAGGTCACGTTCATTGCCCATCCTACCTTTTCCTCAGCCTTCCTCACACATTCTGATGATTTGTGACCTTAACCTATACTGGTCACTAGGGAAAGCGCTAACTTTTTATCTAATCACAATTTCTTTAATTAATCATACTGTTCTCTATAACCTCATTGACAGGGATCCTACAATGATCAGAAGTAATTGTCCCTCTGACGAATCATGTGCAATTCTAATTGTTGCTGTTATTTCAGACTGAGGAATGAAGGTGATAATATTCAAGGTATTTGGATATTTTCCTATGTTTAGGTCAGTAGATGTCACTTAAATGTACAGTTCTTGACGATATCTCTTTGTTCTAAGTTTGAAATTTGCAATTTGTATTTCCCACGTATTCAAGAATTTGTTGAATGCAATCCTGTATTTCTAAGCATTTTATGAGTAACATTATAGTAGCTACTAATATTTGACATGATAAGCTGTTCTGCAAAGCTAAGTTAATTTCATTGAGATTATAATTTAGATTATTTTCTTATATTTTTCAAGTAGGCTGTTAGGAATATCTGATAATTACAATGGCATGTCACTGTCAATAAAGTGCTCTTAAAATGAGTTCTGTCTTTTCTCTAGACTTACCCAAAGCATCATACATAAGGCATCAAAGTAATAAGAACAGTTTATGCATTTTACCAACAGGGTTGCAAAAAGTCACACACACACACACACACACACACACACACACACACACACACACACAGAGTTTGTAGAATAATGTTTGGATTTCAAGTCACTAATAGCTCCTGTGGTCCAGTTGCTACACAAAATCAGAATTTATAGCCTGAGATATTGGCAATTTTATAATCTTATTGCATGTAAAGAGTTTATGTAATTGTCAGGTGTGCAAACATAAATTTCACTGAAAAGGAATTCTGTTGTATATAAAAACAAGTTTAATAATTTAATATATGAGCAAAACTTATTTTTAGGATATTATATATATGATATAGATATGTATATACATATATATGTATCAGTTTCAGTAAAATAAGTACTTATAAAAATGTTAGTCATTAATTGGAATATATTATCAACATTTTATTATTTAATGAGATAACTGTAAGTGATTTCCTGTAGTTATAGTGTCCAGATATTTACCTAGTTATATAATTTCTTCATTCATGTCATATATATGCATCTGTATGTTCGTACATATAGTTACATTTTTGAAAGTGTATATGCTTGAATGAGTTTAATAGAGTGGCTGTCTTGAATGATACCAAGTTCAAATATAATTTACCCATTTTTAGCATGCATCCCTACTGTCTTCATACACTAAAAATCATTTGGAAAGTATAAGGCTAGAAAACCTAGCATGTTTGTGTGACTCAGCTCAGCTGTGGAGAGCTATAATTACAAGCTATCCTGCTTCCTCGTGACCTAGCAACGTGTCCCAAAGCAAAAGCTTAAATTCTGTGAAGGGCGTGCTTTCCAACTAAGAAATCAAAGTAACCATATTCACCAGTTTTTGAAATTTCATTTTAAATGATCTGGGGTGTCATGTGTACGAAATGCTTTTCCATTTTCAAGAAAGATTTTCTCAATTCTATCTTGGAGAAATTGCACTCAACTTGCCACATGTAGCTGGAGTCAGACAGGTGACATGGAGCCTCTGATTCATTTACCCAGGATGTTGGAATTTTTAAAATTGAATACATGGATTCATCTCACACCATCAGTCTGATCTGTAACGAGAAGTGAGCCTTATCAGAGATTTCTAGCCCAGGCCATAACAGTATGGAAAAATTACCCCTGAAGCTGCTTTATATGATCATATATTCATTTTTAGAAACATTATAATATTTTACATCTGAGCCTCTATGACTACATGGATAATTTAACTGATGCCAGCAACATGACTGATAGCGATGAGTAATTAAACTTTATTCTCTGATCCAGTGTGAAAGTGGTATAAAATGCTGTGTTTTTGGATAAAAATAAATTCATGAAAAGCATGTTGGTTCTTCATCATTATAATTGTTTAAACAATTAGCAATAGTCACACTGAAGTGTTTGGGTCTGACTTGAGTTTGATGTCAGCTGCGTGCTTCATTATCTTAGGAAATAACATTATTCTCTCTTCTCATTTCCTTCGAGAAATGGTAAAAATGTAAGAATTACACACTCGGGTGCTCCTGGAGTTCTTTAACACTATTCCTGGCACTTCTGAGACACTCACCCAAAGTTAATGATAATATACCATCAATACTTCTTTAAACCTTATTTTGGGAGGTGTCTAAATTTTGGTATATAAATCTCCACTTCTAGTAGGTAGTGTTTTAAATTTCAATGTTTTTTAAGGCAGCAGAATTTTGCTGCTATGAAATTTTTACTTGATAGTTTAAATTTATATATATATATATTCAGGGTCGTCATCTGTTTCATCAGTCTATATATCTTTCTGGGTGCTAAAACCATAGTTTTAATTTCTGTAAACATGTAATATATTTTGAAATTAGGAAATGGAATGCATACAGCTGTTTACTTCTTTCTCAACATGATTTAAGATATATACACAGATGGAACAATATAGAGAACGCATAAAATAAACCCATGCATATACTGTCTACACATCTTTTACAAGAGTACCGATAACTGTGCCTTTGCAAGCAAATGTAGCCAAAGAAAGTACGTACAAGAAAGACCGTGGCTATACTGGATCTACAGTCAATAGTTTCCAATACATTATCTACAACAGAACAAGAAGGATGAAACAAAATGTCATCAAAATTAAGCTAAATTATAATCTTGTATAAATAAGAGGATTCTACCCATAAGGACCAAAACAAGTCAGAATAAAATACTGCATATAATGACATCAATATAATTAATGCAATGCACACAATGTGTAATAGCAACATTTTTAAATGATTTTAGCAATCAAGATTTTTGTTAGGAAAATAAAACACACTTTAGGTGTTTTGAATTGAAGAGATTTAACACAGGAAGTTAACTGCAGAAGAATGGCAGGTGTTTGGACAGCAAACATGAGAATAGTTGGGGTGCAAGTTTTCCACTAGCATAGCCATGAAAGAATCAAAGCAGATTACTGTAAATGGCTCCTAGTGCGTCTATGTAGTTGACGTTAAGGATGTCACCTGGGACCTAATGGCATCGCTTCCCTCTTATCTTGTGGATAATTCACACCAGACAGCACTGTGCTAATTTCTGCTCAACTGATGTTTTACCTTCAAAGATATTTAGTTGAATCAAAACCAGATACCTGATGCTAAAAGAGGTTATGTATATAGTTTCTACATTTCTGACACCTGAGCAACAGAGAATATTTTATTCTTGGGTTGAATTCCTAGGACCACATAAAAAAAATTTAAAAGGCAAAATAAAATAGGTAAAAAGCAGCTGTATATAATTTATTGATAAAATGAAGGTAAAGATGCATAAGATAATATGCTGATAGAAAATGGATTGCGAATTAAGAAAAATGATGAATATTAAAATGATAGCAAATTAAAAATAATTAAAAGACATGATAGCTGCAGGTAATACAATGACTTTTTCTATAAAGAAAGAATATATTGGACATCGGTGAGTTAAACTTTAATCCCTTTGAGAAATTCAAGTTTATAAAGAGAGGGAGGGGAGGGTGAGGGGAGGGACAGAGAGTGGGAAAGCCCTTGTGACCTTGGCAGGATACGTATGTGCACAAAATGCTCAACTCCATTGTAAACCTTAAATTTTGCACGTATTATCGTTATTATCACGTTATTATCAATAAAATGGGAAAAAAAGAAAAAAGAAAAAATAAGTGGACAAAAATATTTAATAGAAGTGCTTTGTGTTAACAGCCGAAAAAAACTCTTCTAAAGGGAAAGACATAAGTCAATATATTAAAATATATTTGTGGAAGGAAGGGTTCCTCCAACGCTGCTGGAGATAACTGGTTTAGTAGTTTATGTGGGAAGAGATAGTAGGAGCCTAAATTGTGGGAGTTGGAACAGTCAGTCAAGGGAGAATGAAAACCAAGTAGAAAGTGCATTTTCAATGGCTGTGAGAAACAGGCTGGGCACTGCCAGGGCATCCTAAAATGCATTGCATGCTTCGCAGAATTGTGCGCTTGACAGGCTGATTAATCCTTGAGCTTCCATGTCTCACTGGGAGAGGACACGCCCTGCAGCATTAACTCCGGCACTTCTAGGCTGACTGCACCTGGGCTCTGAGGGCACTATCTCCAGAGGGCACTAAGACCAGTGGCGCAAAGGCACATCTGTGCCTGGTGTGTTATTCCGTAACTTTGAAATGTGAGTGCCTTGCAGACTTCACAACTGCTGATGCTAAAATCAGAGAAATAAGGGAGATTGATACCATGTGTTCCTCACGATGCTCAAATTTACTCAATCGTTTCTTCAGTTTACCTCGTTGAAGCAAAACAGGTAAAAAGATTTGCATACATCTGGGGTGCACAGCATGACTGTTTTGTAAGGGAGGAGAGGGGAAGAAGAGTTTTCCCGCCCGTTTTATCATTATGTATATATGCAATATATAATGTTTACATTGATCATGAGTCTTTCGTGCATATACATATTGTGCCAAAATTACAAAACTTCCCCTCTTCCTTTTTGACCCTCCTACGTCCTCCCCCTCACTAGTCCACATTATTCCCCTTAATTAGTTCTGTGAAATGGCTGTGATCTCTAATATGAGAAACCATTTGATATTTAACCTTGTACATTTGGCTCACTTCACTGAGCGTGATGGTCTCAAGTTGCTTCCATTTACCTCCAAAAGCCTGAAAGCTATCAGTGTTGCTTTGGATCTGGAGCATCCCCCTCGTGTTCCTATGGATACTGTGTAGGTTTGGGAAGTGGGGCCTGGCTGGAAGGCTCAGATGCTTGGGGCTTGACTTGCAAGGACATATGCTGGTTCCACCCTTCTTACCAGTCTCTCTATCCACCATGCTGTAAGGATCTCTGTCCCCAGAACTTGAGTTTCAATTCTAGCTGCAGCGCCAACCATGTGATTCCACCATTTTCCAGTCGCCCACCTATGAATGGACTGAGACCTTCTGAAACTGTAAGCTACGTTAAATCTTTCCTCTTTAATTTTTGGAGGCAAGGTATTAAATCACGGCGACGAGAAAGTGAGTTAAGATGCCATCTTTTTAGAATAGTACTATTCCACTGTGTACAAATACCACTGTTTATGGATACATTTGTCTATTGATGAGTATTTTGGTGTCTTCCACATTTTATGTATTGTGAGTTGTCAAGAACTGAAACAGACATCAGTATTGGTGACTCGGGGGAGAAAAAGGAACTGTCTGCCACTGCTGGTGAGAATGTAAACTGGTACAGTCACTATGGAAAGCAGTATGGCAGTTTCTCAAAAGAATGGAAATAAATAGAAATAAATATCTCCTTGATCCAGCGATACTTCTTCTGGAAATTTTTCCAAAAGAGTTAAAAACATCATATAGCAGATACACATGTATGCATCATCAATGTCTCATATAGCTGTCATGTTTGTATGTGAGATATAGTCTCAATTTATTTACTGTCATTGAGAGGTTGAAGTATATAATTATTACCTACTCAGTGTATAATTATACTAAAAGAATTATATCTTTATTACTGACTCAATTAGCATTTTATCATTATTGAATCTTGTTTGCAGAGCCCCCCTTCAATCACAAAACTCAGGACAGAAAATGAGCTCAATGGGAGAAATGGCTCAAGAGTTATAATTTCTCCCATGTATACCTGGCCCCAGTTCATTTTAATCAGTATGATAGATGATAAGTAACACTCAAAATTGTCTTTTCTTCTTAGGATCAGAATTCAGAATATTTAAAGATGTTGAACAGCCAATTTTCTATGCATTTCTATGAATTGTTTCATATGTATGGTTTTTGCCTACTTTTCCATTAGGCACTTTTTTATACTACTTTGGCCATCAGATTATAGGATTTTTTGTATAGCATAGATCATGCCTTTATTTGTGATCTACAGTGTAAGTAAATTTCCTCAGTTTGGTGCTTCTCTTTGGTCTTTACAGTTATGGTTTTTATTAATAAGAAGCTTCATTGAGAAGAAAGAAAACTGAATTCTGAACCTTTTTTGATTGTGTTTGAAATTGAGGGATAGTTAAAAAGCTTTTCCTAATAATCTTGAACTCAGAGTAATCACAGTATATTTTAACACATTCCACCAACTTCTCCTATATTCCCTTAGCATCGGTCCATAGATTTTCAATATCATTTTATATTCATGGTGAAATGTGGCCTTCCACAGTAGCAAGTGTCTTTCTTTCACTTTGCTTGCATCTTTTTAATTCAATTCTACCTTGTCTAATTATAGAATCACAATCTTGTATATTTTCATTTTCCCATTATACATTTGCTCACGGGAAAACATCTCTGATCTAGAATATTCTAACTGATCTTTCATGGACTACTTAACATAGTTTTCAAATGCATAACTGTGGTAGTTATTGTAAAAGTTAAGCTTCCTTTGAAAAATTGCAGTGGCTCTCCATGTCTCTTGGAATAAAAATCAAAAGTTTTTATAAATAAAATGTCCAAAAAACAAAGTGAAATGGGGGGGGGGGTAGGGTGGAGAAGAAGGGAGGGAGGGGAAGGGACAGAAAGAGAATGGGAAAGCCCTTGTGTCCTTTGCAGGATACGTATGTGCACAAAATGCTCAACTCCTCTGTAAACCTTGAATTTTGCATGTACACATATTAATAAAATGGGGAAAAAAAGTCCAAAGAGTGATGGACCGTCAATGCCTACCTGCATCTTTTCCTCCCCTTCCTCTTTCTTTTTGATGCCACCAGGGACATCTCAGTTCTCTGTTTCGCACTCATAACCAACCTGTTACCTCCATGCTTTTACACCAGCTACTCCTGCAGCTGAAAAAACCATCTCAGATATCGGAACGGCTGCATTCCTTAATATCTTCTTACCTTTCTTAAAAGTAAAACTTCTCCTTGGTCATCCAGTTTTAAAACTGCAACACAACTGACTCCTCTTACTCTGTTAGCAGTTACTCTTTTGTGACCTTTATAGTTAATAAAGGAAAGCACCACGAGGACAATGAATTTGCATAATTTCTTAACTGATATATGCTAAAGACATAGGATGATGCCAGCATGCAATAAGGGCTTGATAAATATGTATTAAAAGGAGGTCCTGTGTCCTTCACTCTAATCTTGCAATATTTTTCTTAATACTGCCAGAACAATCTTTCAAAGTATAGTTGAACCCCTTACTTGAAATCTTTTAGTGATATTCCATCACCTTTAAAATGAAATATAAGGCCCTCTAGCTGAAGAGCCAAGGTCCTAAGTGCTTTATTCCCTGACTCTCCAATCTTTCACAATTCCCATTTCACGTTCTGAATTCCAGCCATGATAAATTGCTTGTGTTTTCCAAAATATGCTATGTTTGCTCACAACTCTGTGCCCCTGCCCTGAGGTAGGGTGGCCCTGTGATTTTTGCCCAAACCAGGACAGTCCTGAGAGGTAAACTAGAAGATATACATAATTGTATAGAACATCAAGCGCAAAGTGAAATTTTCCCAGACAAACAGGGATGGGTGTTTAGTTATGCTATTCACAAACTCTCTGCCTGAAATGCCCTTTTTAATTTATTTGCCTGATTCTGTCAAAAAATCTTTCATCTTTCAAAACCAACATCACATTTTCAAATACACACTTCAGACTCTGTTTTCCATCACATAACCTTCTTTGTTACCTGATGATGCCAGCTGTGACCCTACTGTAATCATGAACTACTTTTCTTCATATCCATAAGCCTGTGCACACACTTCCAGAACACAAGAACCCTACTGTGTATGACTTTGAATTCATACCTGGCCCTGCATACATCGTACACCCAAATAGAATTATAACTCAGATTTGCACTCGACCCTAATATAATAATAGCATGCTTAGATATAATGGTTTACTAGAGCCCCCTCTCTGAGACATCAATTAAGAAGACATTGGTTGTATGTCTTGGTATTTCCAATTTATAGTGAGAAAATCCATTCGTTTCATAAATGGATCACACAGAAAATGGAAAAAAATGTGTAACCAGGTGAGCTGTCTGGAACCTGCCAAGTGTCTCTTCACTACACCCTATTCATGTGCTCTGTCTACCTGAAGTATGCTTCTGGCTTCCAAAACTGACTCTTTCCAATTCTTCAGGACAAGATTTCACATTTCACCTGTGCCTCCTCCTGGCCAGGTCAGGCGGCCCTCTTTTGGGCAGCGTGGCGCTGGGCTGCTTTTTCTTCTCCACATTTGTAAGAACAAAAACAGAAATGAACTGCTATGCTTGATCTTAAGCTCTGCAAAATGCAACTCTAAATCTAGTTCCCTTTCCGATTTCCAAGTTCTTCCTGAGAATTGGACTCAGAAAATTTTGCCACTCAATAGAAGCACATAAAAGCAAAAACACACAAGAATTGCATGATACAACAAAATCGGGGGGGGGGTATGAAAAA
Organism: Ctenodactylus gundi; assembly: GCA_004027205.1. Taxonomy (NCBI): domain Eukaryota; kingdom Metazoa; phylum Chordata; class Mammalia; order Rodentia; family Ctenodactylidae; genus Ctenodactylus; species Ctenodactylus gundi. The sequence continues at coordinate 214,447 of PVKB01001630.1, forward strand.
TACTCGGGAAATGACACAGTATGTTTTAATGTGTTGCTCTCTTTTAGGTACTCTACAAAGTGACTTACAGTAACTAAAAGTATGATCTAATATATAGATATTTATCTCAGAGAATTTACTGGATTGGGGATGATGCATTAAGATGCATGCTATCACTATGTTCTCATTTACCTGAGGAATAGGTTGTTTTCTATGTAGCACATTGCAAAAGAAACTTATCCTCAAGTTACTGCACAGAGATAGTCCATTCTTATAGTTTCTCTCTTTAAAATCCTCTTCTATTGCATATTACCATAAAAGCTGGTATTGAATATACCTGATTTCCCTTTTCAACACCATTGTTTTCATCTTTATAACATTTCTAATCTATTCTTCAATGTAATTTCATTTCTATTGAACTTCTTAAAAGATGATTTATTTTATGTTTTCCCTCTATATTGTACAATATAGAACAACCAAGTTACTCTGAAATACTAGTATAGCTTAAAATAAATATTATTTTATTTTCTAGTGAGCACGGCAGCAGATGCTTGTAATCCCATTACTCTTAAGGCTGAGATAGGAGGATTGCAGTGAGTTGGAGTCTACCCTGGGCCATATCGTCAGTTCAGGACTAGCATGGGCTATAGAGAAAGACCTTGTCTCAAAAAATACATATTTTATTTTATCAAACATTTCAGAGTCATCCATCAAATATTCTTCCTAAATGCACAAATATACTCTAATATGCTCTATTCTTAAGATTCCTTAAAGTCTATACATGTGGCAAATTACCACTAACATTTTTGTTTTTATGTCACATAGAATATTTTAATCTTTTTGCAGAATATCTTAAGGGTTATTCCCAGTGAATACAAAGGTTGTGGAAATAACATTTGTTGGGTGTCCTGGCTATGATAATTTGAAGTAACTAGAATTTCTGTCTCAAAGTTCTTATATTCTAATAGTTTCATCTTTCAGTGTGTTTTAGAAAACATCTTCATTTGCACAATCTAGAACATCTTCATATTTTCACGAATTCTTCAAAAGTTCAGGACTACTGAAACAGTGAATCTCCTTCCTGTAGAAAAATGACTGAATTAAATACTGAAAATTCTATTTCCTGCAGATTCTGATAGGTTATTATGTATCATGATTTCCAAGTAAATGTTAGAAAGTGATTAAATTATGCTTAGAAATGGCATTTTAAAATATACATGCCACATGAATAGTTATTATTAACATATATGAATTAGTGAAATAAATAAAATTGTGCCGATGCTATTTCCCAACCAAAAATGTTTGCATTTATTTTAGAAAAAGACATGACATAGTCGTTGGTTGTTCTGTAGAAACTGTAATTACATTGACAGTTGCTTCCTACTTGGGAAAGGGATCTGTATAAAGGTACCATCTTCATGCCTGCTTTTCAGGAAGCAATATTTACACAAACAAATTCAAATGCATGAAAAATGCTAAATCATTGCAAAGCAAAAGTTATATCTTGACTATTTGATAGGAGAAATGCTAAAGTCACATTCAAAATGGCTTTATGTGTCTGAATTTGCTAAACACTTGTACTTTCTTTGAACTCCTCTATAAAGCAAACAATTGTTCAGTTCTATTAACTGCCTTTTGAAAGGTCTATAAAAATTGATCGGTGGGATTATTGAAATGTGAAACTGTTGAGAAAACATGATAAAACAATCTCTGTGAAATTATTATGCAATATACTAATTATTACATAATAAATTCCAGAGTAAGCTAAATTTGATGTTTATTTCAATAATAATTTTTAAAAGATGAAAGATGGCAGAAAAAACAATAACTAAAAAATCATGTTTATCTTCATGAAATATAGCCTGTGCTGAAGACACTTTATTTCTTTTATTCTGAGAACCGATATATAGCAACCAATAAAAATGTAATTACTACTGATTATATTAATATGATAATTATTATAAAGTATTACATTTTATTAGTTACTTTTCTTGTGTCTAAGGCATGATACCTGTCATTTGCAACTTAAAAAACAAGAGATTTAATTTGGCTTGTTTTCAAGATTTAGGTCCTATGTTGATCTGTATTCTAGGCTGGCTAGCCCTGGACAAATCTCAGTCTTCAACGTTAAATCATGTAAACAATCAATTCATTTTTCAAAGCAAATTATCCTTTCAATTAAAAGTGAAACATTTAAAATGGAAAACTGAATAAATTATATTGTAAAGCATACTCAAATATGCTGCAGAAATTCAGTGTAAAAGATTCATTTTTCTGATGTATGTACTATGTAAAAAATGTCCCTTTCTGAGATACTGAATTAACTAGCACATATACACATGTATGTGCACACATATATATTTGGTACTGAAAGTTGAATCTGGGGCCTTACACATGGTAGAAAATATTGTAACTTATAGCTGTATTCCCAAACCATATCATAATTTCAGAAATATTCTAAGTTACTAGCTGGTTGGCATAAATACACAGTTCATACTTTTTTTTTCTCGACCACAACTTTGGATGCACTCAAATTTTGCATATACTTTTTTTGAAAACTTTATTAAGAATTATTTCATGAAGAAAATCCATGAGATTCTCATACTTGTCTTTGAAAACCTAAAAATATCAAACTCAGGATGTATGAAATGTCAAAGAAAAAGTGACTTCAGAGAGCAATTTTAGTTGATACACACCCTTCATTCTTTAATTGCATATGTAATAGGAATTTGTGTAAGATGAAACCTTTCTTGAATATCACTGGTGGTAGTCATTTATATCTTAAAAGCCTAAGATAATAAGAAAATTAATGAAGAAATATTTTAGTTCTAGGAAACCATGACAGAAAAAAGAAAAAAATGAAAACATGAAAGAAGAAACAACATAAAAACATGAGAGATATATAAGTGACTTCTTTACCTTAGATACCAGGTGTAGACAATCTATGAGGATCCCCAGTTTTGCTGCATTTTCAAGTGCATAGTAAATATGGAATACAAGCATTTGCTTTATGTAATAATACAATCTTTTCACCAGGAAAAATTAACAATATATGTAGATGGTTCCCATGTTATGCATGATGATTTATAGTATATATATATATATATATATATATATATATATATATATATATATATAATAAATGATATATATAACTATGCATAATGAACATATACAATACATATGTGATTCCCATTAGGAAGAAAAATGTATAATAACTCATGTATTACACATTTAGGCAGAGAGAATAAAATAAATAAAGTACTTTTTTGTGAAATCAGTTATAGGAAAGGAATATCAAAAACATAAATTATCAATTTCCTTAAAAAGTGAATGGGCATGAGTATTAACTGGTGCAATGCAAATCATTAAGTATTATTAATGAATTAGTTGGAATTGATGACTAATTAAATAGAATTAACTGTTTAAACTTTTGTCTGGAATATAGGTGTTGTTATTGTGTAAGATGTCTTTGCATTTGAAAACTGTTTGGGCACATTATTCTTAAATGTATTCAAATTCATTTTCTCTTTTATTTTATTGCTTGTGGTTTGAGTTTAAGTCTTTCTAACTTTATTGTTTTTATTATAAATATATTTATACACATGTGTAAATTGTATGTTCATGTTTAATCATATTAATATTACAAGCTTCTTTATGTTAAATACACAATAAAATATCTGGCAAAATTCAGACAATTTTAGAGATAACATTTCAAGGTATATAATTGACAGGAAATTATAATAATCCTTTGCAAATAGTCTTGTGTATGGCTGGGGGTTCTGTGTATGCCCTCTAAAGTTCAGGTGTTGCCAATGAATTAGTATAAAGAGATATGATCTTTCACAGGTGAGTAGGTCAAGACTTCTTTCATGACTGGGTCATGTCTACTATAAAAGTGGCTTCCCCTGGTATTCACCCTCTCTTGTCTGTCTACCTCGTGTCATGTGCAGACGCAGCATCCTCATCCTTCCACAGAATGCAGTCTAACTCTATCATCTTAGAAAGGACCCTAATGCCCGGTGCTTTGATCTTAGACCCTGACTCCCAATCCTGAACCGTGATAGATTTTTTTTATAAATCACCTAATACATAGTATTTTGTTAGAGCAGCAATTCTCACTAAAGCATATGTGAAAAGGAGAAAGCAATCGATAAAACAAAAACTGTTCAATTAATTCTAACAGATACACTAATACATAATAAGTTACAACTTTCAAGTTAGTAATTCATATATTCACGAGATAACTTTTCATAGAAGATGTATATTAGGCTTCATAACAATTCTTAAAATTACTTCTGGCTGATTAATAAGGCTATGTGACTATAAGTCCTCTAGATTTCATCCTTTTCAAGCTCACACATTTATAAGGAGATATGATCAAAATATATGGCAATTGTGGTAAATAAAAATCATTATAGTAAAAGACATATTTTTATTAATTCTCCCCAATATACTGTCCTTCCTTCAAATATATATATCCCATCATTCTACCACTTTACGAAGCAGTTCAAGAAAGTTATTTTCAGTGAATATCTTTAGTTTTGTCACCAACGCTGCCTCCTTACCATGAAACTCTTTGAAACGTTTACCTTTTAAGGTCATTTTCATTTTATGAAAGAGCCAGAAGTCATGCTATACGGATTTAGTAAATAAGGTATGTGAAGATGCAATATAATATTTTTATTTGACTGAAATTGCCATACTACACGCAATTTGTATTGTGAAGTGATGTGCTAAAGGCTGAAACCAGTCGTCGGTTTCTCTGGCGGCACAATAAGCCCTTATAACATTCAGAGGTCACTGTAGTGTTCCTGGGTGTAAACTCAGCTTGGACAATTTCACCATGTTCAGAAAACACAGTGAGCAATCCTTGACGTTGGATCATGACTGACATGCTTTATTTGTTCAAGGAGAACTGAGCGATTTCCGTTGAGAACACTGAATCTTGGTAGTGTCAGAGTCATAACTTAAGACCCAAGTCTCATCTCTGTGTAATGACATTTCTTAAAAGGCTGAAGTTTGAAACGTAAGATCACATAACTCCTACAAAATTCATAAATTTGCATGTATTTTTTGTGATCTCTGTTTTAGCGTGTGCTTTGAAACACACGTTCTCTCAACCATAGCTCACAACCGAAGGACTGCAGCAGCAACAACGAAAATACACACAAAATACAATATATATAAAATTATTAGGCAAGAGCAAAGGTAAAATTACACATATAATATGATTTTTAAATTCTTGAATCATGTACTCCTCGATGTATTGAAGTCTGAGATTCATTTGAACTTTTTTATTATATAATTTTTGATTTGCATGTTTTAAGCCATTGCTGCTTCTCCCATGATCAATATTATTCAAATATGACTTTTAAATAATAAATTAAAATTTCAATAAAAAAGAATATAAGAATTAAGTGTTTTTTTGTAAAAGTTGAAATATTTTTTGAATTCATTATGCACTGTTACTAATGTTCAACACCCTGCTCCTCATGTAGAAGATCTCTGCCTCTCCCCTTGGGTGGCAGTGGGCAGCGGTGTTTACCATATTTGCTCATCACACTTTGCATGTTAGCTCCTGTCCATTGCTACTACCGAGTCAGCCTTAGTCCATTGCTACTACAGAGTCAACCTTAGTCCATTGCTACTACAGAGTCAACCTTAGTCCATTGCTACTACAGAGTCAACCTTAGTCCATTGCTACTACAGAGTCAACCTTAGCAACCTTTGTAGTATTTCTCTCTTACTGTTGCAACTAGGTAAGATTGTTAAGGTAAATGAGTGAGAATAGAATTATGATTTCATTGAAAATAAGTAAGCTGATTATTCAGCTAAATAGTAGCCATGGTTACCCAACAAAAGAGGCACTTAACCTTCTTGAACCTATCTTTTCTTTTATTCCAGTACACACGTTCTGTTGTATTATTTTTATTATTCTAAGATAAAAAGCTGTATGATTAAGCAATAGAAAGCACATTTAAAGTTCAGAGGTTATTGATCATTTACATTTTTCTCCTTGCGGAATTTATATGTTTAATTAAACTTTGCTCAGGATATATAATTTGGTTTTTGAAACCAAAAATATAGATATTTCTCTTTTATTTAAGAATGGAAAATCTTTACAATACCTTGTATACCATTCTAAATAATCTTTCTAGACTATGAGAGTTCATTTCATAATTTAGCTGAACAACATGTTATTATAAATAAGAGCTATTGCAATGACTTTTTTCAAAACTTCGAGAATAGTCAACTCATTTTCATGAAGGCATATTCAAGTAAGGAAGCCCAATAGCCAAGAATCAAACCAGTCTGCCATTAATTTTGATAAAGCAAGTTCTATAGAATATACCACAATCATTTGTGTAATGTCCATAACTTCTTTGCAATGGTCTAGTCGAATAGCTAAAACATAATCTGAGTTGCCCAAAATAAAATAGGGAGTATGTTGCCCACTATAAGAAGCTTACTAAACTTGGCCAAATTGTTTATCAAAATTTAGTCATATTCCTCAGTAAAATTTTATTAGTTAATAAAATATTAATGTAAATAAAATCCAGTGCACAAAAGAGAGTCTGCAAAGTGTGCAACACTTTAGCCAGGAGTTTAGCTCAAGGGTAGAAAGATTTGCTACTACATACAATGTGTTTTGTTTGAGCTCCAAAACCTCCTAAAAAAGAGGAAGAAAATATGACATTAGAATACAGTGCATTATGTATAATGCTCATAACCATATGAATTTCAATAGACCTGCTTACCAATTTGAATATAATTTTATGTTGAAACAGCTAAAAAATTTGTTGCAAGAAGTTTATCATCATATGTTTATATTATTTTATTTTTCTGTAAGCCTAATTAACAGATGGTAATTACTTATAAGAAAAAAACTTTCAAGTGACATAAAATTTTAAATATATCTAATATTAAGTAGTTTGTATTGAGAGTAGAGATACAATTTCATCAAATATTTCTTTACAAGTCATTATTTCAATTTTTCAACATTTTGATAAAGCTTATGAATGCAGAAGAAGATATATGTCAATAGTGCTCAATATTAGTACTATTAAGTGAATTTTCACATGCTGAATATATCAATATAAGGAACAGCCAAAATTTAAGCAATGCCAGAAAGAAGGGCATTATATTACACCCGAATTTGCCCTTGGGTTCACTTCCAGTAGCAAAACTATTCTTTACATATGACTATGCTCCTTACTTCTAAAACTGCACAAAAATTGTATAATAATAGTTTACAAGTAGACATATGAGGCTATGTAACAGGACAGAAAAACAAAAACTGACCTCCATATACATAATCAACTGAATTGGACAAAGGAACCAAAAATAACATACTTGAGAAAAGATAAATAACTGATAATAGGATGAAGGAACATCTACATGAAAAAAAATTCAATGAATCTAAACATTGACCTTTCACCTTCCCTTAAAATCAACTTAGGATATTATATGAGATTAAAACACACACTTTGCAAGCAGGCGCACGCCATTAGTTGATCTTTCCTCCTGAAATTATGTCATTCTTTGAACCTCCCATTTAGGAAGAGTCCCATACATTTCTGCAAGAACCTGAAAACTGAAACACCCCAGGTACTTGTTGAAAAAAAAAAAATCTGATCCAATGTGAATCTCTAACCTGTAAAATATATTTTGAAACAATTCAAATATGCATTAAGCCTTTGCCAATTTCAATATTAATTTCCATTGGCTTCTTCCTGCATAGGAAATGAAAATAGCAAAGCTACTCAAACTGAGACGTTCATGACCAAGCAAGCTATATCTAGAATGTGTTTAAGCTAGATAAGACTTGAAATAAGTAAGAGTTTTCATGATCATTTTTATGGATTCAATTCTTCAAAAATTGAACTAAAATACAAAGAGAAACTGGGGAAAGGCCAAAATGAGAGTATTATCTTAAAGAACTAGAGAAAGACAAGAAATCTAGTTTTCATGAAATAGTCAAATTCTCAAAGGATATTGATGTCATCTGAGACAAAAGAGCTGTTCAGATCACACATATTTTTAGAGAATTTCAGCAAAATTATTCATTGGAGGTTGGTATCTGGGTTATAGAGACAGAAAATAAATTGAAAGTTCTAATATTAAGTTGACTGGCATAAAGAGGTTATCATGAATACATTCCTAAAAGCAGTGATGTCTCAGCCTAAAAGCTTTATTAAGAAAAAAAGAAAAAGAAAGAAACAAAACTAAGAAAATGTCTTCAGGTATCTCATTTTATTCTTTAGTTTCCATCATTTTAGTATTTAATATTTCTTGCCTGCAAAAATTTCTGTGTGTATGTGTGCACACCTGTATATTTCTATTTTAAACTGTATTAAAATGATTTCATATTGTACATTATTGTCTGACTTAATGAGATCATTGAAACCAATCAATATTTATTTTTGATTTTTGATTTTTTCCCTTAATTATCTCTAGACATGTTTCAACTTTTAATGCACTCATTACCAAATGGGCCTAAACTTCCCAGCTGTTCCAATTCAAACATTTAGAAAAGAAACCGAGTGTCAAGTAAAATAGACTATCCCAACCTTTAAAATGATATCTTTCATCAATTTAACTCAGCTTACCTTTGACATTTGAAATGTACCCTAAGCCACATCTAGTTATGGGAGTTTCTTTGGTGCCCATCGGTAAAATGTGTTGGTTTCTTTTGACGATTTTAGTACCAGGGACTGATGCTTCAGTTATCCAAGGCAAGAGGTTTAAGAGAGGGTGTCAAAATGTCTAGCTAGGAGTGCCAGAATTACTTCATTCTTAAATTAGCTACAAAACTATATAGCAATCTTTATGCTTTGCTTATTAAGAATTTTTAAAATATGGGTTTCAACAATTGGAGTCACAGTCACCTAATGAACAATAATAAACTGTCTCACATTAAAGCAATAAATATATTCAAATTTATTTTTCGATAATTGTGGTTACTAGCCTGTGTTTACAATGCATGCTTATCACATTTGTCTTGGAATCGATGTACATAGGATACACCTTTATCAGTTTTACCTCCACTTCCTGTCTCTACCTTTTGTTTTCCTCCTTCCTCAAATTTCTCTGTACAATTTGAGAAACTGGAAATTCCTTTGTAATTGATCCTGGATCTCAGCATCAGCAGCAACCAATCAAAGTCCTCAAAACTTTCATTTGCAAATCTTGATGATATTGGTAACTATTAAATGATTTTTCTTATTGCAATATGTATTTGAGACATTTTAAATGTAAAAATTGTCAATTAAATAAGGATATTGAGGTATATTGTCTATTACACAGAGGCAGATATTTTTAGAAACATTTTTAAATTGAAAAAGATTTTTTTCTTTTTGTATCTCATAGGAACAGTGTTGCTAGGATATATTTTGGAAAGCACTAAGCAAACATGATGTCCAATAATATCTCTGAAGATAAGATAGGATTATGGAAGTTTAGTGTATATTTATTCAACTTTCTTCATTCTATAGCCCTTTGGTAGTCCAGGAATTACATATGTGTCTGTCTGTGAATGTGCCCATATGCTGGATAGCATATATATATATATATATATATATATATATATATATATATATGATTTTATATGTACTATAAAATCCAAATAAAATCATCAGAATGCTATGTATATTATACAAAATCCACATGAAATTTCTTATAATGTCCTAGAAAATATTGACCCTGACCCTGGTGAAGCAATGGAGAAGACTCAAGATTTAACAAGGTACATTGTGATTGCCTTGAGTTTGACCACAAAATCTCTTTAGTACATTTCTACAACATGCTCACTTCTTAAAAATAGTATATGGAACCCTCTCCAAATTGTACCTCATATGTCAATCTTTGATTAATCTAAATAAAATTTGATATTTTTTCATCTGATGTGGACGTCTGGCCTCTTTCTCAGGTAGAATATTATACTATTCATTGTTTTATGTTCATAGCATTAACTTAGTAGCAAAATTAAATTTTCATTCCAACGGATGTCCCTTTAACCTCATGTCATTCAATATCAGTGTTGCCTTTGAAATTTTGAACTCCTAAATAAAATCTGTCATGTCAACTTAGCTTGATGTTCACAGCAATCACTATTTCAACACAATTTTAATGACTTATTTTAGAAATTATTTCAAAAATCAATGATGCATGCAGTGCTTCAAAGTATTGCCCTCAAGTATTAAAATTATTTAGGTATATTTCAGCCATAAGAGTTGGAAATTGTGCTTAGATAGTTTTGAAGTTCACAGAGCAAGCAAAAATGGTTTTCTGTTTCCATATACTTTGTTTTTCACTTTTGTTTTAACAGTAAAATAATGTGGGGAAGGGGGGGTGTTCAGTAGTGTAGAAATATTTGTGAAGTACTGAGTATAGTAGGAGAAATAAAGATCTATTTTTCTATTCTCTCCTATATTGCTTCAATGACAGCATATTTATTCATTTAAACATATTCTCTTGTGGTTTGGATCTGGAATGTCTCCCCAAAGCCTCATGTATTAGGATGTTGTAGAATATCTATGGATTCCATGTGCTATTTAAAAAAAAGTAGGACCTGGTTGGAATTGTCTGAGCCCTGGGTCTTTAACTAGAAGCGGCAGATTACTGAAACTGGAACCGGAAGAGGTAGATCAGTGGGGCTTGGTTTGAAGGACACGTGCCAACTCTGCCCTTCATTGTTCTTTGCCTCACAGTCAGTTTTCCTCAGGCTCGTCTTCTGCTGTGTGCATCCACTACTGCCAGCCGCCTGTGGATGGACCAAGACCTTCTAAAACTGAACTGTGAGTTAACATGAATCTTTCCTCTCTTAAGATGGGACCAATCTGGGCTACAGAATGATGTCCTGTTTCAAAAAAAAAAAAAAAAAGTCGTGGGTGTTGGGTATTGTATCCCAGCAACAGAAAAAGTAACTAAGACAACTTCTTTTAAAATATACAAAACTTGAGAGATGAGTTTGTACCTTATATGCTTGATGTCTGTGTCTGCTAGTTTACCTACTTATTCATCCAATAACCATAGTAAATAATGCAAGTCCAGTTTAGATTTAGAGCAACTATGGCCAAGCACAGAGTGAGGCACTAAAATCTTCTGCCAAAAGAGAAGCAACATTTTTTTTTTCCTTTTACAGTAGATGAGACTGTTAGACAATAAATTATTACTTTGGGTTATTTTTAAAATAAAGGTTTTTAAAAGCTTTTTTAATGCTTATACATAAAATTAGGTAGTTAGAAAATGTATTAAATATAAAAGCCCAAAGAAAGTAATGTAGAATTTTGTGTAGAAGAATTTCAAGCATTGGGTTTGGTTCTTCTCTGAGTTTTGGGAGACATCAGATCCTGCTTCTCTGATAAGCTCACACACACACTTCTTAGTTCTTCCCTTTCTCTTGCCTTTAGCCATCAATCAAAATTTGAAATGAAATTCACTGCTTTAAAGTTTATGATGAAAAACTGCATTGGAATAAAGATGGAATAAGAAAGAAATATAGATAGTGAAAGATATAATTGTGAAGTAGCTGTTGAAATCACTTAAGTTTTTCAAAATAGTATTTGGGAATGATAAATGCCTTCAAAAGTGTAATATATAACGAATTTTCTGGTAACTCCACTTAGGTATTTTGTCTTTTCTTACAATAAGATCACATCTCATAAACATCTGGGAAATTAAATCTAGTAGATTCAAATCAGGAATGAACACATCTGTAAGAAAATGTTTTTTCCTGTTCATAAAGTTCATAGTCAGAAATGATTTCTTTATTCAACTTATTCAAAATAGTAAACCATGGTTGTTAAGCACATTGTTGAGGGAAGTCCATAAAAGGCATCCATATGTTAAAAATAATGCTAACCGCAGCACATCAGTCTATAAATTCTAAGTTGGCCAACTATTAAGTGCCTTGGAAAATGTTAATCCATGCTGCAGGGAATGAACTATTGGCTATCTACACTCTTTTCAGAAAAAGCAAATGTAATATCTATGCCCATAAATACGCAAGTACAGAATCACCTCATGTATCAGATATGCAGATGTTTTGATAAACAGATAGGAAACAAAATGAGTATTTAATAAAACAGATTTCCCATAGATATTTGTTAAGTTTCTGCTTCATAACCTAACAAAAATTATTTCATTACATTGGGCTTTTGTTCAGCCTAAAGTTTTTATTTTGTATATGATTTTTAAATCATATACAAAATTTTAAACGTGTTTAAATTTACTCAGGTATTTCAAACAATCCCTACTCTTGTTTTCTTTTTCTATTTTTTTTTTCCTATAATGCTGGTGATCAACCCCAGGGCGTCACACATGCTGCAGACCATCTCCAGCTGCATCAGCTGCATCTCACTAATCTTCATACTACCCTAAGTCTAGTCTTTCTTCTGACATACACTTACCTTAAAATTTTAGTATTTGAACATTGATGTTGAACACAACTAGATACAAAGTAAAAGAACTCAATGGAAGGCTAGCTTGAGCTACAAAGCAAGTTCAGGACCAGACCAGCCTGGGCTAGAGTGAGATCCTGTAAAAAACGAAAATAAAACAAGAAAAAGAAAAACTCTCCAACTTGCAACCTACAATATCAGGACACAAGGACATTAAAAACACATATACCAGTGCTTAATTATTTTATATAAATATTATTTAGCAATAACTTAATACCATTTGAACAATTTTATAATGTTTTCACTTAATTTAGTTATGCCACTGTGTTCCATTTCTCATTGGAACACATTCTTCTATGTTATAGACAAATATTATATTTATTTTTACAAATTACCAATGTAAAAGTTAAGTGTGCTCCCCCAAAGCCCTAAGACACATTTCTAGATATAAACTTGATTGAAATCGTTAAATTTAGGAATCCTTACCAAAATAAAATTCAATATTTTACATTTAAATTGACTTGTATATTCAAACTAGAGTAGCGAAAATAAAGTAAATAAACTTTTTCACCCTTCCTTGCATCTTTGGGGATATTTTGTGTTTTTTGTAAAACCCTAACCTACAAGAAACAGTGTCAGCTTTTTCTGTATCACGTGTTCTCCAGTTTTGGTACACGGAGTACAAAAAATAAATAAATACAGTATGACTTAGGGTAAAAAAAAAAGATATTTGTTCATTCCACCCATGGTATAATATCATATAGCTAATGACATCTATAGAGAATCTGCCCTATTCAGTGTGTGAGCTTGCTATGCTGTTCCCAGGTATTATGGATGCTGTGACAATTCAAAATTCCTAAAAACTTTTACCCTGGGAAAGTCTTCCAGATTGTATAAAAATAAAATAAGTGCAGAACTTTATTATTTTAACTATTCTATGTTTAGAATACTATTACCTATTTTCATACCCAGCTCAACACAAGAATTACTTTTGAAGAATTGTTTTCAGGTATCTGTTCCAGCTCCCAAAAATATTTACTACCTGATAGTTATCTTTATATTTCTTAATCCATAACTGCGGCTGGTGGGTGTGAAGCTCGGTGGAGCTGCGTTCACCTGCTATGTGCCAAGCAATGCTTTTGAGTGTAAGCATTGCTAACTATGCCTACACTCTTGAAAAAACAAAAACAGAAATCCCTTTGAATACCCACCAATTTTTCAAATGCATAATTTATAATTCATTGAATGTGATTGATATTTTTTCTATTTTTAAGGTGACATAGTAAAGATGTCATTTGGACAACACGAGTATGTGTTTAAATAACTTGGAGATTATTTTGGAAAGCACTCAAAGTCCTGGGAGACACAGGAGGCCTTCCAGGGAGAATAGAGTGTAGATGTAGCTATGCGTGTTTGAATGTCTTCCTGGATACTAAGTGGTCCATCACCTTGGACAAATTATGCATACTTTATTGCTAGAAACATTTTGTTATAAAGAATTTTAGCTAATAAATTTTTAAGTACTTATGCAGAAGCCATCTTGAACATCAACACAACTCTTAACATGCAGAAAAAGTTAATACATATGGTTTTGTATTCACACCCAGGTGTACTGTGTATAATCAGATACGTGTTTTCTCCAGCAAGTTGCATGTATATTAAATGACAAAGTTGGATTAGTTGAGTTCTATTTTAATGAACCATATTGAGATTTTTAAATGTATGTAAAGATGAACATGTTAGGAAACAAGGAGTGGGAATACAGAGAATTTGGGAAGGATTTTTTATGCTAGTATTTCAGAGGAAAGAATAAAGCCTCATCTTTAAGAAAAAATAATTTTCTACCTCAAAATGAAATGAACAACTCTAAGAAGAAACATTAAAGTAATACCTTATTATAAAATTATAATGTGAGGATAAGAACTACTTCATGGAAGAAAGTCTCATGAATTACCATGAAATACAAAAGTCTTGGTACTATATAAGTGATAAAATTTTAAACACAGGCAAATGGAAGAAACTTGAGAACATCATGCTTAGTGAAGTGAGTCAGAAGCAGTAGATGAAACACCGAATGGTCTCTCTGATATGAGAGACCCAGACCACAACTATCTCATGGAACTTAAGAGGGAAGACAAAGTGAAAAAGGGGACAGGGTTTGGGGGAGGGGGAGAGATGGATGGGCAGGGGGAGGGACAAAAGGAGAGTGGGAAAGTCCTTGTCATCTTGACAAGAAACGTATGTGCACAAAATTCTCAACTCCATTATAAAACTTAAATTTTGCACTTGTACATATCAATAAAATGGGGGAAAATTTTAAACACAGCTATATTCGGGGAAGTTATTGATTATAGATACTTAAATTACTGCACTTTGTAATTCTTTCTCTTAAATGTGATATTATGTTAGATATCAAGATCAATAGAAATTGAGTTAATGTCACTTATATTTATTATGTCCCATCTGTGTCCTATTGGTTCTGACCACTAGAAATCTACTTCATAGACAATTCTTTAATGTCAGTCCAGTTTGTTGGTCATAAAATACAGAAATTAACTCTGGTTAACATAAGCACAACATATATTTGTAGAGCAGCATTTGCAGTCCTCAAAGTTCATGAGAAGATAACTGATTTTGTTCATCTACAGTATGGCCATACTCTGCCAAACAGCCTGGCACTAAAATTTTCCAGTGTTCAGTTGGCAAAACTGGGCACAATAGTATATTTTGGAAACAAAAAAAAATGTAATGTTGTATCACTAAAAGTATTAAATATAGTTTACAGCTGTCAATCTATGGTAGCTGACAGAACTATAATCTAACTATAGATTGGCTATGCATCCAGAGCAGAAATCACTTTTGTTTATTCCTTCAAAACCTATTGCTTTTCCCACATGAGAAATGCATGTAAAAGGAGTACACATATGAATGTTTGCTGTATGAGTTAACTGAGAGGCTTCGTAGAAGAGGTTCATATCAATTAATATCTCCAATCTGGGTTCCTTTGTCTTCACATACACAGCCAAAAAAAAAAAAAAAAAAAAAGACTTGACATTGAGAAGTCTGCATCTGTACAAATTCTACATCTGTTGAAATTTTCTGTTTTGTAACTTTGGTTGACATTAATAAAGCACTTCAAGCTGATGGGGGTGGATGTTCCTTCCTGTCAAAAGGAGAATACAAGCCTCAACAAGGAGCAGCTGGAGACACACACTGGCAAGAGGAAAAGCCAAGAGCATTGCTGGGCTTAATCATTTAAATCACAGATCGAGTCAACATAATAGCAGAGAAAACATGCCGGGAATTTAAAATGTATGAGGGTAGTGGCAACCTTGCAGGTCTTTTCATTTGAATTAGCAGAGCAAAGGAACCAAGTGAACACAATTTCATATTTCCTGACATAGAAATAAAGAAAAGCATTCACAAGGAAATGATATGTCTTCTGATATATATTCAATAAATGTCCTACATATGCAAAAATCTGTGATACAAAATATAAGCACTACCAACATGATAATCATGAATACAAGCTGTTAACTATTCAATATGATTTTGATTTTACTACATACATATCCAAATTTATTAGATTTTGAAACATGCTTTTTATCTACTATTGAGGAAAAATAAAACCAAAAACAAGGGGTAAGTTCTCATAGAAATGTATATCCTCCCTCCAAAATTTTTTAAATGATAAATCTGGTTTATCAGAAAGTAAAATAAGAAAGTTTAATAGAAATAATCTCTTGGAATTGAGTTTTTCCAATGACACTGGATTTGAGGAGCAAAAAAAAAAAAAAAAAAAAAAAAATGGGCACTTTACATTCTTGGCTGCTGCTACCACAGGCTGATAATACTTTAAAGTTTTAAAGTTAATGGTTCAAAGGATCGCAAGCTCTCCATCTGTCAACGATGAATATCTGATACCTTGCTGATATAAAAGTTTCATCAGAGATTCTTTCTCCTCGGTTAATTAATGTAGAAGAGAAAATACATGGCCCTGCAGAGAAACTTTTGCTACACAGTACAGGCTGAGGTTATCTCTGCTTCAAAATAAATTATTCTCACGGCATTTAACAATTATTTGTGGAGTATGGACTTAGGTATTATTTCCTTGTTTTTCTAGGGTTAATTTAGTTTTACACTAAAGATAATATGATTAAGGACTGGGTCTACTTAATTATAAAGTCATCCACTTTATAGCCCATCACTATTAGAGATGTTTTTAAGAGAAAATGTTTATCAGTTTCATATCCTTTATTATCTATCAGTCATTAACATTCCAAGTGATTGTTATTGTTTGGATCTGGGATGTCCCCGAGAAGTCTTATATGTTTGGTTGTTGTGGAGAATCTATGAAAATAGGGATTGGTAAGAGTAGAACCTGGTTGTTATGAATTTGACCGTGAAACATCACTGTGGCTTGACCGGGAAGGGGCAGTGCAAGGCAAGTGCTTTAAATGCTGTGCCATTCCTCCAGCCTAGGGCAAGGTCACTGGGGCATGATCCGGAAGGATATAAGCTAACTTCTTCCTTTTTTGCTCGCTTGGCTTCCTGTCTGGCACGCCGTAGACAGATTTTCTTCCATCTAGCCTTCTGCCATGTATCTACATTATTGCCAGCTTTCCATGAATGCACTGAGACCTTCTGACAGAGTGAGCTACACATAAATCTTTCATAAATTGTGCATGTCAGATACAGTGTCCCAGCAATGTAAAGGTAACTAAGACAGAAATTGGTACCAGAGAAGTAAGGACTCCTGTGACTTTTCCTGACTATGTGGTTTAAAGCCTTTTGAAGGAAGGAATTTGGAAAAGTTTGAAGATACTGGATAGAAAAGACTTAGAATACTATGAACTGAGCTTGATGGGAGATTATGGTCAGATCTCAGATAATCAGATCACCAAGAAAACTGAAGATTTAAAAGGTCAGGTTCATGAATTTGAGGGCAAGAAGGAGAACTTCACTGGCAATTATTCTAGAAATCATGTTTGCTTTGCTCTGGCAAAGAGTGCATCAGCATTTCTGCCCCTTTCTTAAGATTTACCTGAAACTGAGAGATAAGGAGTGGATAACTTAACCTGATGGAGAAAATTTCAAGGCAACCCAATGTTCAGGCTGTCACATGGGTCCTTTTCTGTGATTTTAGGTATCTCTACATTGAAGGGCAGAAAAAAGTCAGGGAAAAAAGATGTAAAATATTATATTTCTTTTTTTCTGAACTGAAAACACCTGAAAAGTTGAAGCAAAAGAGCCCATAGTTCTTAAATATGTTAGCATTTTTTTAAAAGCTCAGTACTTAGAATTTAGACTACAAAATATGTATTCATGATGGATCAGGAATCAGCAAGGCCCCACCTTTTATTAGTTAGAGAATAGAAAGGTGAAAGATTTTGCTTCCAAACAAGAGCTCTAGGTCATCCTGCAGGGCAACGTAAGCAAGTGCATCCCCAAGGATTTCACCCATTTAAAAACACAGTGATCTTGTGAGTGACTGTCCACGGGGTCCAGAATATTGCTCAAGCCAGAGGCAGACCTTGGCATCATCCACCAAAGTGCTTGTGTATTGTTTATGTCATGTTAGTTTTACACTTTCAATTGAGGTAAAACTTGAAAGACACTTTGATCCTAATTTTTGGCATATTGTGACAGCAAGAATAATCTTTCAGAGGTTATCAATATCATTATGTAATTTGAATACCAACAAATACAGTATTCGTTAAAGAAGGGTAAGGTTCCAGATAATATAGGGGTATTCCTGGGTGTGAAATTCCTGGAGAGAAATTAATTTTGACACAGAACATGAGAAGAGTAAACCGTTTGTGTGCAGGCATACTCACACTTTGGTGAGTGGGTAAAATGTCAAAAACAATATATTTTCTGCTGAAAGGACGCAATTTAACTCAAACTAACTTTTAACAATTACTCAAGAATCCAAAAGCAAAGAGAATAATAAATTACTTCTCCATTAAAATGTAATGCTAAATACCTTAAATTACTTTAAGGAGAAAGGGCAGAATACGGAAAAAGGACACATTAACCACAAATAATATAACTGATAAGAAGAGTGATTCTAAACAAAAGTTAAAAGAAAATTCAATTCCAATAGAAAAAGTCAACAATATGACAAAAGAGACCACATCAAAAAAAAAAAAAACTGCTCCTGGAAATATTAGAGGTTGATATAACAGGAAATGCCATTATTTCTCACTTATTAGATTAATCAAAATTTGACAACATTCTATATAAGTAAGTTTAAAGAGGAAATATTATTCCTTGCTAAGAACATACAGAGTTTTAAAAACCAAGGAGATATGACTATCAAATGTACATCCACTCCCATTACCTTATCTCCCATTCTTGATCCAAGAATCCTAGAAATCTAGCCCCAAAATACATGGCAAATATTCGAAAATTTTATATATAAGATTATTCTCTGGAGCATACTTTAAAAAGAGGAATTAAAATGATCCTATGACTCATCAGAGAAATATACTGTGAGAACATATTTAATTAGAAAGAAATCACAAACTCCGTTTAGTACCTTATTGCTAATATCTGTAAGAAGACTCACTTCACTCTCCAGCATCCTGTCTGAAGTGTTAAGTCCACATCCTGTCTTCTCCCAAGCAGAGAGATGGCAAATGAGATATGTAAAAATTGTCTGGAAGTAAATGCGTGAGTTAGTGGGGATGACGGTGAAGAAAGCAGGGTGGAGATAGTAAGGCCTGAATGAGATTCAAGTCACAAGAAAGCACTCTTAATCAAGGAATCAGGAAATGATGAAAAAACTGTCAGCAATTTATCTTTCAATAGTTCATTCTGGGTTGCGAGAGCACGTGTGTGTGTGTGTGTGTGTGTGTGTGTGTGTGTGTGTGTGCTTCTATGTGTGGTATTGGAGCTTGAGTTTTCACCCTTCAAACTGGGCTATCAAGCAGACCTTTTTTTTTTTTTTTTTTTTTTTTTTGAGCTGTTACTAATTTCCCCAAATTTGCAGTTCTCCTGCCTCAGTATCTCACAGTCCTGAACTCCAGGTGAGTGCCCCTACACCTGGTCTGGGTACACATTTTGCATTTCAGAGATGTTCCAGAGTCCAACTCCTTTACACACAGTAACAACGCTGGTGACATATCTTATTGTGAGGTTTCCTTCTTTCCGATCTCCTACTCTCCAATCCCCCATTCTTGTCACATTTGCTTGCCTCCCGCACAACCTACCAGCACTTGAGTCTCAAATCCTGACCCAAGGAGAATTTATAATAGTCAGAACAGGCTACTATTATTAGAATATAAAGTTCATTTTTTGTCATCCC
Organism: Ctenodactylus gundi; assembly: GCA_004027205.1. Lineage (NCBI taxonomy): Eukaryota > Metazoa > Chordata > Mammalia > Rodentia > Ctenodactylidae > Ctenodactylus > Ctenodactylus gundi. Next base: position 234,139 of record PVKB01001630.1, read on the forward strand.
TAAATTCAGATCAGTCACTAAATAGATATGTGATATAATACGTATTTCATAGCAATATTAAAGAAAGATTCTTGACTCGATTTATTTCACCCACTGTTGCATGAAACTTTTCCTGGAGAGACACAGACACATGCAAATGACTTTCTATTCATTCCCGATAGGGCACAAGGGATAAATCCGAGTCACAGTTACACCTCTGTCCAACTTGGTGACCCAATAAGTTCATGGCGGTTATTTTCAGGATTATGGATGAGGAGTCACCTAGACAAGCACAGACAGGGGAATGCCTACAGGAGCATGGGTGTGGGACCACCTAACGCCCATGAATGAATTAAAAGGCAGTTATGACACTGAAAAGCCACCCCAGTCAAGATGTTGTCTTCGAAAACTGCATTCTGCCTCTAGGACTCACCTTCCTGGTCAGATATTGCTGTTTTCTCAGGACTTGTTTCTCTCTTTCTCTCTCCCTCTCTGTCTCTCTTGTATGCTCTCTCTTTTCTTTACTATTCCTCTCCCCTTTTTTCAGAGCTACTTCTTTTTCACTTGGTCCTACTCTCTCTTTCTCTCTTGCTTATTCTAGCCCCGAGTCCTCAGTCCTTTTAAATAACTCTGTGAGAGCATCCTTCTCCTCACCTGAGGTCATGTGCTCCATGCTGGGTGTGTCAGGCCATGTTCCACAACCCCACCTGCACACGTCCCTGCAAGTCCAGTCACAGGTATAAGTTGCAAGCAGACCTCCAAGCCCTGAGGACTCCAGCCACACACTCCTACTATGCATACCTAGGAGTTGTCCCTCCTGCTCCAGGATGGTTGAGAACTTGCTATACAATATACGTAAATAAATGACAGCCATTGTGCAGCATATTCCCATTTTTGAGCAATATAAACATTAACACAGTACAAAAAACAACATTTTAATAAGGCAAGACATATCAAACATTTTCAGGAGGCGGGGGGAGAAGGATAAACTGTTCTAGTTTGAAAAAAAATGTAAGGAGAATCAAGGTTCAATTCAAGAAGTAAACTTATTTGGATTTTGACTTAAAGCACAAGAAAAATAAATGTTTAAAATAAGAGAGAAATTTCAGAGAAGACTTAGATACTCTTTTAAATGATAATAACATTGTAATTACATAGCAAAAATATACATATGCTTTAAAGGTATAAAATTTATTAAGTATTTAAAATATGTAATAAAAAAGCCTGTATATCTTGAATGTCTTTCAAAATATTTCTCCAATCCTACCAAACCAACAAATAATGAAAATGTAAAATAAATAAACCAAGCACAGTTAAACAAATAATTCTTTGAATGTGACTCCTGAAGATGAAGGAGAAATTTTATGTTTTCTTTAATTTGATATACATTTGAACACTAAGAAAAAAGATGGTAATACATAGTTTATAGTGTTTATAATATTCAACATTATGTTTGACTTTATGAAGTATTGTTATATCTACTATAAAAGATTATGACATTGATTTACTTAAAACTTTCACCTGTGATTTTTATGAAAGAGTGCATATGTACTTTTGTGAAAACCTCTGGGCTCACTAATATGTAGAATCTGAAATTTTTCTTCTCAAGGTATTTTGAGTAGAATGGAAGCTACCAGAGACAGGGCAGAGTAGTAGGAAACAATTAGGAAATCACCAACGGGTACATGTTACATTACCTACAAGTGCAGAGACCTGGTTGGCGTTTAACAGCAAAGAGACAATTATAACAATTATATATCAGATATTTAAAAGACCAGAAGAAAGAATTTTAAGCATTTTTGCCATAAAGAAATGTTAAACATTTGGGAGGAATTTGGGAGGATAAGTGTTTGATCTGATTTAAACACTGAGGTGTGAATATATATCAAAATATCATATGCTAGCACACAAATGTATACAGTATTTATATATTTATGTATCAGGTAAAAATAATAATTTAAAATCTAGTGTTTAATGTGTACTATCTTCCTAATATTAATGATTTTTTGAGTGTGCATTTTTATAATTGAATTCACATTCCAAAGGCAGTAAGCAAAATATAACTGATAATTTTTTTAAAAAAAATCATGAAGTTACAAGAATATACAATCTAAGAAAAGCAAATATAATAGGGACTCATTTTAATGCATTAAAAGTCAGACATCATCAAAGAGTAAGTACTATATGCATGTTTCCCAATTCTAATTTTGCATAACACCTACAGTATGGAAGAATAGACTTCAGATATAAAGTACTACTAAGCCCTTAGCAAGTATTACTTCAGTTGCATATCTGAAAATATTTTGATTTTTTTTGCGCAAGTGCTACTGCATATCATTGTCTCTACATACTTACAACACTCTTTGAAAATTGAGCTGGTAATTTAGATAACATATCACAACAAGTCTAGCAAAGCAAAAGAATATTAAATGGATATGTAAATTGATTCATGAATATGAATATTATCTGAGGTTTCAGATACTGTCACAACATCACAAGATTAAAGATAGGTTTGCCTTGTAAAGACTGAAGCGCTATATAATAGGTAAAAACCGTTATCAAAATCTCTAGAGTTTTGTTTCATAAAAGATGGACAGCAGACTTTGTCCGCTAAAGACTTTGTTTCATGAGAAAATAAAATGTATGCTATGTCCTGATAGAAACGGAAAAGGGAAAATATAAAATGCCTTTTTGGTATTAAAATAAAAAATACCCAACAGCTGATGGTAATCTGTATATTTTATGAAGTACTGTGATCGAAATGCACTGAGGCTTCCTTGAATCTTGCAAGACAAATAAGGCAGGTGGTAATATGTGTATTTATACATGAATAAACCACAACTCAGTTGAAGCAAATTGCTTCAGTCTAGCACTACACTGGCTTTCAACTCCAGTGACTAATGCACAGGATGTTTTCCATCACATGATTTTCTTACAGTCTGTCAAAAAGGAAATTAGTTGTTATTTGTTCTGCATATTTTTGTTTTCCTCTGCTTGAGGGAGTACCATAGACCATCCGAGGAAGAACAAACTACCTTGGAATCCCTAGACAAGGTCCTTGCCAAAGGGTTCATGAAAACATCTGGGAGGCGCTAGAAGATCCGCTGTAAGGAGAAATGTGTAGGAACTCCACACTCTGAAATAGGGCTGCAATTATACAATGTGTCAAGAAAGGGTTGTGCAAGCTGGAGCTGTTACACATGATAATATGTGCTGTTGTGAAAATGCCTGGTGACATCAAGCTGTAACTCCCCAAGACCTTCTCAAAAACTCTATTTACAATCAGGGAAAGAGCAGATGATCTTACCGTTAGTCAGTTCACTTGAGAAGCTTTCATCCCTAATTAAGCATAATTCAAATTAAATATATGTACATGGCTATACAAATATCATCTGCTTATTTTAGCATTGACTCTATGTGCTTTATTTAGATAAGCCCCTTATGGCGCTTTCATTTTGCATTTTTTCAACTTTTGTGCTTTCCGTGGATGTCCTATACTATTTTCTTTATTGAAAATATCACCTGTTGGTTGAAAATTCTAACTCTCTTTTCTAAAACTGAAACACAAATGGACGTAATTTGAGACTACCACACTTAGTGCACTGAGTCAGATTCAGAAGTCTAAATATTGCATGGTTTCTCAGATATGAGAAATTCAGAACACAGGCAATTTACAGAATCAAATGGGTGAGATACCGGGAATCAAAGAGGATGAGGGAAGGGGTAGGTGGGCCACATGGAGGGAAGGGAGGGGATTGCAAGTTTGATACAATATGTGTGCACAGAATTCTCAAGCTCAATGTAACCGTTGCGTATCGCATATACTAATATAATGTAGGGAGGGTAAAAAGAACCCCGGCGACCACTGACCCAAAGGCGTCTTTGCCACATCTCCCAAGACACAAATTGAACGATTGAATTTTCCCTAGTGTCTCTCTTCCACCACAGCAGCTTGCTCGGCCGAAGTATTTTTTATTGCACTACAATGGCAGCATGCTTCTTTAGAAAACGGACTGAATCCCTCAAAGTCTCTCCCCACCCCCTCCAGTGGTCTACATGGAAAAAAAATCTAAAGTCATACAAAACATCAGAGCTTTTCATCACGTGACATTTCTCTCCTCAGACCCCAGGCAATCTCTAGACCATTAGTTAATTCTCTTCCATTGTTCTAAACTCCTCATTCCTTGAGCAAAATATTGTTTCTCTAAATGGCAAACACTACTGCATTATTAATGATGAAACAGAATAAAAATTTAATTATATGTATATGTGTAGTGGGCTAGTTAAGTCGAGTTAATTAACGAATGTATAAGCACACATAATTAATGATTTTTATGCTTTAAGTGTCTTGGGTTTTGTTTCCTGAAGTTTTATTTTCCTGCATATGGATTTTGCCTTTTGTGATTTGCTCTTTCTACCTTGCTCAGCAAGAAATTCTGTAGTGAACACTGGGGTCTCGGGGCAACTGTCACTTCCTGTGGAAACCTTTTACTTTTTACCTCTTTGTGCAAGCGTCCTCCATATAACTCTAGCATAGCACCTTTTAAATAGTTTTGCTTTTATTTGCTTATGTGGCTAAACAAGCCTGGTTTCAGCTTACTTCAAGGGCTAAAATAAAGCTTCACTTATTTGAATTCATAGTATCTTAATGTAGTTGTTTTAATGATAAGACATTTTCAATTAGCAAAATAAGTATAATTAATATCCAGTGGCTTTTCACACTTGGCAAGTCTAGTTCCACCTGTATATCTCATCACGTTTTGGATTCTGCATGTAAAAAGTTCAGATGTTCAAAAGTTGCCAAATTAAAAAGATTATATCAAAGTCGTATGCTTAAAAACCAAAACTGCGTGACAAAGGGTTTAAAATATTTCTAGAGAAAACATTTAGGGATAGTACATCCTGTTAACTAGGCTTACATAATCACCATCAGCCTATGACAATATTTATTTTACATATAAATAATACATTTCTGTCTCTAGAATGTCCTTGCCATGTTTTCTGATACACTTAATTATTTCCAAGCATACAATTAGATTGTACTCCAGAATTAATCAAAACAGAATAAACAAAAAAAGTGTGACCAACTAAAACCACTAGTCAACTGAAGATTAGTTTACTAAAGTTTTTTTGTTGTGGTCCTCCTAAGAAGACATTTACGGAAACATTTTCAATATTGTTTGTTTATTAACCCCTCTCATGAAATTTTAATAACATTGAAACTTCACTTGTGTATTTTAAGTCTGTCTACATTTTATGCATAAAAGAACAAGATATTTTCACCTTCCCAAGGGACAGGTATTGCCTCCATTGAAAAATGCATAATCTGGAAAAAGGCCACAGGAACATTCAGTTTATGACTTTGTCTAAATATAAATACAATGTAAACTTTTCTCTTCATTTCCTTTAGCATAATAAAGCAAACAGAAACGCAATGAAATGTAGCTTAGGTTGGCTGACTGCAGGGTGGCCATCAGTCCCTAGAAGCCCTTCAAATTCAGTTAGCTCTAGCAGGGTTACACTTTCTCCAGGGCTGCTCTTTTATGCACGCTGGCTTAGGGGAACTTCTCAGGAGAATTTGGGTCAGGATGCTAATCATGTTTTCTGCTAAAGTTTAAAGAAGAGCCACCTAAAGTGTTCATTTCCTCAGTATGTGTGTTACATGCGTGCTTGAATATTAATAGTCATCCTTCAACCTGTTGTCTAGATATTTATTTGTCTCCTGGTAAGGAGGAAGGTCTATAATGCATGAATATCCACACCAAAGTGGATAAAGAGGACATGGACACTAAATAGTTAGATTTCCTGTACACACATAGGAACACTGGTATTTCTCATAACCGATACTCTCTCTTGCAGTTTTTCCCAAAGCTATAAAAGTCTCAATAAGTTTCCCTTACTGATAATCAAAATAAACAAAAACAAACGTATATTTAAAACAAGAAACTTGGGATTCATTCAATCACAAATGTCTTCTGTGGAGTAGTTTGGAAATTGAAACCCTATTGTACTAAAAGGAAATGATCCTGAAATTGTCTAAAATAATAACAAAAAGAATAATTTTTAATTTCAGGGCATATTCCAAAACATTTTCTGTTCAGGAGGTGTCATTTCAATCACAAGCCGAAACTTAAAGCCTTATTACCAGGATTTTAGCTTACTTTATTATTTGTAGATTACAATAAAATTATCAAAGTTATATCTGAATTGTAATAGCAATTATCTTACAGAATTAGTTATCACAGAAATCTCAAAGGCCATTTTAGCCTCTGATCATGGCATGTCTATACAATTGTAGACAGCCACAGAATCTGAAGGAATTTATTTTTCTCATATCTAAACTGAAAATAATCTTCTTTGTTGCATAGTAAGGGCCCCATGCCATTTCATTCAAATAACTTTTCAATTGTGTTCTATTTTTGAGAGTCGCTTAGGCAAATTTAGCAATTTAGTAGTAATGGTCATTTGTTGTAAAAATATAAAAGACCAATTTCTTAAAATATTAATGCTACTAGTGTCTAGCTGTGAAGAGGATTGAGATGTCAAAAGATATAACAGAACCCAAGAGAAGAACCACAGGTAGAATAATCACCAGTGGGCGGTGAGCAATTTTCCTAAGTCATCACCTGAGCTGGGACGGGTTTCTGGGGGAAGCAACTGCCTTTGAGCTCTCTATGCCCCTGTTGTGACACCGTATGCACACTCCTGTGTGTATACCCCAGGCACTCATTGGTTCACCTCATAAGATTTCTGTAGTCATGTGTGAGATTAGCCAAGAAGAATGCTCTCTTATATGTTTGATATGAAATATAAAATTGATCAATAAAAACATTTTCCAAAAAATAAATGGAGAATGAAAATACTTAAAACTGATTTTCAAACCAGTAAAACAGAGAACATTATTGCATGAGGAAGAATATATGTATGCTGGAGAAATAGCCCAACAGTTAGACCACTTGTCTAGCCAGCTCAAGGCCCTGAATTCAATTCCCCACACCACTTAATCTGAGTCTGGCGCTGCAGGCTTCTGATCTAAGTACTCATACTCTGGGGGCTGCAGAAGGATGATTACTGTGAGTTGGAGTTGAGCCTGGGCTATACTGGGAATTCAGAAATAGCCAGAGTGAGATCCTATATCAAAAAAAAAAAAAAATAGCATGGTTGGCCTGGGACCATTTGCAGGGACCCCTCGCCTCTTCAGAGTCAGTGACCTTTGGAGTCCGTGTAATGAATAGACTTCATCAAAAGAAAGAGCCCTTGGAGAATACATTATCTATATTCCTGATTAATAGTCATCGATATTAAGATACTTTCCAGAATATTATGTAGTTTTTGGTCAAAGCTAAAACAAATAATCAAATTTTTGTCAAGTTGGAATGTCGGGGTAACAACTTTAATGGTCACAGTGCCTAAAAGACACTTTTCAAATTCTTAAACACTTAACATAAGTCTCAATAAAAATTTCATACATATTAAGGTCGGAGAAACTGTCACGTATAGATATGGAATAAGTGAATATTCCCATCAAAACTTAAATCTAGTTATCTTTTGCTCCAATATCTTTCTGTTAATGAAATTTCAAGAGAATTGGAAATGGAGGTTAAAGGAGGTTTGAGAAAATAAAGCAATCAACCAGAGAGATGTGTGATGCTTTGCTGTCTTAGTTACTTATTTGTTGCTGGGACGGAATACCTGACTTCCACAGCTTAAGAGAGAAAAGATTTACTTAGCACACGTTTTGGGAGATCTCACACAGTCGACAATGGTGGAAGCACATGGCAGAGACTAGCGAATTTCTCACCCATTGCAGGCAGAAACCAGGCAAAACTGAAACAATGTGAAATCTGCAGACTCAGGCTAAGCTAGAGCCTTCCCAAGAGGAAGTTGTTAAAGTATTTTAGTAAATACTAAATCCATTTAGTCTTTTTTAAAAGTTGTCAAAGTCTTCACAGTTTCAGCACTGATATAAAAAAGTCCAAGTGCAGTATCCTCTGAGAATAAAGGTAAACGCTCAGCTGTGAGCTCCTGGGAAGAACAAAGAGTTAAGAACTGCCAACATATAATATCATAGGGTAAATGTGCCCACTCCAAAAGGGAAGAATTGAAGAATAGAAACAAATGGGACCAAAGCAATTTCTAAACCCAGAAGGTCAAGTGTTAAGTCCTACAGTTTCATGTTCTGCCTTTGGGGGTAAACTGTGGCAAAATGTGAGCTCCAGAGGGCCTGTGTGGCTTGGCCACTACAGCACTGTTTCGAGCTGCAGCATCCATCTTCCCTTCTTTGGGCTGGCTCCTTTCACAACTTATGACTTTCCTCAGAGGACAAGCCATGCTCCTGGCTTGTCTAAATTCCAGGCATCTCCACGGTAGCCTAGGCTTCTCATTCACAACTTCACACACTCTCCTCCCAGGAACTCACTGGTGGGCCTCCAAGTCTTTCATCCGAAATCTGGGTGGATGCCTCCATGTCCTCAGAACTTCTGCGTTCTGGAAGCCTTTAAACCAGGATTGCCAGGACATTATCAAGTCTGCCACTGGCTGACAAATTGCCAATACAGTTCTCCCTCCCATCTGAAATTTTTTGAGCCTGGCTTTTTCAATCCCAGATCCTGGTCTTCTGACCATAGTCTCCTATCAAGTATAGTTCAAAGCATTCCAAGGCTTCTTCAACCAGTGTACTCAAATCTTTCCAAACTTTTCCTGCAAACCAGTTTCAAAGTCGTCCAAACCACATAGTCAGGTAAACTAACAGGAACAAGCATACTTCACAGTACCAATTTCTGTCTTATTTATTTATTCCTTGCTGTGACAGAATACCTGATATCTTCAACTTAAGAGAGAAAAGCCATATTTAGCTCACAGTGTCAGAAGTTTTCACACAGTCTGCCTATGGACAACTGGCAACAACGGGAGCACATGGCAGATTCTGGAGATCCACTTGTCTCTTTACAGAAGAAACCAAGTGAAGCAGCGACAAAATGAAGTGTGCAGATATGGACATAGCTAGAGCCTTTCCAGGAAGAAGCCATGACAAAGTTTTTTTCTTTTTTTAATTACTTCTGACAGTTGCCCCCCATCTCCACGGTGGGTGTCCATCCCAAATTTCCTGGTCCACAAGTAAACAACACAAACTAGAATTCTCTCCTTTAAGAGCCCTCACTGCCAACAAGTCTACACACTCCTTCTAGGTCAAACCCCAAGCATCTGCAGCTTTTAGCCAAAACTTGCCCTCTCAAGAACACATGTTTCCAAATACATGAGGCTCTGGGGGACACTCAAGATCCAAACCATTGTACTTGCCACAATTCAGGAAGCTAAAATTGACAACCACAAAGCAAAAGTAATAAAACTATTAGCAATTACAAATAGGTCTCTGGAAAGTACAGTCATAGTCCTCTTCTGTGATAACTGGAAGTCTACTTTTAAGGATATAGGACCTTGATCCTACATAGTGTGGGCCTCTGGCCATGTATACTATGATTTTAAAGACTTAAGGTGTAGAATGAATTTTAGTAGCAAGAGATGCTTCAACGCTAACTCTGAAAAAGTGAGAACAATTAGAAAACTGTCAATCGGCAATGACTTAAGTTCTTTTCAGGATGCATCAAGATAAGCTGCTATGAAAAGTTTCTGTCCACTTTTGTTCCCAGTGAAGATAGATACAAAAATAGAAAGGACCCAGAGAATGAATTTTAAGGAATCACAATGATTAAGCAAATTCATGGCAACTATGAAATTCATCTACTCTTCCAAAATTTACATGGATCAAGTCTATATGTTTTCAACCCAGAACATGTTAATATTGGCACTACATTACCAGTATATAATTTGCCTAAGGGCTGTGGTTGGAAAATTGTAATAGAAAATAATCAGATAATTTGTCAGTATTAATTACATAAAGAAGCTGTTGAAACTAGAAAAAAAATCAAAAATTAGTCTTAGACTCTGGTTTCTCTTCAGAGTGTGGAAAGTCTTTTGTCTTTTACTAAAAATTAGCCAGAGAGTAATATTACTTGGTTGTTTTCTTAAGTTTTCCTTTTAGCAATTCCTATGAAAAATAAATTGGCAAAAATAAACACAGAGTCCTTTTGTTTATTTTAATCTAGAGAGTTTAGCCATATTTAAATCTAAGAGGATTCTATTAGACTCCACATATGAATTATTAAGTCATTGGTGTGGAGCTCTTGGATGTTTACCATATGGAAATAAAGTCTACAATGAAAAAATGCAAACAAGGGGACATTCCCTTTAATTCTCTGAGGAAAATATGCAGACCCCGATATTAGTCCTCAGAAGTATCAAACTTTATCAAATAATGCAGGTGATGAAAACAACAAAAAAGAGGAAAAATAGTATGATCTCAGAAGATACTGCTGTAGTCATATCTAGAGTGTGCACATTCTTGATGCTGTCCTGCCTTGTAGGTCCTTGCTTTACTTTCGATTTGCCAGTGTATGATCCTACACAGAAAAAGGCTTCCAGATAAACCAGTTAGATACTTAACACTCCAAATGAAGTGGTCTTAGAAAATAAGAAACAAAGAGTACAAAAATAAAAAAGTAATTGTGCTAGTATGACCTCCCTTGATAACTACTCCTAATTTTCTTATATTTTCTGCTTTTAATTTTTTACACATTAAAATCACATTGAACATACATATTCTTATCTTTTTAATTCATACACTATCAAGTTCATCTTATACATACAGAGCTTTTTATATTTCTTTATAGAAAGAAATTTGATTTCAAAAGGAAAGTGGTAGAAAAAGGCAGAGTTCAGAGGGATCATTTCCTGCAGCTGTTACATTGTCTTCCTCAAGTTAGAAAAGATATTTTCCAGAACATTCAAAGATGTATGAAGGAATTATTATTTTATCTTTTGATAAAAACATCCAACTTATTGTTTTGTATAGCTCTGCTTTTGAAAGAAAAGCCAGGAAGGAATGAGGAAATAAGAGAAGAAAGATTGTCTTGTAATTCCTTTAAAAGAATAAGTTAGATAAAGAAATTGTTTAGTCCTTTCTGTGGTTAGACAAGTAACGGCTACTGTTGCTCTCCATGAATTGCCTTTCTAGCTATGATGTCTTAGATGATACTGGTTGTAATGGTCGTAATTACCATTTCTGTAATGGTGACACTATATCATTACCTCCAGGTTTTGCCTCTTCCATGTATCCACTGGTTGTCTAATATATTTTTGAGATTTAAGGTAGAAATTGTTAAATGTATCGATCACTCCTCACCTTCTAATTTGTTCCAAAGCCTTTCAGTTATTGGTTGTACTATTAAACTGACTTATTCAGGAACCAATCTTGCAACCACAGTTTTATTTCTTAGTTTCCATCAAGTTTATTTCCAATAATTCCTCAAGTATTACAAACTCTATCTGAAATCTATATTCCTGCAATGACAAACTTCCACCAGGTGTTGTACAAACACTCTCACGAGGTGACACAGAGCCAACTCAAAAAGGAAGGGCAGAGCTCCCACACACCTACCCAGGTCAAGCCCCAAGCATCCACCCCTTCCATCAAGTCCCCACTTCGAGCAATACACAGTATTCATAGGGACATGAGGCCTTATAGAGACAGCCTAGATTCAAACCAGAACAAATGTCTTCTCTCAGTCTTCTAGATGATCTACTTTGTCTATGTTATGAGCTATTTTGATTAATTTTATAACTTTCTATATCATTCCTTTCCCCCAATTTCTCTTAGTATGAACATGTGATATAAAATGGTTACATTAAATTTGAGAATTCTGCGTACATATAAATTGCAAAAACTTTTACTGTGTTTCTTAAGCTTTGACAAACAGAGATTTACCAAAGACTTGTCAATTTATGTTCTGAGTTTCTTGTTCAAAGATGCCTGTAGGTTTCAGAACGCTGTTCCTAACAGTTCTTATTAAACCATAGGCTTTCATCAGAGCCTTATGTTTCAACACTCTGATCTACTGAAATGTAACATTTTCCTTCACCTACTGCTTCATGCATCCATTATAGATGAAATTTTTGAAGTGAAAAAGACAGAAAGGAAAGCAAATTTTTGAATCCTAGGAAGTAGTGGCTTTTGGTCTTATCCAAAACAAATATGTAACTCTCCTATATTCTATGATCCATGGCTTTGTCTTAACTATGTAAAGTTATCATTCCAAGCCTTGCAGCGTAGCACTGTGACCATTAGACAGATTTTGTCAACTTGAGGCAATCAGAAACCACACCTAGATTACAGTTTGGGAACCACACCTAGCCTAGATTTGGCAATTGGGAACCAGCCTGGATCAGAGTGTGAGTGATTTGTGGGCCAGCCGATGAGGGAAGAGCACCTACCCAGATATGGGAGGCCCAAGTGGACATTCAAACTGTATAAAAGGAGGGAAGAAGAGAGATTATTACAGCTTTTTCCCCTGAAAAAGGTCTCTCCTACACAATGGTCTAGAATGACAATTTATACATCTTTGTTGGCGCCTGTCTGCATGTGGCCAATCTTCATTCTCTGGTCTTCACTACCATTCTTTGAACAACAGAAGTCCATAGCAGACTCTCAGGAGCTGTGCTGCAGTTCTGGATGTGTATTCTACCTTGTAGCTGAGCACTCCAGCTCTCTCACCAGCAGCCCGCCGTCTTGTACTATCTCTATCCTCAGATTTGTAAGCCTTCCAAATAGATTCTTTTTGTTATTACTTCTGTGAATTCAGAATTTTGAAAGAAGCCAAACTAATACAGGCACGTGCTTGTAATCTCGGCCTTCTAGAAAGCTGAGGCACAAAGTTGCAAGTTGAATGCTAGCCTAGCCTGCCCTGTCCCAAAGTCTCAAAATTAAACAAAATAAGGAAATAAATAAATAATGAAACAGGGTCAGAGATATCTCTGTGTGAAAGCCCAGGGTTCAATCCTCGATACCACAAAAAATAAATAAATATGTAAATAAAAAATAAATTATCATTCAAGTATCAATGCCAATCTCAATAATCATGTGATTTCTTTCACAATTTCCTCATAAAGAGAATCTGACAGTGTTCAAATTGTTGTTGATAGTCAATGGATGACATTGGGTGACACCAACTTTTTGTGCTTGTGATGTGAGGGCCAAATTATTATATAATTAGAAGATTGTTTGGTGCTGTTATAAACTTTATTTTCATCTTTTACTGTTTATAGACACCTTTCGATATATAAAAATAAAGAAATCTATGATATAATAGAATTTGGAAACTTTTATTTCATTTAATATATTTTATAAAACTATTATAAAGAAGAAAGATTCTCAAATTTTGGTGGGTTTTAGAATCGCATAACTTATTTTTCTCTTTGACAGTTTTATAGCCACAAAACTAAGAGTAATGGCATACATATGTGTGTGTGTGTGTGTACAAAAATTTTTAAGTACTTTTGATATATAAAAATAATTTGCATGTGAATTATTTTTAAAGAATAAATAAAATTTTTCTGTCTTAAAAGTATGCTTTATTGTAATTATATTCTTTCCTTAATTTTAAGTTAGTTACCCATATTTATCTCAATACAAACGTCATTCCCAATTCTAACCCTTCTATTTTCTGTTTAGTTTATGGGAATCTAATTTTTTCTCATCACCAATTAATAAAAATTGAAATAATGCAATACAAAATGATACTTTCACCTGAATAATTAAGTACCAGTGTTTGATCTTCCCCAAATTTTACAGTTTAACTTTATATGAAATGATTTCAACAATAAAACATAAAAATCCAAAACTCATCAAAACTGTGTCCAATAGTTTAAATTCAAATATCATATTAAATATGTTTAAACACCCCATTTTATTCCCATGTGTGTTCATAATTTATTTTATAAAATGATAAAAATAGCTAACTTGTGAAACTTTACCCTAAGAGGCCACTAGGTGCTCACAGCAGCTTAGGGAAGTAGGTGTTCTTTTAATTCCATCGAAGAGGTGAGGAATTCAAATCAGAGATAGAAGCACAATAGTTTACTTAATGACATAATATTAATTGCTGTAAGGATGTGAATTTGGCTTTTAAAGTTACATTAATGCTTTTGTTTGTTTGTTTGTTTGTTTGTTTGTTTGTTTGTTTTTTTACAGTACTGGAGATGGAAGCCAAGACCTTTGCACTGAATTACATATCCAATACATTTAATTAATTTTTTTAACAAATATTCTGAGATCAGTTCTCCCCAGATAGTATAGGCTGGCCCCAAATTCACAATCCCCCTGCATCAGTCAGCCAAACAACTAATACTACAACCATGCAATACCACTCGTAACCTTTTCATGATATAAAATGAATCACTAGAAAAATAGTAATTAATTGCAAACAAGCATTATTCATCTTTCTAATCACCAATGGTTGAGCTAAGTCTATAAATACATCTTTTATATTTATTATAATTTCTTATAATCAGGCTATTCTGCAAAAATTACTTCATTTTGTAACCCTTTGATGTGCTGTGTCCCAAAGAAATGTGGGTGTGCATTTACTACATCAACACATCCTTTTTCCTGCATCCCCTACTATTTCAATATCCTCGCATGGATTTTGAATATTATTTGTTTTTATATTACTCTTTAACTGCTGAGTCTCTTCTCCCTCTTTTACTCTACTCTTTTTTTAAGGTAACAAAATTGTATACTCATTTATGATGCACAACATGTTATCAAATATGTATACACTGTAAAAGGGACATGTCAAATTCATAAACATATACATCCCCATGTATGTTGTTATGGGAGCCTTTGCATGCAGTTTATTACCAATTTTCAAGTATGTGGTACTGTCTTCATTACTTTTATATTGCTTGGACAAAACTTTCAATGCCCACAACTTCAGAAAGGAAAAGTTTATTCGAACTCACCACTTCAGGAGTTCCCAGTGCATTTATTTAGCAATGGTGGAAGTGTTTGCCTGAGGCTTAGCCAGACAGAAACTACTCACACTATGGTGGAACAGGAAACTCAGAGTGTGAAAAGGGGCAAAGTTAGCACATATGTTACCGATCATTTCCTGGTGATCTTACACCTTCCTTGTCAAGCCCCAGTGATCCACTCCTTCTATGAGGCCTCACCTCTTAGCACACACATACACACACACACACACACACACACACACACACACACACACAAACACACAAATCAGTCAATCTATTCCATGATTAAATCATCTTCAAAATATGAATAGTTTAGAGAACATTTCAAATCCAAGCTATGACATTCCAGACATTCTACACAGGGCTTGCAAAAGACTCATGTCTACCTCCTTATGCAAAAAGCGCTTGATCTGTCTCCAAGAGTTACCAAAGTCTTAAAAAAAAAAGACTTAACACTGATAAAATGCTCAAATTCAAAGTCTTCTCTGTGAGTCACATTGTACCCTTAGCTGTGAGACCCCGTGGAAAATCAAAAACAAGTTGAAAGCTTCCAACATACAGTGGCACAGAGTAAATAGTCCCTTTCCCAAAGAAAGAAACAAAAGAGAGTAGAAAGCAATCAGATCAAAGAAAGAAGCACAGCAAATGTTAAATCCTAGAGCTCCCTAAAATCCTGTAGTTTCACGTCTAGCACGTGGCTCAAGCTGAGGGGAGAAATTAGCTCCAAAAGCCTTAGATGGCTCTCCACCATGGTGTTGCCTGTGGCTACAGCATCCATGGCTTCTCTTTGGAGTTGACAGTGTTCATAGCCTGTGACCTTTCTCTGCAGACCATCCACATTCCTGGCATATCAAAATTCTTAGTCTCCACTGCAATTTCACTTTTACCTTCCTAGCTTCATGCACCACTATTTCAGAGGCACCCTGCCTGGACTGCAAGACTTTCTTCTAAAATCTGGGTTGAAACGTTTCTGACCTCACATCTCTTGCATTCCACATGCCTATAAAACCAGGCCCATGAGGATGATATCAAGGCCTTCTGGTGGTTAGAGGAACCATGGCTGTAGCAGCCCCCAAGTGCCTGGATGGTTGAATTGCTGGTTGCTGAGTTCTTGCAAACATTTTTCCCCTTTGGCCATGCAGCCTGCTCTGAAGTAGTCTACTCAAAGCTAAATTTTAAAAATCCTTTGCCTTTCCACTCTTGAATGGATAAAGGGTGAGTTTTTGTTGATTCCTGATGGATTGTTGATTGGTCAGGTCTTGTTGGTTCCTTTTTCCTGTAGTTCTAATGCAGAGTACTTAACTTCTTAAAGCTAACCAACTAAGTTTGCTTGTGCTTCGACTTTTCAGTCTCTTTCATTCTGTAAAAACTGCTAGCCATTTATACCTTTGTGTTTAGTGCTTTCCTGATTCTCAGTGTAAAATTGGCTCAAATCAGCAAAGAGAATCTATGTGACAGCCAGGAGAGTTGAGGAAGGGCAGCGTTAGCATATATCCTTCTAGTTCATGCCCCAGTGACCTGTATCTTCGGGGCCAAACCACAGTGTTTCGCCTCTTCAGACCAAGTTCCATCTCTTAACAACACAGAAAATCAATGAATTAAGTTGAAGATAGAGTCACACTCCAAACATGAGTTTTTCAGGGACATTACAGACCCAAGTCATGACAGGTCTATTGCTAATGTATCATATGGTATAGTAGATCATTGGAATTTCTACTCTTCACTAATTCTTAGTTTTGAAAATCTAAACTCATATGATCGTAGAATATACAAAACATCCATCAAGGTTCCGGTTATCAAAGTGGAGTTTTCTTCTTAGCTGGAACATGAGTATCATACATCTGTATATCCCACTCCATTCTTCATTAACTACTCTGTATTATCATGCTTGTTTGATTAATGACTTTCATGTAATATATTTTAAATTCCTCTATGAGTATCCTTAAGAGGAATAACCCAGCGACAATTTAGGGTCTTAGGTAGCAATTTTATGATAGTATTACAAGTGCAAGAAGATCAGCCACTTGCTATGTTTGTTATTAGGACACGTTTCTTCCAAAGAAAAATACTTACTAGTGAATAAAACTGATACAAAATCTAATATTATTAATCACACACATAAATAGTATTTTTGCCTCATGTCATAGAATATTATAAATATTCATAAACTGTTTCAGACTAAAATATTTATTTCATTATTCAGAAGAAAAAAAATGAGAAGTTTTGCAAATAAGTAATTATAAGTACAAAAGCAATGCTTTTTTTTTTTCCTTAAGATCTATTCCCATAAAATGCCTTTTTTTTTTTTGTTACAGGGAAATGTTTCTGTCTTCTTAAGATTAAAGTTGTGATACTGACTTTTACTCACTAACTTTGTAGAGAAAATTTTAAAGGACACATGTGAGCTTCTAAAGGAATAGGAGCATAAGAATGAGGAATCAAAACTAAAAAGTCCGGGGTTGACAGTATTTCAGGATACAAAAAGAATTTTCAGATTCCAAGGGTTAACTCTCAATAGAGTTGACTGCTCAACAGTTTCTGAAATTACGCTCAAGGCCTTGTCGGCAGGTCCAAGGAGTTAAGGTGTATTCAACTTCATCATCTTGTATTTCAATATCCATTTTTTAGTAGTATAATTTTTTTTTTGAATCCAAGAGGCAAGTGGTTCTGGAGATGAGACAGAAAGTACAAAATCTCCAGTGTTCCTAAGAACACTTCTCCAACGTGGCCGTTGGTGAGTTGTTGCTTCAATCAAATACGACTTAACCTCAAAAGTGAGGATTGCAGTAAATTATT
The DNA here is from genome assembly GCA_004027205.1 of Ctenodactylus gundi. NCBI lineage: Eukaryota > Metazoa > Chordata > Mammalia > Rodentia > Ctenodactylidae > Ctenodactylus > Ctenodactylus gundi. The sequence goes on from PVKB01001630.1 coordinate 251,782, forward strand.
GATAGAAAACTACCTTTTGTACATTTCTTACCACCATTAGATATTGTATTCTGTGCTATAGGGTAAAAAGAAGGAAAAAGAAAGAAATGGAAAATTATTATATAATGTAGGTTGGATCCAAGAATCTCAAACATAAATTGCAGGAATTAACCATCCTTTGCTTAGTTTTAGAGAAACAATGGTCATTCCTGACAAATATATTTGAAGGGGGTAGTTAATCTTGTTGGACTTTCCTGTTAGAAACACAGTGACAGGAAAGGAAATTGCAGCACTTATATACTGCACTTGTTTCCTTTGGGCCACAAGTAAACTTAGATTTCTTTCTCAATTTTCAGCTCCTAAAGGGGTAGCGTTTACTTCAAGTAGTTGTTTCTGAAATTGTTTTCAATTATCTCAATAAGCTTGTTTCTTTGGGCAGCCAGGAATTTGACTTTCTGGAGGCTTCTATTTGCAATAAATTGGCTCACCTATACCCAAGGCTGAAGGATGATATATCAATCAAAACATTTTCTCAGGGTTAAAGGGAGGAAAATGACTGCTTCAGCAGAGATCGAACAACTCACCTATGAATAGGCAAACTCCCTGGTTCAGTGGTGCTAGTTCAATAAATATTTACTGGATTAAAAAAAAAAAAAAACTACCAAGCCTAGTGTTTGGTAAATGATAACGATGAAAGGACTTGGGATATTGTACATGAAATTAAATGAAAGTATTGACATTTTCTTCAACAACAAGATAATTCACTATTTTAACACTCTTGGGGACAACTCATTGATTTATATAGTTGAGTTGAGATACAACAGAACATCACGCAGATTAGAATTTTCCCTGTGGCAGAAAGATACTGTAATTATGACAACAAAAGCAATAAAATTCAATACATTTTGCCCTGATTATACCACTGCACATATTTCTGCATCATGTTATAAGGGAAATGCATGCATAGTCTTACTTTCTATATTTCTCAGAACTACTTGTAGCCTTCAATGTGTTTACATCACCTAAAATCCTCTTTGACTTTCACACCTGATGCTTTCTTTAGCCTTCTGTATGTTTCTGTTCTTCTACCTAGTACCAACTTTGAACTCAAGCAAGCTGTTGAGTGTTGTAGACAACATCGTTTGAGAGTCTAGTTATTGCTCTTCTCGGATACAGCCCTCCCCACACAAAACAAGAAGAAAAATAGGTAAACAACGAGTTTGAATAGTTGGAGAACTGAACCCTCTTCTCGAACAGACCCCAGTGATCTAGGATCCCAGAGAACTCTGCTTCATAAATATGTCCCCAAATATAATAATCTTGTGAGTCCTTTCTTCATATCTATTCTTTGTAATTGGATTCTATACATTCATACACATATCCAGGGTTGAGGAACTATCAAGGATCAACCATTTACATCAAACAAGAACAACTTTCTCCTGATCTATTTTTAAAAGTATTTTCTTTAATACTAGTTTCTCTTGTAGATGTCTTAATTCTTAAAACCTTTTATTTCCCATACTAAAAGAGGAAGAACTGCATCGCTTTTATCTAAATTCTTGATTTAGGAGTCTATTGCTATTATTCTGTTTTACTAATGAGCTTCTCTGAAAGAAAAATGGTTTCAATATTGGCTGTCCTTTGCATCTTTTCCTGACTTGCAGCATTACAAACTTTGCTTTACCAATAGTGTGTAGGAAATCGTCCATCTGCTTGCAGTCCATCAAAATAACTTTGATTTTCCTTTGCTTTTCCTTATAGGTACCAGATATTCCTTGGCGGAGGACTCAGGGAAAAATTGGACAAGGTTTTCTGGGGACAAACTTTTGATTACACCATTTCCTTTTTGATTCCCAAAGCTAGCCTGTTACCTGTCCCTCCCTTCCTCAGGTGGGTCAACTTAAAATTACACCTCCATTTCCTCCTGTTCACAATCGAAGGGTTTCTTCTCTGTCCCATGTACCTGTAAATTTGTTTTCCATGATTTTTCACTCATAGAAAATCGCCAGTGTACAGCATATTCATCTCTTGGAATTTGCTACCACCATCATCACATTGAGAAACATATACACTCTGTCCACAGCTTGTCAGAAAAAGTTGGAAGTGCGGCCTCTGAGATTTGACAAATATAATATGACTTAGCATCAGAGCTCGTGTGGCTGCCGTAGGCTCACAGTTATAAATGCATAACAACTTTTCTATGTAATGAAATCATATCAAAATTTATTGAAATTGTATTTTGGAAAGTCATTTCACTACTCTAAGTTGATTTTTGTATTTTCTAAAATATATAGAAATCATAGTTCATGATAGAAAATGTGAGAGGATTAGATCAAATGAGGCATGTGGAAGAATTCAGCGTTCTGTGCCACAATTGCTCTGCATCCAACACACTGCCAGCGTACACGTCATTAACCCTCGCCTCCCTCATCCTTCATAAATGCTGTGGGATGCAGTCAAGTTTGAAGCGGACACTGTTCGGTCCTTGATGTCTTCTCACTCGAATTTATGTATGCAGGAAATAGTTAACTCATGCAATAATCATATTACTGCCTAAACCTTTATTGTGGTTTGGATCTGGAATGTCCTCCAAAAGTCTCATGTATTCAATATTATGGATTGTCTGTAGAACCATGTGCCTGGTCCGGAGGGGTGGATTACAGGCATGTAGATTGGATTACAGGCATGTGGGGGGGGGGGGCACCTTCCACATCCTTTACACTGGGAAGGGATAGAACACAGAGGCCAGACCCAAAGGGGTGGATCACTGGACCAGAATCTGGAAGCATATATATTCTGCTACTTCAGCCTGGCCTTTGGGGAAGCACTGATCTACTGTTGCTACTGTGTAACATGAATACAACAGAGATTTTTCATTAGTATTGATGGTATTGGTGTTGGTATAAGCCCCCAAAATGCCTTGAGACTTACTAATTTGAAATATAGTCTTGTATTCTTGAATTTTACTGTAAACATCAATGAAGACAATCGTGAATTTATATTTTAAATAAAAATAATCAGCATAATATTACACCATTTCTGAAAATTATACTATTTTTAAAAGGTGAAATGTTAACATGTCATAATAAAATATACTTGCAAGTTAACATTATGGGCTATACAATTTTGGAGTATATTTTATTTGTATTATTCTCCATAATTTTGTTTTCTTAAGAATGTTTACCCATCATAAGTCACTTGCGAATTAAATTTTAAAATGGTAGCTCTTGAAAATTATCTTTGTTTTCAATAAATTCTTTGTTTAAAAAAACTTTTAACATTTATTTAGTGTTAAATCATATTTAAATAGCTTGTAAAGGCAGTGTTTTTTTCCTCATATATTTGTGTGTATGTATGTATGTATATGTGTGTGTGTGAGACCTTCTGAAACTGTAAGCTAAATAAATCTTTTCTCCATTAAATTGTGGGTGTCAGGTATTTTGTAATGAATAAGTATATAACACACTGTCTCAAATTCCAAAATAAAGCCACTGTCTTCATTGGTCTTTTGATAGGTATTCTGGCATTTTCTACATTTTAACTATTTTTAGTTGTGCTGAAAATAGATAGATTGGAGTCTTTTGTAGATAAATGGATGTAACTAGGGACCATCATTCTTAGTAAAGTAAATCAAACTCAGAAGTTTAAATATTTCCCATTTTCTCTAATATGAGAAAACCAGAATACAGGCATTCTATAGAACCAAACAGGTGTGATAATTGGTGTCAAGGGGAATGAGAGAAGGTGCAGATGAGCCAAAAGGGGGAAGGGGAAGAGGTTGTAATGTTGACAGGACATATACGCACAAAAAAACTTTGGTGACCACTGTGACAAAATTGGAATCAAGCATTATGTTTGGACAATGAAGAAACGGTACTGAGCAAAAGAGATATGATTCTATTTCCTATTTACTCTTAAAGACAAATATTAAGCATACAACCTTAATATAATTTTTGTAATTTTCAAAATATTCTTTTACTATGAACAATTGTTATGACTTTAGCAGTGAAAGCCAAGAGAATTAACAACTGAATTTTAAATTAAGAGATTATACCAAACCCCTGTATCCACAGACTTGTGTACCTTTTACAATAAATATCTATCGATACACTAATCATTTTCTCTTCCTTTAGAGACCAACATATGGATTGAAGTTATTTTCACAATGGTCATAACAGATACATGGTGATCTCAGCTTCTGATCTGCTGTTACCTTTCCAAACCCTGGAGCTGTCTCAGTGGCAACTTTTAGGGGTCAGGGATCTGTCACTAACCTCAAGTACTGAGGTACAGAACACACTGAATGTACCATTTAGAATGGTCTAGGGGAGAGAAATTTCCCATAAGAAGGAAACAGACAGAAACAGAAAGAAAAGTGATAGAAAGGAAAGAAAATGAGGATATTCATTACAACTAAAAGACACAACTAGAATCTAAGGAGACCACTGTAAACAAAAATAGAGAAAAGATAGTCTTGTTTTGTTGTGACCTGTATGTTTTTCATTGTTTTTTTGTGTAAACCTCTAAACATGATTTTGATAAATACATATAAATTTATTCTAATTGAGCCAACAAAATACTTAGGACTCCTCTTGTGTTCATGGGTATGCATGCACACAATTGAACTGACTTTCTCAATGTTGCATTTTGATTATAAAATCCTATATCTCTTCAGCTACAGGTTTACCTCCATGTGACTCACCAGCATGTACAAACTTCAATTTCTTTCCAACTCAATTAAAATTAAAACACAAAATGTCTGCAACTTCACAAAATTACTTATTTAACACCTGGCACTCTACCACGTGCAGCAAAGACTAAATGTGCAGAAAACCCAGGGGATGGAATGACTAAAGAACGCTTTTCACTCTCATGTCAGGAGTTGGAATCCAGTATGCAGCTGCAATGACATCTGTTCCCCAAGGACTCTTTCACAGAGTGAGTTTTCCTGTGGTGATATGGAGGGGTGACTAACACAGCACTAGAGTGGCCTTTTTTTGAGATTCTTTTTCTGAAAGATGTGAAGGACTCTTAATCTCTGGGGAATTTTAAAACATGTATCAATGTGAATTGCTCTTAATGCTATTTAAGTGCATGCTTACATATATATATATATATATATATATATATATATATATATATATATATATATGTGTGTGTGTGTGTGTGTGTGTGTGTGTGTGTGTGTGTGTGTGTGTGTGTGTGTGTGTGTGTGTGTGTGTGTGTGTGTGTGTGTGTGTGTGTGTGTGTGTCTGTGTCTGTGTGTGTGTGTGCGTCTGTGTGTGTGTGTGTATCTATATATCCATCTATACATACATACTTGCACACACTTAAATTAGAGATAAATAAATAAATCCTGCTTTGTAGGCCACATCACTTAGTCCCCTATATAACAGTGTCACTGGGAATGGGTCTTAATCATCTGTGAGAGAAGCAACCACACTCACATTTATGTTTATGTAGAAAGTTCATTGCCAGATGGCATAAAGGAAATGACCAAACAGCCAAAAAATATACACAGAGAGGGTGGAGAGAGAGAGAGAGAGAGAGAGAGAGAGAGAGAGAGAGAGAGAGAGAATGTGTGACCAGCTGTGTGCATTCATACCTCACTGAATTGTATACTTCTACTTGCTACGTTTTTTTTTTCCAATGGAAATTCACCCCGAAAGGTAAAAATAACTTCACCTGGTATTTCTCCTTCTATCTCTGGAGTCAGAGGCAATGTGAAATGCGCATCCTTGGCTTGGATCTATAGAAGCCTGAGATCTTAGTCATAAGAATTCATAAGAATTAGCTGTACGGAAGCAACTCATCCTGAAAACCTGATGTCTCTGTGTATCAGTATGCATATCTTCAAGTTTTAAAATCTGGGGAAAATGTGATTTTCCCAAAATAAATCAGGTAATGTTCTGTAGATTGAACTACATGGCGAAACTATCAAGTCCCAAAGCACAGACTTGGCCCCCAGAGACCATCCACATTTACTGAAACGTTTACCAGTAAAACGTGAATGCTTTCAAGTGATAGAACTGAATGCTAACTCTATGGACAAACTCCCAAATTTAGAAAGGTATTCTAGATAAAATATTCCTTTAAAGTAGATAATACTGAAGTATCCAGTAATGATATTAATTTACAAATCTTTAGAGAGCTTTTCTCTACTATTTACTACCATAATTCAATTAGATAAAAATCTAGGAGGTGTGATCAAAATTTTAAATACGGTTTAAATTAAATATTTCAATAAAAGACACAATGCCATTAATTGTTTTCAAAGTGCTTCCTGTTGCCTAAAACACACTTACCTCACCCTCTTAGCTAATTTCTGAACCAGGTCTACAAGTCCTCTTTCATCAGGGTATGTAGTCGTGCTGTCCTGGGAGCCACCATGCTCTGAATTCACTCAAAACATTTTCCTTTCATAGTTGTTTTGACTTTGGGGAAGAGCCATAAGGCATACGATGTTAGATTCAATAATGAGGACACACTCTCCTGTACTTATTGACAGAAATTTTCATGACAGAGGCGATGTGGGACACAAGGCATTGTCGTGACAGAAAATGAAATCATTTGCCAAATTCACAAGCTGTATTCTATACATATTAAATGCTGAAGTAAGTCCTTATACTCAGAATGCTCCACAGAGTTCCTAGATATAAACTCAGCTTGCAGAATTCCACTCAAGTCAAGCAAATAAAATGATATCACCTTGACATTGGATCTTGATTGACACCTTTTTTGGCACCAAAGTTTCACCTCCTGTGATGAAATTTGTAAAAAGGTTGGATGCTTACATGGTACATCATACAACCTCAATGGACAAACTTTCATGTTAATGTCTGAAAAAGGAAAACATAACAGAAAGTGGACTAAGAAGCTTATTTAGCACCATTTAGAATTTTTTTTACTGTTAAAAGGAATAATAAAAGCTTTTACAATCATGTGTCCTTTCTATGTTTTAAATGTTTTGATGCATAAATTAGTTTTCTTTTGAATAAATAATGTTTACATTTCTGCCATGATTTTTATATACTTAGTGGTTTATCATATTTGCATATGGAAAATATTTTATCACTATCAAAATATTATTATAAGAAATGGATTTTATTTCTTACATTTCCACTGAGAAGGTTTTTGGTTGATACATGTATTTATTCTTTTATGTCTTGTTTTTTCTTTGACAAGTGAGTCTCTGAACTCCTGGAAAAGTTGCAGAGGTAATAGGAGGGAGGATGATGAAAGGTAGACATCAAGTGAGACTCTGGGAATTTGTGAATGACATTTCTCAACATAATTCAGACCAGAACAACTGGCAAGGCATGGGACATCCAGCTATTTGGAAGAGACAAAATTTGAAGGATTTAGTAGAATTTTTATAGCTAACATATTTATCTTAGTTTGAGTTGTTAAGAAAATGTATAATAATAAATCAAGTCATTCTGAAACCTAGGCACAGGTGCTGAAGTATACTTAATGAGGCTAAGAGGGATTCTTATGTTTCAATTATTGTATGTGGCAATATAGTTTAAGAATGAAAGTTTTTAAAATACTGCGCTGCCACATAAATACCACACTTAACTGAGGGCATTAAGAAGCATACCTCATTTTTTTTTTTAACATAGGGTCTCACTTTGTAGTCCAGGCTGGTCCTGAGCTCATTCTGTATTCCAGGCTGGCCTCAAACTCATAGAAATCCTCCTGCCTCAGCCTCAGGAGTGCTGGGATCAAAGACATGTGCCACCAAACTGGGCTAGGATAATGTTTTTATTACACTAATTATAATATGTTTCTTAACATGTATATTTTTTGTTTCTGAGAAATATAATGATCTTAGGTACTCAATACCTTACAGAGGCCTTCTTAAATCCAGATGTTGTAGATGATTAGTATTTATGAAATAATTATGATACATATTATATTTCTGTCAAAAACAACTAAGAGAAATTCCTTGAAAAAATGGCAGAATTTGATTTATTCCCTTTCCATTTTTCCTCTTTTTTTTTTATGGTGGGAATTGAACCCAGGGCTTCGTTTGTGAATGCTAGGCAAGCCCCTCCCACTGAGCAGTGTTCCTCTTCTCCTTTTCCCGTACGTATGTATGTGCGTATTTATATAATCATCTTCTATGATTCTTGAGGCACTTTATTATAATTATAATAGCAAATACAAGCACATCTCTTAAAGAAGTATGTTTTCATATATTTTAAGTACCTCATTCTAAAACATAAATTCCCAGTGACTTATTTTACAAGATAGATCACATTCTTCAGTTATTTTTTCCCACATTTGAATTAGTCGTGCTGAATGCTGCTTAACGGGAAAATGTTCAGCGAGTAACTGCTGACTCTTGTAATTTAATAAATGGCATCATTCTCTTTTTAAATATCAACACATTCCTGTGGTCTTTCTACCCATTTCTTCCCAAATAAGACTGGAATTTGTTTTCGTAGTTATTCCACATTTTTTTCCTCTCGTTCATACCATGCTCCTTTTTCAGTCCACACTTTCTATTTCAATTCATTAGAGCAGAATACGAGAGGATTTGTAAAGTTAGACACTCAGGAAAATAGTGCAATATCTGTGCTTGTTGATGGAGTCCTCAAATAAAGCTGTGTTGCGCACGGGTCTGTCTACATCCAGCCAAAGCGCACGCTTTTAGTTGAACAAAATACGATGCGTGGCAAAGGGTCGGTACACAACAAATTACTCTCACTTTTGGGCTGACAATGCCTTTGGGGCATACAAGGGTGGTGCACACTTGCGGCAGGTAGGCCGCCATCTTCAAACCCTCCAGAGACTAACAACAGCTGCTCCGAGGTGCTCTCGTTCCAATTCACCACTTCACCATCTGGGGAGACATATGAGCACTGGTTCAGCAGATTTTGGAAATGATCATTATGAAGGTTATCCTTTTTAGCAGATGATTTTTTTTGTTTTGCCACTCCCACATACATGTAAAGCAGAAAATATGTTCCTAGCAGAGACAGCTCTAAATCCTACATATTTAAAATTTCCTCTTCAGCAGAAAAAAACGCTGCACAATAAGCTTAGCAATGTCCTGTCCAAGCATGAAAAGCGAATTTTATAATGAGTTAGTGTCTTGGAGTGATGTAGAACTCCTCTCGCTCCCCCAAATAAAGTACCATCTTTGAAGATAAATGTAAATATAAGAACAGGCTATAATGATTTTTGATGATTTTTTCCCTCTGGGTGTCCTTGAAACCTCTTACAAACAAGATGCTTTTGAAGAATTTAATGCATGAAATATCAACGTGTTGCAAGGTCCCAATAGATTTTAAAAATTAGACAAGGATTGACTGTAAAACACTTTATGACGATTGTGCTTATTAACTTTTTATGTATAAAAAGAATTTTGTATGAGTCACAGCTTTCTCATTCTTAAAGTTCTCAGAGAATTTGGAGTTGTTACAGTTTTCACATTTCTTAACAATTAGTTGCTGAACTATCATTCAATTCTTCTGAAAAGTTTAAGCAGAATTTGCAAAGTAGAAATATCGGCTAATAGCTTTGACTATATATATGTATATACATGCACATGTACACACACACACACGTATATAACTAAAGAAACCTTCATACTTTTGAATTTTGGCTTTGATCATAAACAGTGAGACATTTAAAGAACATGGCAAAATACAAAGTTCAAATTACTTATTTACAAAGAGTTTCTGTATCCTAAGACAGTTTGTGCAAATTGCCTTAACAAGATGTTTTTTCTCTGGAAAGTGGTTCTTCCCTGAAAGTGAATTCGCCTTCTCTGCATGGGACATGCATAAGGATACAGAGAAATTTTTGGGTGTGCAAGGCAAAGTGGAAGCTGTGCTGGTCTCCACTAAGGGAAGCTGCTGGCATCAGACAGTGAGGAGAGTCCCATCTCCATTGCAAATATTTCAACAGTTCACAATGTCAGTGATGTCAAGGTTGAAACCCATGATTAAAGCACATATTAAAAGATAAAAACTTCAAATCTGACAGGTAAATTATGCACAAGTAAACATTCAAGAAATTAAGAATTCTAAAGCAATCTACATGACCTAAACACTTAAGTATGACTTACATGCTTACACACACACACACACACACACACACACACACACACACACACATATATATATATAATATATATATATATATATATATATATATATATATATATATATGATTTTATGCAGTAATTGATTCTCAATTCTTTATATCTGACTCTAATTTATCCTTCGCAAAATAGTTTCCTTCCTTTTGTTGCTAAAATATTGAGTTTAGAGACTCTAAGTGTCAATTTGAATGTCACAAAATTAAGCTGTCATGGTCCTTCTCACCAGTGGGTTAAGGCATCCCTAGTGGAAGGCTCGCATGTGAAAAGCTACATTTTTTTGTGCCTATCAGGTCTCTAATTTGTTGATGTCTGGGCTCTATTAAAGATTCATCTTCTGAATTAAATACACGTTATCTTCAAGACAAAATGTTTTCTTCAATCACTTACCAAATATAACTTGCTCTTAATAACTCAATATATGTTTGATCTGATTATCTAAATTGGGCTGAGACTAAGCTGTTATAATTTTGAAGAGTGAAAGAAATTATTGTCTTTATTTTCCTCTCTATTCCAACATCAATTTATGAAAAAAAATTGATACATTGCCTCTTGTATTTTGAAGTAAGCAATATATTACAAAAACTGGTCTGTGGGTTAAACACGATTTCCTATTTTATTTTTGATTTCTCTTGAAGATGGTCGAAAATTCTCCTTGGTCAATAGCATCTAGAAATACTGGGTGATAAATTGAAATAGATTCCACCCCCCTTTATAAAATTCAAAATGAGTCACTGTGTTCTTTCCAGCACAGTCCTGCTCATGGAAGCACACAACACAGAGAGCACAATAACATAAGATTTACACAGTACATCAGACTGAGATACTCTGTGTGTGTGTGTGTGTGTGTGTGTGTGTGTGTGTGTGTGTGTGTGATGTTAAACATAGCACCAATGTAATTTGTCTATAAACCTAAGAAATCACAGTCAATTTACCATCAAGTTACATTATTTGATGAACACATGGAGTGAGTGTACTTTCACATGTATGTTTTGGTCTCAGCTCTTCATCTGTTAGAGACACCTTTATATTTATTCCATATTTAGAAAAAGTCTCACCCTAAGGAAGTAGATTTTATTGTACATAAATATTTTTACCTTGTGAATTATCTCGAAAGACTTGCTGTGTAAAAAACAAACTTCAGTGTGAAACCAGGATATAAATATTATAATTTTATTTTACAGAAACAAATTAGTGTCATAAATATTAAATGAGGAGGGAAAATTAGTATGAAATGGGCAAACATAGACCTCCAAATTAGGTGGTGGTGATGATTATTTATAACACGGTTATCACTGTATGATTTTTTCTTAGGTTGTTATTCCAATGGAATAGCATTGTTAAAAAAGTGTAAAAGTTATGACTCATGTGAAAATGTAGTCTGTAACAGCAAAATTTACTGAATATGGAGAAATTTAATTTAATAAAAACTTTAATAATCAGTCTGGTACATAAAAATGGGCCAAACTTCACTTCATTCTATATAAAATTGAATTCCAGTATATTAAAGGTTCAATCATAATTATTTCCTTCAAAACTTAGTATGTCATTTTGATTGACATATATGATAAAGATTATTTTTATTGAAAATAGATTGCACATCTGGAGACCACATAGATATTATCAAGAACTAGACTTACCAGTTTAAGTCAACTGGGCTCAAAGACTCGATTATAGACAAAAAGGGAAATGTTGACTCCATGAAAATAGAACTACATGATACAAAATGTAACAGACTGAATTCTTCAAAAAGAAAGACATAGTTTCATTTCAGACACAATAATAATTTTTAAACTAGGAAAGAAACATGCCGAAGTAACTACTGTCAATATTTTTGAAAGTTCAGACTAACTGCAACCACTTAAGCATTTTTTGCTGAAGACTTAGATGTTGTATTTTTGACAGCTTTTGCCTTCCCATTAAGTATTGAGAATCATTCTTTTCTGCAAGAGAACACTGTGCAAAACATTTCTGAATGCTGGGTAAATTTTATACACACACTGCTTCTTAGAAGAGTTTAAGTTAATTTAGAGTAATTTAATGCACTTTAATTCAAGAGAATCAGAAATCATACAAACTTCTAAGGAAATATAATTTATGGAAATAAAAAATAAGAGAAACAAATTATTACTATTATAATCATTGATAATACGCTCAGTGAGTCATCTAAAAGTCTTTGTCTAAATAAAAATCATGCTGAAAAAATGTAATAGATGATCAAAACAAAAATAAATAAATACATTAGACACATTCATGAGCAAGTTGTAAAATCTATAAAAATTTCTAAATGTTAAGATTATCATGCAAAAAGGGATATATTCATAATAATTATGAAAAAAATTAATAATGAATAGTATGTTTAATCTCCTTTGCAACAACATGTAAATTTTCTTCTCATTTATTTTGAAATTTTTTCAAATTCTTGTGTTGTGGAATTATACATGTATTGTCTATCTTCTATGAGTTTTAGTTTTATCTATAATAACATAGTGAAGCAATAAAATAAATCTATCATGTTCCAAAAATAAAGTTAATTCTGATTTTTAAGATGGGGTATTGAAATTAGAGTTAACTTAGTTTAGTAATATACAAATTACAAAAGCTCTATATTTTCTAGAAAAAAATAAATTTAAGTCAACATTTTTCCCTTAGAAAATCTCATATAAATTTCATAAAATTCTATTTAAACATATGTCATTAGTGGAATAATGTTTTATTAATTGAAGAATACACCTAACTTTTAAAATTTTAATCTTTTTCTGCTTAAATATATATAATACATGCTATGAATAAAATATATTCATAAACTTTATGTATAAATATATAAACGAATCATTGTTTTGATTTTTCAATATTTAATTCTTCTCATCACAATTATATGTTATAGAACAGAGAATACCCTACAATGTGGTATCCAACCATTGTTATTTTTACATGAATGCTAGAACATCACTGTTTTCTTATTAAGCTTATGATAAACACACTAGAAATAAATAACTCACTTTGAAACCGGTAAAAAAATACCTAACTTTTTAATTATTCACATTACATTAAAAATAATCTGGACTAAATTACAAGTTTTCAGTGATATGTCACTGATGAAAATACTCTAATTTTACACAAACTATTACTACATACAAAATGAGATCCTGTCCCCCCTAAAAAGCTATCGTTACAAAGTAAATTTAAATAGAATTATTTAAAACTGAGATAAAAATCTAGAATATTTAGAACTTTGATGGAATTTTTGTATCAACAGTAATTTAAACTGAGAAAAATAATGGTTATCTTATTCATATGCAACACTTAGGAGTGCTGTCACTTCAAATTTAACCATTCAGATGTATTTTATGATCACTCCCTTTGCATTTTGATCTCCTTATTTTATCTCCAGTGACATACAAAAGTATGTGCCTCTGCTCTATCTGAAGGACTCTGCTCTGAAGTTGAATACTTTATTTTCCCTATCTTCCCATCCATGATATCAGACATATAATATTCTTGTTTTGATAGATTTTTTTTAGAATTATATATTTCACCCAATCTATATATCTTATTTTGGTATACTTAGTATGAAAAAAAATCAGTTCTTCTGCCATAATCTTTGGTTGTCTTCATTTGCGAATTTTTACTACATGTATGCTTTCTAATATATCAGAAATCAATCTTTCAATGGGTGTTACATCATTGAAAGTCCAATGTTTGCAAAATAAGCAAGAGTTTTGCATAAATACATATATTTTTGAGCTTGACAACTTTTTCCTCATCTCACTTTGATTATGTTGAAAGCTTTTAATTTGTACATTCTAAATTTTTCTTAATGATTGTTATATATGAGAAAATAGAAAACATGTTACTTATCTGAGAGGAATCATTACAGGTGAAAGATTATTTATCTATGGTTTATGCATATATTATTCTTTAAAGAATTATTAGAACACAGCCATGCTTCATTGATTATGTACTATCTGCTTATTAATATACAATTCATAACTGAATTTTATAATTGGAGCATATCATGAGCATAATTCATGCTAATTCCATTATTGCATCAGTGAACTTTTGAGGAATTACATGGCCAATTCAAGATCACACATGAAGGTGATGGAAGAGAAATGTCAGGAACAATCTAGAGCTATTTTCTCTTTTGTTTCTACATCTGCTACCTTTGTTCCAAGCATCATGAGAGAAAAACAGGTTCATAATTTGCTTGAGCAAATGTTCTGGGATAATAACATATGTCACTCCCAGGGGAAGCAGAGAAAACCCTCTGTCTTTTGCTGTGATGATGACCAGTAGATCATGTATTCCGCATAGGACATGCGGAGCCTCCAACATATTGAGTCCCCCGAATGTTTAAATATAGGTCTACTCAAATGGCTGGGTTGGGTATAGACATAATTTTGAAATTGTATTAAATTATATTAAATCACTGAGGGAAAGACATTTAAACATTAAAAATTATTTATTAGGAACAATATACTGTCTTTAGAGAGTCTGAATTCTAGATTGACAAGTTTTATAAATATAGAATTAAGTGTGAATTTTTGAATAAAATTTTCTTCCAAAAATAGACTGTACTTTGACACATTACTCCAGGTAAAGCACACCTGCTTTTAACATCAAATGCCTTCCAAGGTAGATCGTATCATCATGGCTTTGTACTAAAGATTTTCCAACGCTAAGTCTTTTCAAGATTGGAAGGAAGTTACATAATATGTATTCAATATGTCTCATAGAGAAAACACTCCATGTAGCACAGAATAAAAGGACAATTTTTAATTTAAATCATATTCTTTAAATGCAACATCATATTTAAACGTTCGATTCCATTCCAGCAAGTACATGGCACAAAGCTCGTGAACAACTGACACCTACAACAACATTACATATTTATGAAGCCTTAGCATTTAATCTATTTTGGAATTCCATATTGCCTTGGTCACTTTTTCGTCCATTGGGCAAAATAACTGACACATACAATTCAGAAGAGGTTAATGTTGCCTCACAGTTTCCAAGATCTCAGCAGTTCCCACACTGCATCCGGGAAGTAGAGAGGGAAGGACGGAGCTGGGGACAAAAACATACCTTCCCCTCCAGTGGGTCACACTCCTAAAGCGTGATCCTCTGCCTAGAACCCGGCCCCCAACAGCACACCCATGAGCGTAGCCCTCGGGATCAAAGCACCTACCAAACACATGAGACTTTAGGAGACATTTTATACTTAAATTATAATACATATATTTCTGTGATTATTATTATGCATTTCACTTCTTATACTACTTTATTTTGACTGGTTTTATTTTATCAATGATACTCTTACATTGACTTCCGTACTGCCTCATTATTTGTGGACATATTTTCCAGTTTTAAATAGATTAAGACACTCTTTAGGTAAAAGAGAAATAACTTACAGTGAGAACTTGACCATTTTATTGACAATATTTTTTTAAATATGTATTTGTTTACTTATTTATTTTTGAAGCAATGTCTTGCTTTGCAGTCCAGACTGGCCCCGGGATCATGGCAATCCACCTGCCTCAGCCTTCCAAGGGAAGGGATTACCAAACCAACTAATTTTTATGTGATGCTGGGGAATCGAACCAGGATATTGTGCATACCTAGTAAGCACTCTAACCACAGAGCTACACTGCCAGCCCCTCTTGTTAATATTTATATAAAATTCTTACTTTGAGTTTAAGACTAGTACACAAGCAAACAGTTGGATTTATAATTGAACTAATGCTCAGCTTTAGCACATACTATCTTCTTTCACTTGTATTATTCCAACTTATTATTAAATTTTAGTTTCTCTGTTTTTTAATGATTTATCATTCCTTTTCAATTTTTATTCATGTGTGTTCTCAAGTTAAGCCTGTTTTCTCATTGGGTCTGCTCCTTCAGATGTCTGGCCTTGACTATTAATCACTATTCACTTGAAAAACTCATATTTCTTAAGTATCTACAAGATTTGTAACTATATGAATCACATTACTGAACTTTTTAATATTTTATATATCTTAGCCAATGATAAATATAAATTTTATTCATGAATGTGAATATTCACAATATTACCAGATTCATATTGATTATAAGGTATAATTAGGTATCTTTTTTCTGATTTATTATTCTCATTCTTCACATATGATTACAGAGACAGTATGTCACTATCTCATACGCCCAGTTTGCATCTTTTGTTTTAGTGTCCTAACTACTAACACTTTCCTTTCATGCTGAATATCATTCACTCTTGGCCAGTAAATGCTTTGGTCTTCTTACCTATAAATATTTTGATATTATTTTTTCATCTCAGGTACAACATACAATACAATATAATAAATAATAATACTATTATTTTGAAACTGACACACCATCTCTGAATATAAATTTAAAAATAGAGAGACAACAGCATGGATATAAGAGGAAATCTCCTCTCCAGAACGTTTGTGATACAGGAACACTGCCAAGATTGGGCGTCGTCTAAATCATAGCCCCTCGCTTCTCTCTCACAGACCTGTTCTCCTATTACCACAATCTTATTCTTTTGAACTCAGTGGAAACATTGAAGTCCACAATGAAAAACATATATTTCAAAAATTCTAAAACACTTTGCCCTCCAGTTGAGGACTTTTATAAATCTGTTATTTATTTTAAACCATTTCAGTATAATAACTTAAAGGCAAAAGTTTGTGTAAACGAACTAGAAGCATGTCGTCTAGAGACAGACTGGTGACAACTGAATTACCACAATTAGCCCACAATTAAGAACTGATAGATAGAATTTGATGGATTTAATTAAAAATCAGCCATCCAAGGAATGATTCCTCAACCCTTGATTTTTATTGTCTATTATACATGTAAAATAAACTTTGTTAGTTGCTATAAAAATGGCAGAATTTTTTATGAAGTTCACTAGAAATTATATGAGGGTTACAACAACTCTATGGACACGCCCAACTTTGCCTGATTATTGCATAAAAATTAAATTAAACACTAAGTTAACACCTTTCCAGTGTTTTCATTTATTTTTTTTTACCCCTAGACTCTGACTCAACAAATTTGTGTGTTCTGTCTGTGGTTAGATTCCATCATATAGTTAGTTATTTAGGTGATCAACACATTAGATTATTACCTTTCTACCTGAAATATCCTTTGAGTGCATTCAGCATACAATATATTTGTATAATTATTATTTTTGTGAATATCTATCCATGACAAGATTCTGTAACGTCACGTAGAGCAGATGCCTGGCAATAAGGCTTTTGAAGGTGACAGCCATAGCCATCTTCTAGCTTTGAAAACGGGCCCTAGAACTGTGAACAGCCAAGTCAGGCTGGGAGCACTCAGCTATCAGTGTACGGCCATTTATTTCCATGATCAGTGGAATAATAGTTTCCATTCTCAAGAGTCCCTTGTTTCTGAGCATGACGTGCGTGCTGTGGCCATTTGCACAGGGCACAGTTTGCTGTCCATCTATTGTTGGCCTATGTTTTCAGAAAATGGCATTCTAATGTGAACCGACAGTGAACTGGATGATGTTGGAGTAGCAAAGAGAACACTAAACAGGTTAACTGTAATACAATTGAATAATCAGCTCCCATGTAATCAGGTTACTATATACAGATTTCATTTCTAACTGGACTGTTTCTCCTAATTTTTTCTTTACTACAAATTATGTCAGGCCCTTTCATTCTCTAACCTTTCAAAATCTATTTTATACTAAATGTTTCTCTTCTCTTTGGGACTCAGTTTAAACAAACTGCTTGAAAGATCTTTTAACACTGCTTTCTTTGCTTTGCCAGCCTCTCAAGTAGACAGTTTACCACACACTGATTCAGTTACATTATTATCAATTCACTCTGCAACAATTCCTGTTCTGAAATTAGGAAGGGACTACCATAATATGATGATTTTTCCTGCTCAAAAAGTCTCCCTAGGTTCACATAGAAAGAAATTAGACAAACCTCCATTTGTGCATTTTACTGGAAAACAGTACCTGCTGCTAGCACAGTTGTTTCTAACCCATAATTAACTGTGATCACGGAAGTATAGACATCAGTTTACCCTTACCTAATATAAATGTTTTACTGTAGCAAAGTACTGCCCTCTCTAACAGAATCCCCCACTGGGGTCAGGAAAAGAATTAGGATGAGAATGATTTTCACTCAAGAGTCTTATGTGGGTGGCAGGCAGAGAGGCCAGGTTTATCTATTTTCTAAAACTTTGTCACTTTCTTTATGCAAATGGAACGTACTGTGATATGTGTGCAAATTCACACTCAGTTGCCAGTTACAGAGGTACTGGCTTTTGGCAGAACCTTGGTGTTTGTCAGGAAACAGCTTCTTGGGAAGCTCCCTTGTTTAAAGGTAATGGGGAGACTTATTCTGTTTCTGGATATGTGGGTAGGAATGATAAAAATATAAGAATCACGTTCACATTTGACTTCAAGACTTCTATCTTAACATTTCATTGATTTAAGAAAACCAAGCCGATTTTTAAAAACTCATGATTGTTTTTATCATTTATTTTGAAACATAATTCATTGAAGTGAATTATTACACATATTATAAAATCAATCATTTAAAAAATGAACAAATCAGGGCTGGAAGCACAGTTCAGCAGTTAAGAGTGCTTATACAACAAGTTTGGAGCCCTGAGTTCAATTCCCCAGCATCCCATAGGCTGGGTACGGTGGTACATGGGACAACTGTAAAATATAAATGAATAAATAGAAAATAAAAGTCCTGAACCACTGGGCCTGGCTCAAAAAAAAATAACAAGTCAATGATACTTAGTATATTTTTAACAGTACAAAAGGGCTACCTCGGAATACCTACTTAGAGCCCTTCTTGAGCATTTCTTCCAAAAAAAAAGAATTTAAATTTCACTAAAAGAGATCTGCTTGAGTTTCTTCTTGGCTTTGGCCATAGACTTGTCTTTTCTCTTTTGTTTGGGTCAAAAAACTATTACTTGCATAATAAAAGCATGGCCTCTGTATTCTTCTAAGATATTTTCATCACTCCAAAGAAATAAGCACTTTTATTGGGAAGTTTTTACAAATTCTCAACTCCTTGAAGGTTCTAGAAAATTTTAATCTCTATTCTGACTATATGGATTTGCCTATTGGGGATATTTCATATTATTGGAATCATGCCAAATATAACCTTTTGTATGTAAGACAATATTTTTGAGATCCGTCCATGTGGTAACACATGTGGAGAGTTCACTTCTGTTTAGAGTACTGTGATACCCCCTTGCCTGCATATGCAAAAATTTGTCTGTACAGACTTTACCTGAAGGGCATTTGTGTTATCTCTACCCTTTCAGTAGCATGGATTTTTGTTGTTATGAACATGCATATACATTTACTTGTCTGAGTAATTGTTTTCATTTATTTTGGGATATATGTAGGAGTGGGATTTCTGAGTCATATGGCAATTCTATGTTTAGTTTTTGAGGAAATGCCAAGCAATTTTTCCATAGCAGATGAACTGTTTTGAATTCCCACCAGTAAAGTGAAATGGTTCCAACTTCTCCACATCTTCATCAACACCTTGTATTTCCTGTTTTTTTCTCCCTACTAGATTTATCATAGTGGATATAAAATGGAATGTCATTGATGTTTTCATAGCTATTTTTAGTTTACTAGTTTCCTGAATTTCTATCATGAAAGGGCAGTATTAGAAGTTGTAAAATACACTTTCTTTATCAGTTGACCAATATTCTTAGGGATTTATTTTTCTTTTTCTTAACCTGATCTGCTACAATGATTAGGTTTGAATTAAATTACTCTTTTCTTCTTGGAGTATATCCCATTTGGCAGAGCTTATAATACCATTAACACATCGTTAGATTCAGTCTGCCAGTATGTGTTGAGAGTTTTAACATCTAGATATATGATTTAAAATTTTCTGTGGATATCTTCACCTGGGTGTGGCATTCATGTATTATTGGAATCAGAGAATGAGTTAGAAATGTAGCTTCTTGTACTTTTTATGTTAAAAATATAAATTGGTATTCACTATTTTTAAATGTTAGATGCAATTTATCAGAAAGCCATAATTAATACCCTTAATTACTGTGGGGTTCTTCTGAATCAATTTCACTCAGCTGGTTATTTCTAGGTATTTGTCTAAATCATGCAAGATCTAAAATTTATTGTTACACAACTGTTCATACTATTCTCTTAGAAGTCTTTGTATTTTTGAGTAATTAGTAGTGAATCCCATTTATATTTTTAATTTTATTTATTGATGTCTTATCTCATCTTTTGCTATCAGTTTATTATTGACTTAACAACGTCAACAATATTCTCAAGTATCAATGTGTTTTCAGTGAATCTCCATATCAATTTTCTTTATTTTATTTATATCCATTGAAACTTTTTCGATTTTATTTCCCTAGCTTTGGATTTTATTTGCCCTTTGTTTTGGCAGTTCCCTAGACTATAAGCTTCTCAATTTAAGAAATTCTGTCTTTTAGACAGTTTGTTGCCATAAATTTCCCTCTTTTCCTTGCTAATACTGCATCCTGCAAATTTTCAAATATTTTTCTACTAAGTCTTCAGAGAAAAAAAATCTTCTAATTTCCCTGGAATATTTTTATGTAGCCAATTGATTGGTACATTATTAAGATTCCATTTATTTATGGTATTTTTCTTTTTTCATTTTCTTCTTGATCTTCTTTGTTTCCAATATGGTTGAAAAGTACTGTATTGTATTTCATCATCTTAAATGTATCTAAACGTTTGGGTCATGTATTTGTGTCTCTGCTTCGTTATACACAGTTACAATCATAATTATTATATCTTACATGTGAACTGATCTTTGACCAATACTTAACATCTATTTTGGTTTGTAATCTTTTTTTTATTAATCTGTTTTCTGAGATACGGTCTTGCTCCGTTGTTTAGACTGGTCCCGAACTCACTATGTAGTTCAGCCTAGTATCTAACACACAACAATCCTCCTGCCTCTGGCTTCTGAGTTCTGGGATTACAGAACATCTTTCATGTAGCAGAAGATATTCTCTTGGCACAGATTGTGTTTTAAGTGAATCTTTTTAGTTATGGTGCTTTGAGATGGTTTAGTTATAAAATATTACCCAAAAGTCTCATGTGTTTGGAAGGTGATTGGCTCATGGGGTGCCTACTCATCGTCAGATTTATCTATTGGTTTCAGTAGCTGGATGTTCTGGGAAAAGGTAGAGTCTGGTTGTAAGTGAGTCACTGGAGATGTGACTTGAAAGGGGGCATTCTTGTTTCTAGCAACACTGTCTTTGATCTCTGCTCCCCAGCTGCTATGCGTTGAACAGGTTTCCTCTTCCAAGTCATCTGCTAGGCTGTTTCTACTTTGAAGAGAGTTGACCATCAAATGAAACCTGAGTAAAATAAATCTCTTGCCATTTAAGTTGAGGATTTCAGGTAGTATTTTATCTCAAATATAAGAAATTGACTAATACTTAAATTACTATTATTTTCCTCTAATTTGGGACACTTAATTTCTAATTCAAATATTTTCTTGGTCTTCTTAGGAAATTCCATGTTAAGTATATCATTGCATTGAATCTCATTTTTTCTTTAATCTCTGTTCTATTTTTCCTTTCATTCACATAGAATAATTTTAATTACCTTTCTTGAAGTTTTATTAGTCTACCATCGATTTGTTCAAATATGCTCTAGAATCCATGTAGTATTTTTTTCATTTTAGTTATTGGTAGAGTTTTCATTTTTATTTGGTTCCATCTTATAATGTATGTAGATTTATTGAAATTCTTATTTATCCACTCCCATTTTTCTTGTGCTTTTTAGCTTAGCTTTTATGGTTTCTGCTAGTTGCTGTACTTAACAGACCAACCATACTGATTTACTTATAAAGATTCACCGTAGCTGTTTGCAGATGGACAGGTAGCCATTATTCTGAAGTCTGAAAGTAAAGTATACCCAACTGGTCGTCTGACTAAGTTGTAGCCAGTTAAGTTGTTACCTCCATCTCTTGTTATCTACTTCTGTTCCTCTGTAAAGGTTATGAGTTCACATTGTTGATCAAAATTTTTTAAGCCTGCTCTGTTTATTGGAGCTAACTAATGAATCATGGTTTTGTTTGTCTTATTCAAATAAACTTTATAAAGTAAATAGCCTAGAACTTTTTCTTTATAACAAATTCTCCATAAAATTGTGGTCAGCTGCTGTATATTGTAAAAAAAAAAAATAGGTACTTTAAGATTTAAGAATGGGGTTGTGTGCATATTTTTTAGATCACTAGAGCCCACATTTGGTTCATGATTAATTATATCCACAGATTTTATGCAGACCTTATAATCTTTGCTGTTTTATCTCTTGCCTGTAGCCGTATGTCATCAGTCCCATTATGTTAAACTACTGTTACTTCTTACTGTTTGTGTGATTTTTGACTGTCCACCCCGTGGCCCAAACTTTGAACCCACTAGATCCCCATTAGGTTGATAGCTACATTACCCCTTACCCTCGGCATTAACATCAATCTGCATTCATCAGGAGTCTCTGAAGACTAGATTAGTTATAGCAACTCTACAGCAATTTGACTTCAACCTGGCCACAGTTTGGTTTTCATTTTATCCTAACTGTTTATTCATTAAAGGATTAAAACGATGGACTCTCATGTCAGACCTCTGGTCTTTGACTTCTGACTTTGGCACTCATTAGTTATGAGACATTTGGCCACTCGTCTCTCTGTGTTATCGTTCTCTCTGCAGTAGAATCAGATAATCCTCATTACAGCTTTACAAAAGGATGAGATGAATAATTTTATATGAAAGACTACATTAATGTTATCTATAGTAATATATTAATACTGTACATTGTGTAACCATAATTACCACACCATCATTCTCCTCTCTCCACCATCATCATTTGTGAGATTCTGAAGTAAATTCCTAGATTTTTGTATCTGTATAGTTTTAGAATTAAGGTGGAGTCATGTATAAATACTTTCTCAATAACTATTCTGAAGGTGCTGTTATTGAAGTTTATGCCTTAAAATCTGACACAGTCCTAGAATCATTTAGTTGGACACAAGTAACAAGTTCTTTTTATTTAGTGGAGACATCACTATGGAAGAGGACACCAATTGTCTTAATTGTCTTTTCTCCCTATGCAACGCATTTCAAATGTTGTCTCAAATCCTGAGGTCACTACCACTTCCCCTTTACCTCAAACTCTTGTATTGACTTTGAGAGAATATAGTATCTTGAACCAAAAATGACTCACCTAGGTAGACTCTGGAAAAGCCCACTCTGTTTTGCTTTATCATTAATCTCATTCCAATTGAGTCTTCTGAACTACTGTACTCATTGTGGACCAAATTTTCCCAATCTGGTGAGTCTATATTTTCTTCTCCAAAGAGATCATTCTTTGTTCAATTAATATTCTATTACATTTATTCACTGAACAAGTTTGCCTCTGTATAAGTTTCACTGGTTTATAGACTACTTGAGAATAAGAAATACATGATAGTAAATGTCATAATTTGGAGTTTGTGTGTCTACCTGACCTAACTTCTCCTCTGCCATGCCATGAGAAGTTGCTTTTGCCTTTGCTATTGCCCTTTGGCCAGGAATGAACTGTGATCATCTGAAACTATGAGCTAAAATAAATACTTCCTCCCTTAAGTTGTGGATGTTGGATATTCTGTCCCAGCAATGAATAAGTAACTGAGAAAAAGAGCTTTAAAAAAAGGTGTCATTAATCTCTTTTGTTTTCCAAAAAGTAGCATCTTTTTGACCCACCACAAATACATGATATGTGCTCATTAAATTAAAAATTTAAAAAGTAAATTAATGACTTCTTGATGAGTCCCTAATGTTTATCTTCTTAATCAACTATATAGTTTTATAGAAATTTAAAAATCTATGCTCTACAAGAAAATATTACATTCATGTATACTTTCCAGGTTTTAGGACAAAATAAAAAATAGCTACCTATCTCAGAACAATACAATATTTTGAATTGCTACAGCTTTGCTTTCTGCTTCATTGTACAATTATCATAAAATCAACAAAGAAATCTAATAAAAATAAATGCTTTACTTTTAAAAAATGCTTCTTTATCATTTTATTTTACACCAATGTAATGCTGCCTACAGTATATTTTTTCTGACAATATATATTTTCTCTCTATACAAAATGTACCTGTAATGAGAAGAATAAGCAGAGTTCCCAAGCCTCATTGGATATATTTGTAAATTTTATGAATGTATTTTTAATACTACATTGTAATTTTACTACCTTCATATTAGATTGAACTAACAAGAAAAACACATGGAATATACCTCTACAATACTCTATTATGTTTTAAATTTCTGTGTTATAAAAAATAAATTTAACCTCCAGCATTCAGGAAAACTCTTCTTGAGCAATTATTGACATATATTGAAAATATGAAAATTGAAGCTTCAAATTAAAGCACATAGGAAGATTATTTAAAACATTCTTTTTTAATTTTAGAAAATGTCGTTCATTCTAAGAAAATGATGTTTCCTACCCTCCTTTTTAATCAATAAATCAAGTTCTAAGCAATAGCCTCAAACTGTTTTCTTCTAATATTCTTCTAAAAATTTAATATAGTTTTGAATTCTAATTAGAAGTCACTTATTAAAACTGTAGCTCATTTTAGCCATTATTTTAATGTCAAGAATATGAATTCTTACCACCACTAAGTAACATTCCTAACTTTCTCTTTTCTTTCTTTCTTTCTTTCTTTCTTTCTTTCTTTCTTTCTTTCTTCTTTCCTTTCTTTCTTGTCTTCCTTTCCTTTATTCATTCTTTTTTCATCGTGGTCTTGATATGTAGCCTAGGCTAGCTCTGAACCTGTAATTCTCCTGCTTCAGACTCTCAAATTAGGGATTACAGGCCAAAATCACAATGCCTTGCTGTTTTCCATTTTACATACAGTGCCATTCTTAAATTTTCTTCCTGTCAAAATGTTATAAAATATTTTTTATTGGATGAAATCTAAAAATCTCTTAACTTTTAGTTATGTCAGTGCTTTTAAAAGTTGGTCAAAACTTTTCAAACAGATTTATATTTACTGGTTCTCTTTTCAAGTGTAATTAGTTTTTATTGACCTTTTGTCCTTTTTATAAAACAAGTACTTATCTTCTTAGATACTCATGAATTTAAGAGAAAAATGCAATGGCCCCACTTGCTTATGTGTTTGTGTTTTGACCATAAAATAAAATGCTTTTGCAATAGAGTGTATTTAAGAAGCTTCATCACCATCTTCATTCAAAAAATTGAAACGTCTTAATAAAGATCAAAGAGGTAATAAATTTTTAATTGTATCGCTACATTTGGTATCTGGGAACTACTGATCTTTAAATATATTAATAATACTGAAAGCAATGAATGGAAATTCATAACTACATTAATAATAAAGAAATGGATAAAGAATTTTCTGCTTCCGTCTATAATACTAAAGATTAAACTCATAGCGTTTCCCAAATGCAAAGCACACAGACAAGAGCTAGCTAATACAATAAAATTTGGGCCAAAACAACAGAGAATGCTAAACATGCTCAGATCTCCACTGATCATGCAAAAGAAAAAAAAAATATACACACACACACACACACACACACACACACACACACACACACACACATATATATATATATATATATATATATATATTTTTTTTTTTTTTTTTCTAAAAGATCAGCTGTTACTGCAATGTCTACTGACTAGTCCTCTAAAGGATTTGACTTTGGGATTGGAGTGAGCTGTTGTGGAACAGGTAAAGTCCTAGTTTGAACCATAACCCATGTCACAACCAAGAGCTCAGAGTTCAAAGAAGAATTGTGCAGACATGTAATCTTCAGTATCTGGGGAATAGTGCTCACCAGGAAAGTATCTTCCACATGGTAGCTGTGACCTAACCTTGACATGAGTAAAAAATGGCATTAAAATAGCCAATACATGGAGCTATAGAATGAGATAAGGTAAAGACAGAGTAGAAACATCAGATGAGGACAGGTATCAGATCAGACTTGTTATCAAGAGTTTGAGATCATAGGCTGTGACTGAAATGCTGATGGTCCCAACTTATTTCATTTAACTGAGTTCATACTGTCAGTTCAAAATAATAAAAAACATTGAAAGCTCAGAAACAACATGTGAATTAGCAAAAACTTTAAGCAAAGAGTTACTGTTTATATTCTTATTCTGTTTAATGTGAAGTCAAAATTCACTATAAATAATTCCAACTATATTTGAAGTGATTTATCTAATTTCATTTTAAAAATTAATGTTCATTTACCTGACCTTGCAAGTTTTGTGAAAGCTATCTGAAATCTAATTTTTAATCCTCTTTCAATTCTTTTACCACTTTCAAAATCAAACGACAGTTAATATTAAAATAAAAATGGGCTCACATTTAAAATACTGATATTTATGTTTCTAGCTGCATATATGCAAGAGCAAATTGTTCAGGTGTTTTCTTCTGGAAATATTGATGACTAATGATGGACATAGTACTTTAAGATTATATTTTCTGTAACCTAATCTCATACTTTAAAAAAATATACAAGGGAATTTCTCCTTGAGTTTAAACTTGTTGGAGCCTATTTATTCTTCCCCTATACTGTGCATACATTTTAACAATCTACCAATCCTCCTTTGATTGGACACTCTGCCCCTCCTTTTGGGGTGCCGGGGGAATGCCTCGACCCTCTGAAGTGTTCTCCAGTCCTTCTAAGTTACTGGTCTTTATATTTCCTACTTTCTTGTATTCCATACATTCCAAACCCACGATGTTACAGTTTCTGATGCACCATCTAAAAGTAAAAGGATGTAGCACATAGACTGGGTATATTGAAGGGCAGTACAGGAGGCAAGGAATTGATTAGAGAACCCAAAGATAAAGCTATATTTCCTGAGGGAGGAACAAAGTCACCTGTGAGGGGCAGAAACACTTATGATACCTTCCGCCGAGCTACAGGCCCACTGTGTGCTTCACAGACAGAAACTTATTCAGAAGACTAGACTGCAACCACCACAGCCTTCTTCCGAGTTACAGTGAATCTAGTGATCTTAACAGGAGATTTTAGCTTAAAAATCCGTAAGCTGTAACACAATAGGAAGCTCCAGACATGAGATGAGAGACAAAAATGAGGTCAGTGGCTGAATTTGAAGTCTCTGGTGCCCGTAGTCATAAGAAACATCAAATATAGCCCAATTCAACTCCAAGCCAGTTTAACATCCATTCTCTCAGAAAACCCCTATTTACCTGGACATCTTCCCCACATGAACATCTGTTAAAAAAAAAAAAAAAAAACCTAAAAACTGGAAATATGCCAAAATAGCCGAACAAGATGAAGCAGTTGTCAGAACCAGCTCAGATATGGAAACAGAAGTCGGAATGACGAACGATTCAGAGAAGCTATAACTAATGTATTAAAGGACACAATTATTAAAGTATGAAATATGCAATACCAGATCTTGAGTATGTGTCTGTATATAGGTAATAATGGTGCACAAGAACTATAAGAAAACACATCAAATCAAAGAAATATATTAAATGAAGAATTACTCAACATGCTCATCAGTAGACTTGACAAAACAAAGAAAGAAATCCAATGATTTTGGAGATAGATTCTTAGAAAACAGAAGTACACAGAAATTAAATTAATTAAAATGTAGAATATCTAATAGCTCTGAAACACTATCAGAGGATGTACATTCCTATCTGCATATCAGATGGAGAAGGTAGAATGATACAGAAGAATTATTTGAAATATTAATGGCAGCATTTTTTAAAAATTAAAGACCCAAATTAAATCACTAATTCATTAAATTCAGAGAAGACCAAACAGGGCAAATATCACAAAAACAGAGTCTAAACAAAAATACAGTAGCAAAAACACGGAACATCTTTGCTTATCAAATGCAAACAAATAAACAAATAGCAACTTGTGATAGCAAGAAGAAAAAGGAACAGAAACCCACATTTACAGAGAAATAGGAAGGAAAATTAGAATGAATTTCTTGGAACCATGTAAATGAAAAAAAAACACAGAGTGAAATCTTTAATCTTTCAAGGAAAAATTGCCAATACAGAATACTATATTCAGTGAACATTTCCAAGATAAAAACAAAGAAATAATGAATTTCCAAATGTATTAGTGTATTGCTCCTGAAGTAACAAATTGTCACAAATTTCATGGCATTAAACAACAGGAACCTGCTCTGCACTGTCTGGAAGTTCTGATTTATAAACTACAGTGTCAGCAGAGCCGCATGCCTTCTGCAGGATTCGAAGGAAATCCACTCTTGCCTTTCCGTCTTCTCAGCATTACCTGTTCTCTGACTCATGGTCTATTCTATCTTCATAGCCAGTAGTTCAGCATCTTCTTCCATCTCTTACTTTCTACCTTTCTCTCAAATGGGTATTTTGATTATATTAGTCTTTTGATTATATTAGTCTTAATTAAAAATTCAGGATATTATCCACCTATCAAGATTTTTTTTTTTTTTTAAGACAAGGTCTTGCTTGGTAGTCCAGGTTCATCAAGAACTCACCACGTAACCCAGCCTGGTCTTGACCTCATGTCTTTCCTCCTGCCTCAGTCTCGCAAGTACTGTGATTTTGGGCATGTGCCACCACACACATTGTATGTGGTACTGGGAAATTGAGCCAAGGGCCTTGTACTTGCCACTAAACTATGTCAATAGCCTCTGTCAAGAATCTTAACTGAATTATAATTACTAAATTATTTATCCACGTAACATATTTACTGGTTCAGGAAATTATTGTGAGACATGGTCATCTTTTGGAGGGACGTATTTCAGCTGCACTCAGAAAATAAAATAAAGAGAAACCCACTTTCTACAGATTTTTCCTAACACACATGTGAGAATATATTAAGGCAGAATCAGAGGAGAGGGCTCCAGGTGGCCTTGGCTCAAACCACTTCTCTCTCTCTCGCTTGAATTTCTCAAGAGTAACTGTAAGATACAGCATGAATGCAAAAGCCCAGCAAAGTCAGTTTTAATGCCTTTATTTATTTATTTATTTATTTATTTATTTATTTATTTATTAAGGCAAGCTCTTACTTTGTAATCCAGGCTGGTCCTGAACTTTATAGCCCAGTCTGGCCTCCAGGTCTTATCAATTCTGCCTCAGCCTTCTGAGTGCTGAGATTACAGGCATGTTCCAGCACGCTTCGTTACTAGTGTCTCCTGGAAATAAGATACACTGCAGCGCGTTAGCCCACAGGATTACATTGTCCCTAGGAGCAAACCCCAGCGTGGGGTGCTTTCCCAGTCTCTCACAAGCAGAGAAAGTGGGGCCCATGCTGGCAGGGATCCACAGGCCCTGCGCTGCTTTCCTGTGCTTGCAGACAGGCTCAGTTTGGTTCTGGAGGTTCCTTGACTCTAATGTGAGAGTAATACGCAGATTTTGCTTAACTTCTGTGAGTGCGCTGTCTCAACACTGGAGCCGGTAACAATGAACATGCTGCATCTTAGATGTTGACAATATGTAAAAGTAAATAATCAGGGACTGGTAGAATAGCTCAGCAATTAAAACACTTGCCTAGCAAGCACTAAGTCAAGCACTAAGTACTTGAGTTTGATTCCCTAGCACCACATAAGCCAGGCTTGGTAGTACTCAGGAGGCTGAGACAGGAGGATTGCAGTGAGTCCAAGACCACCCTGGCCTCCATAGTGAGTTCAGGACCAGCCTGGGCTGCAGAATGAGACCCTGTCTCAAAAAAAAAAAAAAAAAAGTAACTAAAAATAGGAAAAACAGGAAGGATGAACTGAGAACTATTTGATCATAAGGTATTTGAACTACATTGGAGGGATTGTAGTATTATTTTAAGGTAAAGTAAGAATATTGTAAATATACACTCTGCTGGGCACAGTGGTATGTACCTGTAACTTATGTTTTCAAAAATCTGTTACAAGAAAATGTTTCGGACTCAGAGTATAAGGCCAGCAGAGAAAACACAGTGCTAATACAACCCTCAACACAAATACATGCACGCACAAGTACATAGGTATTAACTTGATGGGAGCCTAATTAAGAAGTCAAAAAAGAAATTAATGAAAAGGATGGTGGCAAAAAAGGGCATACTTAGTGTCAAAGAATACAAAAATGAAAGAAGAATGATCAGATATATTTATAAACATAATTGATTTTAATTCAATTGTATCCAAATTACTTTAACCATAAAGTATCTAAATGGACCAATGAAAAGATAGAGATTTTCAAACTAGATTTAAAAACATGACAGAACTTTTTCCTTTACATTAAGATTGAAATAAATTAAAAGTAAAGTGATGGAGCAAGCTATACCACATAAACACTAGATTTTAAAATAAAGTCTTGTATTACTATATTAATCCAAGATTTTAAAAAAGACCTTAGAACTAGAAAATTTTTTCAACAACAATAAAAACTATCACTTCTACACTGCTTTCAACACTCCTGCCTTCCAGAACTTATTTTGAAATTGAAGCTTTTCCTTGAAATATTATAAAGTGCTGATTACTCAAAGACGGGTCCACCTTCACAAAAGGATTAGTGCCTTTCTCATGGGAAAGGGTTTGTTAGCTCATGAGAATGTTCTTTATAAAAGCAAAAGTTTAGCCTCTCTCTCTCTCTCTCTCTCTCTCTCTCTCTCTCTCTCTCTCTCTCTCTCCTCTTCCCTCTTTATTTTCCTGTTATTGTCTGGTCACCCCTCTTCTATCACAGGATAGCACAGGAAAACCCTCACAAGCTTATACTGTCTATGTCCGGCATTGTTAGCCCATAAATTTGTGTTCATTATAAATTACTCAATAGAACTAATTAAGGTAAATAATGGGAATTGGAAGGGAGGGGGAAGGTGTGGGAGGGTTGATAAAGGAGAGGAGAAGGATTTGTAACTTTGCTGAGATATTTATATGCACAGAATACTCAAGAAAAATGTAAACATTAGGTATTCAATTTGTATATACCAATAAAACGTGAAAAAATCCTAGACATTTGATTTGAGTAGCAAAAATGTGCTAAGACTACTACATGATGATGAAATATACCATTGTCCAGGCAAATATAATGATAAAACCATATGCTACAGTAGGGAAATAATTATATAAAACAAAGTAAATATTTGAAAGAGGTTGATAATATTCATGAAATATACCTAATAAGGATTTACCAATTGATTAGTTTATTAACTCAGCAATACTACCAAGTGTTCAGAAAACATGTAGTAGAGTGTTGGAAAGAAGTCAACATAGAAAATTAAAATAAAATGTATTAGGCGTCATACAATCACTTCAAGTTCCTCTGGGAGTGTATTGCATCCCTTAAGGATGATACACCTGTTCTGTTCGATACCCAGTCTGCCTCTCTCCCTGTGGCATTGGGTTCCCAGCTCTGCTTTTCAGCCGCCAAGAGCCACCACGTTTGTTCTGCCTCTCCCTTTTGCCATATTTCTGCCTCGGAGCCAGCAAACCACAGGCCGAATCCTTTGAAACTGTCCGTCAAATTAAATCTTTCCTCTGACTAGTTAGAAAAGTCAGACACTGAATTCAGCAGCAGAAAAGTTGACTAATGCAAGAGCATTTTATCTTAAATGGAAGTAACCATTTTGTACTTTACCATATTTTTTGAATTATATTTTACATAACAGAAAAAGGGTTGCATAGTTTTGTGATAAAAATAATCATTACCTAGACAAATATTAACAGGAATATGTAAGACAAATTTACTGTATTATCAGCTTGTAAGCCTGGATTTGGGAACTGCAGTTTTCAATTGTTGAATCATGTGACTTTCATTTGAAGGTATGTTTCCAACAAAAATTATGAAAAATAATAAATAATGGAAAAGATAAATTGTTATTTTATCTATTTAAATTTTATTTTAATATGCATTTGGTATTCTACTAAGTACTAACCTATGAAGATACCTAGTTTGCAGTACAAATATGTTTTTTTTTTCTTTTCTTACGTATCACAAATGACCTGTAAGTGGCCCCCATCATGGCTGTGTCCAGAACTCATGACCAAAAGCAATTTTCTCTGCTTTTAAAATGGGCTGAATTTAATGACTCATTGCTAAAGTATAAGCAGCACTGTGTATTGCAAAAGTGACAATACATTCTTCCTGGCATTAAGTTACAAAAAGAATGTGACTTTGGCCGTGCATATCTTTACTTGACATTCCATTGTCTCATATTGTAAAAAAAAAAAAGAAAGAAAGAAAGAAAGAAAGAAAGAAAGAGAATGAAAAGAAAAGAAAAGGAAAGAAAAGAGAAAAGGCAATTTAATGCTTTTCAAATGAGAGACCCAAGGCTTAAGAAATTGCCAGTGATTGAAAAATTGAGGCAATTTCTTTAGAACTGAATCCATAAAATATCCAAAGTTGGATTTAGAGTAAAATTTTTCTACTGGTTGAATGTTGTGATGAGGGTACATGCCTGGGTAGGAGCATGAATACCACATTGAGAAAGACTGGAAGCCAGAGTCACTCAGCTGAGCTCTAACCCAAAAGAAGAGAATATTCATAAATAATCATTATTATTCTATAGCAATTGATAATTGTTATCTATGAATTATACATATAATTATTAATATCATATATAATTGTGAATTATTCTACAGTAATTGATAACATGTGCAACAGAATGAATAATCTATAACAGAAATCAAAGAATTAAATAATAAACCATAGGTGAATAACAATAATTTTATGTACTATGGCCAGTAGGAAGAATTTGATCTTTACTTTCTTCTTTATAATACTTGAGAAAGATACCAGGAATTCTGATTTTATGAAATTGTCTTCTAATGATTAGCACAGTGGAAAAAGAAGATAAAATAATCTCTTCCTTTTTTGTGTTCCTCAAGTACCCATGAATTAGACAAAAAGGTGAAAATTAAACTTCTCAGAGTATAACTAGAATATTACTCTGTGAATATAAATTCACAGTTTGGTCTCAGATGGTCAGAAACTTGATGTTAAGTAGGATCTATGTTCCGATGTAAATACAACTGAATATATCTGGGCTAAGTTGAAGTCTATTGTAAGAGGTTTGTTTGTTTCCAGGGAACTTACAGATTTATGATTACCTCTGGCTTAGTACTCTTTTGGGATTTGTTATCTCTATAGATGCCATTTACTCAGACAAGAATCTCCAAATGTCATTTCCATAATACTAAATGCACAATGAATTGAGTAAATTTTACTAAAATCAGGTGGATTTAGTATATCGATGTTATCCTTGATATTTATGTCAGAAAAGTACATGTGATTTCACAATAAACTCCAGGGAAAATATCATTCTTAAAATTTCTCTTGGCCAAACAGACAATTTTGATATTTTCTTTTCATCCATCAAAATATTATTCAAGAAGACCTGTCTTGTTTTACTTTTTCTCCCATTTCCATTTTTTTCCCAGTGAGTTTTAAAGTGCCTCTTTTCCATCAAGTGAAATAGAAGAAACCCACTTATGTAGTTGGTTGCATTTCTGTTGACATTTACTCCTAAAATCTGAGTGCATTTCCAACATATCCCTCTACTTTTTTTTTCTCAAGTAATTGAATTGCCATAAAGGTTAATATATCTTTCTCATATATCTGACTTCTAAAAATATTTATGGCTTGCATATGCATTTCTGTGCTGAATGGTAATTTCTCCATTTCTCCACTAACAGCTCTAAAAGTGTGAATAAACTGCCAAGCAGAAAAGTTGCATAAATTTCAGTATATCATTGTTTTCCTTCGAAGTCCAACTTTTCATTTCAACTTCCTATGCCACATGACTAATACCTACTTACACAAAAAATAGAGACTATATTTTAGAAGAATAAAATCAGGAAAGAAAGATAAAAATGTGTCAATAGAAATTTATAAAGACACCACTATTGAGGAGAGTAGATCAGTCAGTTAGGAGCAAGAATTTCTATTAATAATTGTCTACTGAACCTACACTCGGCCCAGAAGCAGGTTATAGGTCTTGAAAGTGTTTTACTTTCAGTTTAGACTCAAGAGAGAAATAAAACACATGGAGAGGAAAAAAGGGTGAAAGCTACCTAATTAGTGTCTTCAGTAGTCCCGAACTAGAACCAAGATAAATTCAAATGTGTAAGGTAATGAAAACCAAGTCATTCATGAATGAACAAGCTCAAGGATGAACAGCCTGATAGTAGGAATCGGGAGTCTCAAATCTCTCTTGAATTATTAATGTGCCAATAAACCTGGGATAAATGTATGTTCATAAATTTACAGGCATTTTTCAACTGGAGAGAGTTTGAGAGTGCAAACGCTATAACTTGGTAGGGTTGATTTTAGCTTTTGTTGTTTCTCTTGTTTTTGTTTGAAACAGTGTCTTGCTATGTGCTCAAGGTTGGCCTTAAACTTGTAAGTCCTTTTTCATTAGCTTCAAAATCCCCAGATTACAGAGATGTGCCACTGCACCCTGCTCAATAGATTGCTAATTCTTAATGAAGTATGATGGTGATAAAATTCACAAACACAAATGAAGTAAATTTGCGAACATATAGACATAAGCCTGCAAAATTTAGAACATTCTTAGAAAGAGGTACAGAAATGTTCCATTCTTCAGACTAGTTAAGTGAAAACTAATATTTTAAAATCATAAGAGCAATTAAAATAAGAATTATGCCTATTGGTTCCCAAACCCCATGGCTCTAACAGTTTATAGATTTTGAAACTCATATATTTATAAAATGAAAACAAATTAAAAATAACTACAATAACAAATTACCACCTAGGAACAACAGAGATTATAATCACCGATAACTTCAACCCTCCTATACATGACTGCTTCTATTCATGAACGGTGTTGTAAAAATATTTAAAGTATTTTCTTAGTGTTTTCGTATTTATTTTAATTCAAGCCGTTAATTGGCTGTGAGTTTTAGTCAGTTAGACACTTAGTCTTTACTTTGTGTCCATTCTAACAAAGCTAGGGTTTGCTGAATTGAATTTGTTTCAATTTTGAGCTCTTTGGCATGCAAGGTCACAGAAGATAGGAATGAATGAGGTGCTCTCCAGTCTGTCCTCCTTTCTATACCAATTCATTGATGGCCAGGGGTTAAAGTGCAAAGGCTAGGCACAACCCAGAGGGCAGCCCCATCTCAATCCTGGAGTTCTCTCCACTGGACTTTGAATATTTTGTCTGTAGTTCAGGCCCAGGTCTTTATTTTTCCACTAGTTCATCCAAATCATAAATCCATAGTTTAGTGGAATGATAGATGCTTCTTTGAGACTCTATGCTTAAGTCATTTACATTTTAGAGTTCTTTGGTGTCATTTAGGTAAGTACATTTTTCTTCTTTTTTTAAAATTTTTTGTTGTTGTTGTTGTTGATGTCACTAATACCTAACATCCACAAATTTAGGGGAGGAAAGGCTGATTTTAGCTCACAGTTTCAGAAGTCCACTCAGGGGTGGCCAGCAGCAATGGAAGTATATAGCAGAGACAGAGGTGAAGGCAGCTCCTCATGACATCACAAGCAGGAAGCCAAGTCCCAGCAAGTCCAGTCACTCCCCAGAGGAAAAAAGCTGCAACAATCTTTCTTCTTCCTTCCTTTTATATAGTTTAAATTCCCAGATTGGCCTTCCCTATTAGCAGGGGAGTGGGAAGGTCCTACTCTCTTTCAGTGGCCTACAAATCACTCACACCCTAACCCAGGCTGGCTCCTAATTGCCTAATCTAGGTATGGTTTCTAAACCCTAATCCAGGTGTGATTCCTGGCTGCCTCAAATTGGCATAATCTCTCTAATGGTAACAATCCACCCTTTGTCAACCTGACAACTAGACACATCTCTTTCAACCCTACTTAATTGCCAAGTTCATAATTATGTCTAACATAGCACAACTGCACGGTGTAAAATGGAAGTACAATACATTCCTCACCATAATAGACAAAAGAGTCTCTCTTAAAAGTTTAAAACCTTCAACATACAATGACATAGAATAACCATGCTCATACCAATGAGAATGGGAGAATAGAAAGTAATAGGAACAAAAGAAGGTCTAAACCCAGACAGGGCAAAGGTTAAATCCTATAGCTTCCTGTTCAGCCACCAGGGTAAACTGTGGTAGGATATGAACTCCAAAGTCCCCACCCCTCTGGCATTGCTGCTTGATAAAACCTCTATCTTCTCTCCTTTGAGCTGGATCCACTGATGGCCTGCAGATTTTCTCAGCTCATGATCCATGATTCTGGCTTCTCCAAATTTTTGGGCTCTCTATTCTCTACCTTAGGCTTCTCCTTCACAACTTCACACACTATTCTTTTAAGGGAATACTGCTTGGCCTCCAGGGCCTTTCTCTGAACTCTGGGTGAAAGCCTCCATGAAACCACAACTCTCGAACTCTGTAAGCCTGTGTCTTAGTTACTTTTTCATAACTATGACCCAATACTCAACATCCATAACTCAGGGAGAAAAGATTTATTGTAGCTTACAGTTTCATAAGATCATAGTCCATTCATAGGTGGGTGGCTAGAAAATGGTCAAAGCATATGGCAGGCTGGAGCAGGGGCAGGGCCAGAGCCAGAGCTCCAGTGGCAGAGATCTCAAACATGGAGGTACAGAGAGAGACAGGGAGGAGAGGCAGATCCAGAACCAGCATAGAACCCTCCAGGTCAAGCCCAAGAATCCACCTCTTCCAGCCAGGCCCCACATCCCAAACCTACACAGTACCCACAGAAACATGAAGCTTTTGGGGGACAATCAAATACAAACAATGACAGCCTGTAAAGCCAGGACTGCATGGCCATCACCAAGATCCACCACTGCCTTGAGCAGTGGTCTTCCTCCTTTGAGCCATAGTGGCATCAGCTTACGGGTGCCTGAATGGTAGAACTTCAGGAGTTAAACTCTGGCAAACATTTCCCTCTTTGGCCCTGCAGGGAGCCCTGGGGTACCCTCCACATAACAAGGTCCCTTGCTTTTGTACCTTTTAATTGGTAAAGGGTGGATTCTTGCTGAATCCTGAGACACTGCGAATGTGGCTTCTTTTGTACAGTCCTGATTGGGTTCTATTTAATGTTAGTCTCTTTAGCAATCACAGGCTTTTTTCTCAGCAGACTGCAAGCTTTCTACATCTGCTTTCTCTGCCAATATCTTCTGTCTTTCATCAGAGATTTGGCTAAAAGCTATAAACAATACCCAAGTGGCAGCCTGAATATCTGGCTGCCTTGAGATTTCCTCTATCAGATTAAGCAGCCCACCACCCTTATTTTCAGTTTCAGGCAAAGTCTATATACAAGGGCAAACTGCAGACAAACTTTTCACCAGAGTAGCACATGTGGTTTTTAGGCCACTTGCCGAAACATTTCTCCTTCCCATCTGAAACTTCTTGAGACTGGCCTTTCCAATACACACTTTTATCAATGTTCTGTTCTTCTGAGCTCTAACCAGAATCACCACCACTTCAAGGCTTTGATAGCCAGAATCGTCAAACCTTTCCATATTCCTCCTGCAAACCAGTTTGAAGGGCTTGCAAATCGGATGGTCAGGTGACGCCACAGCAACAATCCCACTTTGGGTACCAATTTCTGGTTATTTTTTCATTAGTGTGATTCAATACCTGACATCCACAAATTTAGGGGAGGAAAGGTTGATTTTAGCTCACCGTTTCAGAAGGTCACAGCGCACTCAGGGGCAGCCAGCAGCAATGGAAGTACATGGCAGAGGCAGAGATGGAGGCAGCACCTGACAACATCAAAAATAGGAAGTCAAGTCTCATCAAGTCCAGCCTCTCCCCAAAGCGTAAAGCTGTAAAAATCTTTCTTCTTTCTTCCTTTTATATAGTTTGAGTTCCCAATTTGGCATCCCACATCTAGGTAGGTGCTCTTCCCTCATTCTCTTGCCCACAAATCACTTACACCTAATCCAGGATGGTTCTTAAATCCTAATCCAGGCTATTTCCTAATTGCCTCAAATTGACATAGTCTCGTCAACAGTCACAACACTGCTTCATAGACTTGTGAAATATAATTTAATAATTGTTTGGAAGAATTGGAGGAATGACTCAGCTGTTAAAGTGCTTAACTAGCAAGCACTAAATTAATTACTAAGTACCCAAGTTTGATTCCCCAGCAACACATGGCGGAGCAAGACTGTAATCCCAGTACTTTGGAAGCTGAGGCAGGCGGCTTGCCTTGAGCCCAAGACCAGCCTGGGCTCCGTATTGAGTTTAGGACCAGCCTGGGCTATGGAGGAAGACCCTGTCTCTAAATAAATAAATAAATAAAGTTTGGAGTGTATCAATCATTTGGAATTGTTTTCAAAATTGAAGTTATTATTTTTTTAAATATACACAGTAACATCTCCTAGAGAAATATTTCCAATCTACCAGTAAAAGCTTTCTCCTTTTCTTTTCATTTTTAAAAAAATCAGTGTAAAGTTGGTACCATTGTTTTAATTTTAACATGTGATGACATTGAAACTCAATAAAGTTATTAATCAAAGCTACAAAAATGTCAAAGATGTTCAAGTAAGCATTCAATCTAAAGCTAGAGATATTTCCTCAAATACCACTGAAAATAAAATTTAATATAATTTTTAAATTACATTTAGAGATTTAGCCTATTTTTGCTAGAATTTGTAATGCCATTATTCTACATTAATGTGAGAAATTATAGAGTATATGCTGATTCTTTTTAAATTTCGCAGATTTTATGATTCCAAAATTGAGCCTGACTTGATATGATCAAGTTTTCTTTTTAAGGAATGATCTCTCTGTGACTATAGATAAGGCTGTCATCTGGGAACCGGCACAAAGCACTGAAGGAATGAAGTAGACGCGTGCATTCACATTCCATCCTTTTGCTGTCCAACATGGGTAACAGGGAAAAAAGATTAAAAGAAAAATAAAGAGAAAGAAGGCAGGGAAGCCTCTTCATTTTGTTTTACTTGCTACTTTCAAACTCCACACTTAGGCACACTGATGACACAGGGAGTGCCTGTATTACAGGATTTACGAGCCCTTAGCTTACTTAACGTATCTCATTTCCTTCAAGACCACAAGAGTAACCAACGGAGTTCTTAGAGACTCTCAACTGCCAACTTCCACAACATCCAGGTCTAGACTCCACTGGAACAATACTTAGAAGGATTCAAACTTTAGATAACCACAGATGCTGGGAAAAGTAGAACCTTGCAGAACACCTGTGATGGACGACTTGCACAGCTCTGGGGGGTAATAATAATTTCCCAATGACAGGACCCGAGGCAGCCTTTCTCTCTAGCAGAAAAGATCATATCAGAAAAATTGACTTGCTGCCAAGGCATAAGGATTCCTCAAGGGTTTTGGAGACCAGGGAGGAGACAATGGTTGCCTGGACCTTTCCACTGAAACTACCATCTTCTCTGTTTTAGTGAGTGGAATAATCTGAACCCTTGATCGGAATGAGTTCGCCTAGCCTGCCCCCCACTCCCACAGCCACGTTAGCTTTATCTACTTTTCCTTGTTATCCAGCTCTGTCCAGTGAGCCCACCTATGCTTAACACCAATGCAACCTAAAATCCTTTTCTGGTGATTTGGTGATTTGAGTCAAGACCCTACTCAGAGGGATGAGTGGAAATTCCTAGCTCCTGTTTTAAGGACTTCTTTGAGCCCCTTCTGGTAATAGAAGTTACCACTTCAGAATAAAAGCCCATCTTCCACGATAGGAAATTGGCCTGATTCATTTAAAATGGCAATTTCTTATGTGACTTGCTCTGCAAAATGGAATTTGTGGTATGTGGTTGTTGTATTCCTGGAAGGGGGTAGGAAGATATAGTAATCAGAGACTGTACTTACGCAGCATTTCCCCAAAGTTGTATTTCTGAGGGAATTGGACTTTAGCTCCAATGACATAAAAATTCAACAGCATAAAGCCTAACTTTACCCAATTACAATCAGTGTAAATTGTGTGGGTAAAATAGATGCACACTTTCAACCAAGAGCCAGCAATTTTTCACAAGATCTTTTTTGAAAAAATTTTACAATCATAACATTGAGTGAATTTGTGCTCACTTGAATGACAAGCCTGTTGTTTTCATCTTACCTGTTCCTTTAAGACTGTGAGATTATTGCTGTCTCTACCTGCTTCTTGCACTATTGATGTATTTTTCCCCATTTTATTGATATGCATAAGCGCAAAATTTAAGGTTTACAATGAAGTTGAACATTTTGTGCACATACGTATCTTGTCAAGGTGACAAGGACTTTCCCACTCTCCTTTTGTCCCTCCCCCGAGGACAATCAACACCAAAATACAGTACACACTATTTTTTGAAGTAACCGTGACAGTGATACTTGCAAAATCGTCAACATCAACTTTTTTCATCAGTAAGGCTTTACTTATTTTATCATGGTCACTCATCTTCCTCAAATTAAACATTTTTAAATCTCATTATTTGGATTAAGTATAATATGCTAAAATTAAAATTGCCTGTATTTTTAAATAGACTTCCCTATTGGGAAGAAAAGTCTCGCCTCTACGTAATGAGTAGTGCGCAAATGAAAATCTGTTCACCATGTCTTATTTTGGCACAATCACAGAAGCCTCTTTCTCCTATTATTCTTTTGATTTTCACTTCTTTATGTATATAATGTTCATTCTAACCCCATAGGCTCCTCAGCATTCAGAGGGAGCTAAAGTTAATGTTTATTTTATGCCATTTCAAAAAAATGGTCTTCGGTTTCTTTCTTGTATGCCAATCTAATTAAATTGTTGCTATAGAAAATGAAGCTGACATATGTAGTGGAGCATAGAGATGTTTACATTGAAGTGTTCAGGTGTACAACAACACTGATTAAAGCACTAAGTTGTTTACTTACTCATTATAAAGCAGCTGGGTTCAGCTCAATGCAAAGACAGAATTTTCTTTTAAATTACTCTTATAGGAATTAAAAATCATTGAGTGATGAGTGATGGAAGGAATAATTAAAACAACCCAGATGCCAATTTAACAATTCCATTATCTTCTACAATAATTGGAAGGAGATCGAATGCTAATGTGATCTAAACAGGAAGGTGCTTTTACAGAAAATCATTCCTTGTCTCTGAATGTGTTTAGGATTTCCCAATTTTCTGGAAGAGTGGAATTTTGATCATTTATATATGGCTTATATAAATTAAAAAATTAAGTTGGTTTATGAAAAGATGCTTAGAAGGAAGGGATGCATTTGTGTCATTTGTCTCCTGAGGTAGGAGATGGTTTAGTGTTTTTCTGAATATGTGTTTGTTTTCTATGTAATGTAAACTTCACTACATGAAACCAAATTAAAAAATAGGTAATATTTAAAATATACATGTTGCCTAACAATAAAGTAATTATTAAAAAAAGATTAACTCGGGTTTTCCAAATACATTGTTTTAAAGTTTATTAAGCAACAAGGCTCAATCATACTGTATAAATCCATATGTAAAGCCAGTCTCCTCATGGATGTCAGATAAATATTTATTGGTCACCATAAATAAGACTGCCTAGCCATCACAGAGGAGGAAGGCAGCAAAAACATGGGTGCTGCTATATTATCATAGTACTAGGTGGGTCAGCAATCTCCTTTTACAATGTATTAGCAAAATTTCACAGTCTTGCTTCCTACTTCCTTTTGCATGGAACAAAATACTTGCATGTAAAACACACTTTTACGGGCTAAATGCTACCACCAGCCTTTGTACCTTTATCTAACTTTCAGTTTACAATGACAGCATTTGAGTATAAATTTGAATTTAGAAACTTTAGAACAGAGGAACAAACCATGCCGTGGTGGACTTTAGAGAAAACTCACATCAAGCAGTATCTGGACTGCCCTAAGTTTGCAGATTTGTTATTTAATAGCAATGCTTCTTAATACTGCTCTCCTGGGGTGTGTTATTGGTATGGCTGCTCTAGAAAATCTGAATAGACAGAAGAAATTAAAGCCTAAAATTCTACACATGGAAATAAATGTTTACTGTAGCCTAAATTGTTTTCCCATTACATTTTTTGCTCATGATAACAAAAAGTTGCATGATCCATCAATATTTCTCACGTTCCTAATCCATCAGTCAACCAATCAGCAACTATTTTTTTCCTTTGTTATACACACTCTCCTGGACCATCTAAGGATGGAAATGATGGTAAGATCCTGCTTCCCCGCCTGAGCTGTGGAGAGAAGCTACTATCAAATTTAAAAAGTAATATCATTATTAGGTAACATCTAATAGAAATGAGACAATAAAGAAGAGAAGCTTCACTACCCGAGTAAGTGTTGATTTTAAAAAGAAAAGTGGAAGCAGAGGGTAACAAACCGGAAACTTAAGGAATCTTTCAGATTGGTTTAAGGAAACATCAGTAGAAAATAATATCGAAAATGTGAAGTGAGTAAAAATTCAAGAGCTTTCTTCTTGTCTTGCTTGTTTCATTTCTCTTTTGTGTTCATCAGAATTCACAGGCCCCCAGGTGTACCCAAGAAGCCTTGGTAAGATTTTTGAGGAAGAGTGACTTTGATAACCAAGTTCAAGAGTATTTGGAGATGGGAAACAATCCTAAGGAAATGCTTCTGGAGAAGCTGCTCTTTACTTAGCGGCCTGAAGGTCCCGCACACCAAGGTGGTGTCTCCGTGGGCTGCCAGTTAATCAGCAATTCTGTGTTGAGCCTTTGGTCTTTCTCTCCCAGAGGTAATGGTGTGACTGGGGCATTTTTGAAATAGAAATGAAGAAAATGTGCAGAATGTTTTCACAACCTGCCCCCAGCACTTCAAGGTTACATGTGTATTACGGCAAAGCCTTTGTTTTCAGTGGAGTCCGATCCAGTGCCCTCTGAGCTGCTCATAATGATCAAACGTGAAGATATCTTGACTGGCACCTGCCCGGAGCTCCACTTAATGGATTCTTTCAATTTTCAGATACGTGAACTGCATAAAAATGTGTACTTTGAGTGCAAACTTTTCGAGAGTTTTTTTTCCTTCTGAATTGGTTGATTAAACATATTTTTGGAGTGAGAATATAAAGTAACAAGAGAAGATCATTGTAAAAGTGAAAAAGAAGGGAAAATATTGTTAGGAAGATTCATGATCATTTAAATTAAGGGTGTTCGAGGCTTGGCTGTTTGCATAGGAAATCATTTTGCCGCAGTTGCTAGAAAGAACCCACATTTCTCAGAGACCCTTGGTATAGTTAAATGAGCATGAATTCCAATAAATTCTAATTGAATAGAAATAAGAGTAAATACATTGATCTTTAGAGAAATCTGCTTTACACCTATATAACTTTGTAGATATATTTTTTCAACTAAACTATCAGCCAGATAATTGCACATCATTTCAAAAATGTAACATCAGTTGTTCATTTTGAGCCATAAAATTTTCATTTTTATTGTAGAAACATTAAAATATAAATAAAATGTGAATATATATATATATATATATATATATATATATATATATATATATAAAATCTTAAGACAACTAATAAAATGGTTTTCTTTCATGATATGTAAAATGCATATGTATATAAAATTGCATATGTATATAAAATAACTGGTGTCTATTATTAGACTGTTTTTAAAATTCAAACTATAAGTATCAAAAGCTCATTATATATTCAAAATGTGTTCTCTCTAACAGTTATATCATATATGTAAGTTTTAGTTTAGTTTACACTAAAGTACTTTTTGAA
This sequence comes from Ctenodactylus gundi, assembly GCA_004027205.1. Lineage (NCBI taxonomy): Eukaryota > Metazoa > Chordata > Mammalia > Rodentia > Ctenodactylidae > Ctenodactylus > Ctenodactylus gundi. The sequence goes on from PVKB01001630.1 coordinate 295,527, forward strand.
TTTAGGAATTTAAAATGTTTGTGCTGTCTCACATCAACGTTTTCCCCAGCCATTTCTCCTTTGGCTTTGCAATTGTATAATTAGTCATTATTTCTGTCATACTTTGGTTCCATCTTTGATCCACATGTCTTCCTAAAGCACACACTTCTGTATTGCACCATCTGTAATATTGTACCGTCTTGCTCTCATGGTCGTATACCCCCCAGTTATGTTCTTGACACAACAGGGACCGATGGCTACTGGCAAAGCAAAGAAAACCATTTCATGGGAACTAAATTGCCCTCAAGTTGTGCGGCTTCATCCAGAGGTACAAAACCAAGACTAGCCAGCCAGACCCAAGCTCACTACAGCACTTTGTGAAACTCGTTTCTATTTTGGGGGGTACAGCCAGTCAGTCTCATTCCCTTCAGCACAGTGTTCCCCCAGTCCCTTTCATAAAGTGAGCTTCTCAAACTGTACTCATTTTTTCTCTCTCTTTTATTTATCTCCGCTAAAGGGCCAACTTGATCTCTGCCTGCTCCTTAAGCTAATGTCCCTTACTGTTTTCTCATATTTTGCAAAGATATCGTTCGCCTGTACATTCACCTTGTTCCTTTAGTTTTTAATTTTCATTATCATCAAAGCAAGGAACCACCTTAACTGATAACACCAGCCTGAATTATTGATTCAAATTTTTAGAATTACATTTATTTTTATTAACCTTTGAAGCAGAGTTATCTAACAGAGTAAGCTCTTAACTCTTCATTTTTATGATCTGTATTTCTCAGTTTATTTCAATTATTCAATCTTTAGTCTCTCTCTCTCTCTCTCTCTCTCTCTCTCTCTCTCTCTCTCTCTCTCTTACCTGGTAATTGGAAGGTATTAAATGATTCTGCCAACATTTTTCCATTCCTGTTAGCATAACTGTGTGTGTGTTTCAGAAAGAGAGAGACACAGAGAGAGAGAGAGTGAGAGAGAGAGAGGGAGAGAGAAAGGTTAAATTGAGCTTGAGAATTTTGTGCACATCTATATCATGTATATCGTGTCAACTTCACAACTTTTTTTAATCTTAAGATTTTCCAGAGTTGCAGCCTTCCCCAGAAATGCTGTGATATTGTTTTCTTCTTGGTTTTCTTCCACAGTAATTATATAGATATCAAAAACATTTAATATTGCTTATACTCATGTCAATCAAGATGTATATTCAATATCATACTTTGCAACATATAGGTTTAGAAATTAATTTAGTCCACTCTTCACCTGGAAAACAATTTAAAATTTCAGGTACTAGAACAAATCAAAATATGTATTTAGTATCCATGGCAAGATTACTGAGAACATTTTCTTTAATCTAATTCAATTAACTATTCCACTAATATCAGATTCTGGCATAAATGGAAAATAAGGGAAGTTAAATTTCAAGTAGATATTTCTTAAGTCTCACCTGTGGGTTTTCAGGAATGCCTAGCTAATGCTTGCTAATTAGCATTATCATGGTCACATCCTGCACTTGCAGCACTAACGAACACTAAATAGACAGAAAAATAATTTTGACAATAGCACATAAGTTAGAATTTAGGATAGGAATGCACATTGCAAAGGAGCTTTGAATCCGTTTTCTATAATAAACTGAGGTTTTAGATAAAAATATTACAATCAATATATATTTTATAGTAGGAAAAACATTTTGTTTCAGAAAAATTGTGTTATCCACACTGGGAGAAAAAATGACAGATGTACTATTATAAAAGAATACAGAGTAGGTATAATCTAGTCACATAACAGATAGGAAAGAAAATATTGATTGGGAGTGGCATAGACAATTTCAGGACTGGAAAAGTGGCACAAGGGTTAAAGCATTTGTCTAACAAACACAAGGCCACTCAGGGCTACATAGTGAATTCAGGACCAGCCTGGTTTTTACTCTTAAGGTGTGTAGAAAATACAGAATTGTCATATGCAAATAAAATGATGAGCATCAATACACACATGTGTAATTTTTTCTTTATAGAGCGATTATTCATAAGCCATTGAAGCTTAAAAACGTAGATTCAAGCATGACAATCATGTGTGTACAATACAATAATAATGATTACAAACTGGAAGTGATTAAAAGCTTCCCCTTCAATAAAACATTAATTCCCATCAAATTTAAGTTTTGTAGGGTTTTTTTTTTTTTTTTTTTTTGAGACAGGTCTCACTCTGTGGTTCATTCTGTTTCTCAACTCACTATTTAACCCAAGCTGGTCTTGAGCTCACAACAATCCTCCTGCTTCAGCCTCCAGAGTGTTGGGATTAGAGATATGAGTTACCAAGCCCAGCTTATATGGTGCTGGGGAATTGAACTCAGGGCCTTGCACTTGCCGGGCAAATGCTCTAACATCTGCACTATCCCTTCAGCCCGAGAGTTCCAGAGTTTCAGTTCTTGGGACATATTAATTTGATCTAAACAAATTACAAATTTCACTTATATTTTAATTACACACACACACACACACACACACACACACACACACACACACACATTCCCTAAATTCTATTCATAACTTTTACCAAGTTAAATGGACAAAAATGTCAGACATTAAATGTGAAAGTTTTCCAAGATATTCTAAGAATGTGCATGTTCTTGTTGAAGATTACAGCTTGTAGTGTTACTGTTGAGGCCAGTATTGTTCGATCTTGCTCTCATCTGCACTGATGAGAAGAGGGATGCTTGTCCGTTCTTAGTTAACTCAGTAATTTTATTCACTGAAGGTATGCTCAAGAACTCTAAAAGTAATTAATAATTCAGTTTTATATGCCATCTCTGGGTCTATGAAGAACTCTTCCAACTCAACAACCTGTGATGCTGAGTGAACACCTTATATTAGAAACTACTAATACCAGTAGCAGGCACTTTGAAAGCTATAATGCCAGGAGAGCTGAAATATAGTGATATTCATATGCAAGTATATACATAATTTGTACCTGTATATATATATATATATATATATATATATATATATATATATATATATATATATATATATGGTGGCATATACCTGTAATCTCAGTACTCTCAGAACCAGAGGAAAAAGTATAACAAGTTCAAATCTAGCCTGTGCTATTCAGTGGCTTAGTGAAATTCTGTCTTAAAACTAGACCAAACAAAAACAAAATTACAGGAAATAAAAGACTGATTATGTAGTTCAATAGGAAGGTCCTAAGATCAACTGCAATTCCCACAAAAAAAGAAAGAAAGAAAGAAAGAAAGAAAGAAAGAAAGAAAGAAAGAGAAAGAGAGAGGTAGAAAAAGAAAGAAAAGAAAGAAAGAGAAAGACAGAACAAAAGAATGAAAAGTCGAATCACAAGGATGTCTAAGACTTTGGCTTAGTGCCAATATCACCAGTGAAAACTCTATAATATATAATTATTAATAATATGAAGGAGCCAAACTAATACTTTATATAAATATGAGAAATTTTTGCATAGTACATTAGTATTTGTAGGTTACTCAAGACTTTCAAATTATTCCTAATTTATGAATTGATATGTGGAACTCAGAAAAGTACAATGGTTGCATCAATGTCATATTGATTTTACCAACATTATACTGAAATTCAAAACTCACTTTCTCCTTAAATTCATGTACTTTTTTATACTTGTATTGTTTTTATTTAATAGATAGGTAATGGAATTGAAAATCAGTTAACAAGACCATAGTTGTGAATCTGGCATTATATTTTGAATAATTATTTTAATATTCTCAATATTAACATGACTAGAAATTCCTAGATGTGTTTTCACTGTTGTAATTTATGCTTCTCTGCATATAGTAATTTGTCTATGCTCATTGGCCACACAGTTTTCTCTAGGTTAGAGACAGAAAAGCTCACTGTAATTAGTCCATAAGCAGAACAATCAAAATGAATTCTCCAAAGGTATATCTGTAATAATACATTTATCAGTTGTAAATGTTTAGAATATGAGCAATCCCATCAGATGAGGAGAAATCAGAGAAGGCCTTTTAGGAAATTATACCTGACAGTGCTTCATTAACAAATGTGGGCTGCCTAAAGGAAAACCAGGCACAATGATAGGACATGGGGTTTTGAATGGCCCAAAAGACACAGCAGGTCAGACAGCTCATCCGGTTGAAAATCACACACAGGCACATACACAGACTACCTGTAGAAGGATTTTGTGTTATTTCCTACATCCTAACATCAACTTCATTTCTTTGGAAAATATGTTAGAACCACATGAAAAACTAGCAGGCAACTACAAAAATGTGAATTTTTCTAAGGAGTTACCTAAATTTCCGCACCTTATAGCATTCCTCCAATAGAAATTTTCAGCTAAAGAACACGTTTAGATGTTGTTGAACACACTCTAGGGCTCATAAAACCTGTTCTAAAATAGAAAATATAGGAAGGTATGAAGTATGTCTTTTCTACTTATTCTTACACGTCTTCATCTTATTAAAAAATTCACACTACTTTCTGCCTGACTCCTACAATTTCAGCTGAAGTCCTGCTATGTATACCATGTCCAAATTCTTTGATCTAATAACTGCATCAGGCCTGATAAACAAAAAAGAGGATTTTATTTTTTCTTTTTCTAGAAAGTAATGATTTTCTCCAATTTTGTAGTTTAATGACACATTTAAAGTCTATTATTGCTAAAAATAACCTAAATTCATTTTTCTAGACAATCAATATGACCTAAGAGTGTTTCAGTCAACACAGAATGTACACATGACAGCAGCTCTACAAGACTACAAATTGTAGCTATCATAATGCCTTTGAGTAATAGAGAAACAAATTATATGAGTTTGGAGTGGTGCTCAAACACATAAATTCTATTCTGCCACAAGTTTTATAAAATAAATTATGGAAATTATATAAAATAATTATTTATATGGAATTCTGCTTTAGATATTTGTATATATTATGATATATATTTTATTATTTTAGTGTGTTCTTCTTGTATTTATAAAATAAAAGTTTACCTTGAGACAATATGCCTTAAATAGCCAGCGGCATCCTCAATGTGTCATGTCTCTTGACTGCCTCATACTTTCTTGTGTTTGAATTAACATCAAGTTTGTGTGCACTCTACAACCTGTAAGCATAGAGAATCCTCTGCTAATATTGCCATTAAGACACCACATCAAGTCATTGACCTGGAAGTGAAATTAAAAGTGATTAAGGACTACAAGTTTGGAAAATCAGCGATACATTCTGTTTGCCAGTCAGGTGTGTCCCGGTCCACTGTGGCTGTGATCTTGTACAGTGAGAGCAAAGTGACAGAAGCCATTAAAGAATCTGCTTCATTGAAAGCAATGAGACTAACAAGTTTATGAAAAAATCTATATAAAAGTTGAGGGATATTCTAGTGACCTAGACTAAATAATGCAAAATGTATTTTTCTCTGCATCATGTCAAGAAAAAAAAAAAAAAGAACAGAAAGTTTCTTTTATGTTGTTGAAAGACAGATTGCATTTGTATATGATATGAAATTCACTGTTAGTTCAGAGTAATTTACATAATTGATGAGTCATTATTCATTCTATAATGTGAAAGTGGTAATCAGTTTAGAAGTGCAATGTGAAGACAGCTTAAGAAGTTTTGATGTCTCTAGATTGCTGACTATAGAGAAAAACTCCTTAAACAGCAAATCTTCAATGCGGGTGAAACATCTCTATTGGAATGGATGCTTGACAGGACAGCTACCTGTACAAAGGACAAGTCAATGCCAGTTTTAAAAGACAGGATAACAGTCTTATTTGTAAGCAGTGTTGCAGGTTCCAAATTGCCACCCATCACCTAACACAGTGAAAATGCCAGGGACTTCAAACATATCAATAGGCATACAGGAGTGAAAAGAAGTCACAATGCACAGGTCTTCTTCCAAGACACCCTCCTGAGGTACCTTTTGAGAGTTTGCTTATTGTTGATAATGATTCGGCACATCCTCCTTTTAGTAATGCTGGTCAGCCCAGGGTGAACATGATATGTGCCTTCCTCTGAACACTGCTTCTTCAATCCAACCAGTAGATTGGGGAATAGAGCTCCCTCTTTTCTCCCATTTTATTGATATGTTTGTATGAGATCCATAATTTTTTATGTTGAACTTCGGTATTTTGTGGACATTTTTATAGCATCAAAATTACAAAATTTCCCCCTCTCCTTTTTTTGATAATTCCACACCTTACCCCTCCCCATCAGTTCCCGCTATCCCCACATTCAATACTACAAAATAACTGTATTCTGGATTTCTCATATTAAGAAAGCCATTCAAATAGTTAACCTTCTGCATCTGACTGACTTCACTAAGGACAGCCTCTTCAACAAATGGTGCTGGGAAAATGGGATATTCACATGCAGAGGAAGGAATGTAAACACACACCTGTCACCATGCACCAAATTTAAATCAAAGTGGATCACAGGCCTACATGTCAAAACTGAAATAATGAAACTTCTGGAAGACAAATTTAGCAAAAAATCTAAAAGATATAGGTGTGGGCAAAGACTTCGTTAATAAGACATCCAAGGCAAAAGAAATAGCCCCTAGAATCAAAAACTTGGATTATGGATTATTTCAGATTTAAAAAAGTTTTCTCAAGGAAAATAAAATTATCAATAAAATAAAGAGAGAACTGACAGAATGGGAAAAATATTCACCACCTGTATCTCAGATAGGAGGCTAATAACTAGAATACACAAGGAACTGAAGAACAACAGACCTCTGTAATTCAAAGACCCAATTAAAAAACAGAGCTCCCGTTAATTTCTACTACCCGAGGAAACCCCTTCACCAGGTCATTGCTGTAAATGGGAAAAATGCCAAGGAGACACCACCAACACAGTCGGACAGTGTTACAACATCCACTCCTGCCCCCGTGTCCTAGCTACATTCTCGTTCCTGAAACAGAGCACCCAATATCCACAACTTTAGGGCGGAAAGATTTATCTCACAGTTTCAGAAGGTCTCAGTTCATTTATGGGCAGCTGGCAGGGGTAGAAGCACAGGGCCAGGGCTGGGGCTTGTCCTAGGGCCAAGGCAAGGGACAGAGATCTTCACAGCTTTGCAGAGCACAGCCAAATCTTAGCCCCAGGGTAAAACCAGTACACATGCCGTCAGCTCAAGTCCTGCGCATAAGCCCCTACCGGCCATGCCCCACGTCTCAGCAATATACAACATCCACAGCTACCTGAAGACTTTGGTGGACGCTTCAAATCCAAACCACAACAACCAGGAATCTCGCTTGGATTTTGGACAGTGTAGCAATGGGCTATATAAATAGAATCTGAAATAAGATAATTAAGAGGTTCACCCGTGTGTCCAAAGGAATTGCCAAGGACAAAGAGGTCCAAAAATCGGTAAGAGTAATTGAAATTGCAATAGCAAATGTTAATGTGGGTATGGATAAGTTTGGCATTGAGGTGATCCCGTGTTTCCTGAGAACGAAGGCAAAGGGCTGTTGAACAGAAGAAGAAGAAGAAGAAGAAGAAAAACCTTCTAACAGAAAAAGGAAACCACATATAAAAATTTTATATTGTGAGAATTTAACAGAAGCTTTTTTAGACATTAACAACTTCTTTCAAAACACCTACAAGTTTCTTCAAAGAACTTGAAACAACAATTCTGAAATTCATATGGAACCAAAAGAGACCACGAATAGTCAAAGCAATCCTGAGCAACAAGACCAAAGCAGGAGGCATTACAATCCCAGACATCAGGCTATACTATAAAGCCATAGTGGTAAAAACAATTTGGTACTGGCATAAAAATAGACAAATAGACCAGTGGAACAGAATCAAGGATGTAGAAACAAACCCAAATACCCTCAACTACCTAATTTTCGACAAAGGGGCCAAATCCATACAATGGAAAAAGGGTGGCCTGTTCAACAAATGGTGCTGGAAAAACTGGACATCCACATGCAGAAGAATGAATCTAGTCACACACCTATCACCATGCACCAAAATCAAATCAAAGTGGATTAAAGACCTAGACATGAAAAATGAAACACTAAACCATCTTTTAAAACTTGAAAGCAAAGACACAATCTATGATTTATTTTCATTTTTATTTTTATTATTTATTTATTTTTTTTTTAGCAAGAAATGCTCCAGGGTCATTATCTGACTACAGGCAACCTACAATTTAAGGAAGAGCCAAGACAGCCACCTTGCATGCATTTCTAGAGAATGACACCTGCTCAAGAGCCCAGGAGGTGGCCTTTAGGGGAGACCTGGAGCAGGCAGCATCACCATTAGAGGAGACAGCTGCAGTGTAACTCCTCCCTAGCACTTTCTATGCGAAAATCAGCGAAGTCTGTGGTCCTGGTCTTTAGGTAGGCACATATGTGCTTTATTTTAAAATTTAATTTAAAAAGTTTAAAAAGTAAAACTAATAATGTTTATAAAAAGGAAGAAGTTTATAGAATAATCTCCCAATAAAAGTATTTTTAAAGAGCTCTATATATTTTTTCGCTAACCAAATATATTATTGTGAAGGTGTTAAAAATTAAACACTTAAAGTTTATAAAGTAAAACATTATGATACTCTAGGTTCAATTTATTATTAAAAATTAAAAATATTCTAAATATTATATAAAATCTATAGTTATACCCAGCAGTGTTCTAAACCTTCAGACTCACTTACCTCATGCACACTGACTTACCCAGAGAAGCTGCTGGCCCTGAAAGGTCCAGTCATAGTAAGTGCCTGACAGTAAGCACTCTACCTTTTGTTTTTAAATTTTATATCCTATCGTCATTGTTCCTTTTCTATGTTTAGATACACAAACAACACTATTACAGTTGCCTTTAGTACTCAAGGACAGTAACACATACTGCAGGTTTGTAGCCAATGAGCAATAGGTTTTACCATTATAGCCCAGGCAACTTGTTGACATTATTTAGATCTGTGCAAGTGCACTCTATGCTTGGCAATACAATCACATAACTACATTTTTATCCTGGTGTATTCAAACAATCCATCTTTATTCAGCGATGTTTTGTGTCATGATTTGAAAAATCCCTTTTATATATAGCTAAATACAGAAAACAGAACGTATGTAATGTGCTTTCAAATACTGTTTCTTGCCTGATTAGTGAATTTGTACAATTACAATTAAGTGAACACAATGCTGATATCACTGCTTATTTTATAATAGCAGTAAAACAGGTACAGTGCTCTTGGACTTGTTTGCTTGTAATATGACTCATAAACAATTTTGGGAGCACTCCATTTCAGTTTCCCAGCTTGATTAGCTAACAATTGTCTCTAAGCATTCAAGGTAAAATGGGAATCTAATTGCACAGAGATCTTTAAGCTCATTTGCACACAACAGGATTTATTAGTGCCAATGAAAGTAAAGATGAGCACGGTTTCCCACATATCCTCACTCATTCCCAAACGTCCACAAATAAAGTGAATGGGGAAGAACACAAAAATAACACTTGTAGTAATGGCAGTGTTTGGAGAGAAGAAAGTTTTCCTTGGGTTGGTGTATAGGTTATGAATTACTTTTATCCTAGAATATTGACGGAATTTTAGAATCCTGAATCTAGCTGTGTGGAGAGTTTCCTTACATTACAGGGCGACTGCATTCTCTGACAGTTTTCTAATAAGCATCTATGCCTTATTCCTCATAACGGAATGATTCCAATTATGAAATATCAACGAAAGGAAGCAGGTGATAAAAGGCTCAGTGTATATAACACTGAGCAGTATAATAAAGACCTGTTATTTTACAATAGAAAGTAGAAATGTTTTGAAAGAGACAAAATCAAAATGGAGTTAGTTCTCCTCACTACCTCCATCCCTTTGCCCCTCCCTTCTCTCTGAGCTCATGAGAAAATCAACTTTTGACCCTAACTCCACAGTATGTTTACCTGTGCCAGGAACAGCCACAACATATCTCTATGTACCCAGCACTCACCTTCCTGAGGTAAACTTCCTGATGTAAACTTCCTGATGTAAAAAAAAAAGTATGCCCCATTTTTTTTTCAAAATTCCCCCTTCTGTTCTGTGAAAATTCCCCCTTCTTCCTTCCCTAAACTGTGAGTATAAAAACCCCTGACCCAAGTCCTTCAGGGCCCGGCTACTTTGGTGGTCTGGTCCCAGCACACTGGTCTGTCTGGACAATAAACTCTTGATCACCCCCACCTGTGAGTCCCGTGTGTTAATCCGCGCTACAATAGTTTAAATTGAAATTTCTTTAACGAGTTCAAAATCAGGCCAAAATGGAATACTCCTAAAACATTTAATCATAAATAAAGTACTATTAATTACAAAATTTGAAATGCTAGTGCTACAAATATTTATACAATCAGGAGTCAAAAAATTGAAACACATGAAAACATAAAAATCTTTCGCTATAAATTCCATAGGAGATCCAAAACTTTTGTCAATCAATGATGTAGCTAAAATATTTTTTAAAAACTTGCTGAATTTATTGTTAGCTTAAAATGGAATAAATAACTAAATTTGTAACTGAATATTTTCCATCAGCTTATTAGGAAATACTTTTTTTCTTTCTCCCTTATCATTTAGGTAGAAGTGACCACAGGACTTTACCTTTTACAACTAACATTGCAAATCCTTCCTGTGTATCTATTTTTCTCTCCTTCTGAGGAAACTTACTCTTTCATGCCTTTTTAGGAAATAAATAAATTACCTCCATCCAAAAGTATCTAAAAAGGTCTAGTGAAGCCTGCACCGCACCGTCACACCTTTCTCCAGCTGAAGATCTCTCAGCTCTAGTCCTTTCTAGTTTCGCATGGCTTGGATGCCAGCAGCCTTTCACTCTCTTCCTTACTCTAGATCTGCAGTGCTGGTCTCCTTATTGCTCGAGCACTGTTTGGAAGGTACAAACATCAAAAGCTTCAGGACTTTATTTGAATTGCAGATATGCAATCTGCCTTTACTTTCTCTTAGGTGTTGAAGATTCTAGTGTTAGTTCTACACAATCTTTTTGAAAGAAGGGATACTTCTCAGGTAGTCTTTTGCCCTATCTGTGGGGTGCACTGACCTGGAGTTCTCTGCATGAAATCCTGTCTTTTCATGTGTTTTCTCTCTGCAAACTCTGAAGTCATTCTCTAGTTGATGTGCCTGGTTCCTGCACTGTCCTCTTAGTGTCACTCATTGTGGCCTTGTCCACCTGCCTTCTCAAGAAGAAAGCAAAGACATCCACACACAGCCCCCTTCATGTCTCAGTACTCTTGTGGAGCACTGGCTTGCAGCTTGTTCAGGCTCCGTCAGATACCAGCTCCTCACACTTCTGGTAACCTGTGTCAAATTCTGCAGGTGGTCTTCACAGAATCCTCGGGCAAGGAGTCTGTGTTCACATACACACTCTCCTCTTGAGTGTGAAGGTTTGGAAACTCAGCCATGAGAAACCTTCCTCCAAAGAAACAAAAATACTCTTCAGCTTCTCAGTACAACACTCAACCAATGAATGTTTCAACAAATCCAACTGATCGTTTTCCTTCTGTGTGTATCCTAGGAACTCCTGAAAGGATGATATTGGTTAAATCAGTTTTACGGTCTTTGTGAGGACATTTTAACATTTCGAAATCTGGGACCCCTTGTTTCTACTTCATTCTTCTGAACTTTTGGAAACTTAAACATAATCACAAAAATGTAAGAGAAGTTATATGATAATCTTTGCTATTTTCTCTCTCCCTCTGAGACACACTTTGTAGTAGATCTAAATTATTGTAACTAGATTCCTGTTTATTTGCAATATTTCACAGAAAAAAGCAGAAAAAACATGATATCTTAATTTTTATATTTATATCTTTAAATAATGCTATAATTTATCCTAAAATTTCTTAAGAGGCATTTTTAAGTGCTTAGCTTTTTTCCTTTTCATTTATATTGGAACTCCTTATAATATTCCTACTTAAAATATGACCATAAAGATTTATATATTGCACACAATAAAATTACATAAAGCAGTGTATATTTATGATTTTTAAATCAAGAAATAACTAAATACAAACTACAGTAAAAACATTAGATAAGTCCTATCTCACCAATACTTTTGATAACCTAGGGCGATGACTACTTCTCTCAGTTCTACTTCTACAGCTGATGTTTAAGAAACACCTGAGGAACTGTATTTCCCAGCCAGCAGCAGAGAAACTAGGGTTCACACCAAGTGTGTCTGTCCCCAGAAAGTGCCTACTAGTGCCACACTAAGTAATACAGTACAAAAAGAATCGCTCCACAATATTCTCAGTTTTTAGCAGCAAGTTGTTTTGGAATCAGCAACTGTCACTGCACACATATTCAGACACATAAAATCAATAAGCTTCACTCTTACCAACTTTTGAAAAATTCATTGACTCATTAATAATTTTCCCCTTGTGGGTTTTTAAGTGCTTTCCAGTGTTTATTGGAGCCATGTGTCTCATTTAAAATTATATGAGGCAGTATTATATAGTGGTTATAGGTTTCAGAGCCAATTTTCCAACTGTAAGTTGAATTAAAACAAAAGGCTTTGAAAGGCCTGTGTTTACCCTGTAAGACCCTGGTCTCCTGTTACATGCCTGCTTCAACCATGGCCATGAATATAACTTCATTTTGTGAAACATGAATCATCATATTGGAGTATTCAGAAAACAAATTTTGATGTACCCCAGTAGCCTGTGAAAACTACCACATGTTTTATTTCTCCATTTTAACCTACTCTTTTAAATCATATACCTTGAATATATGTTCTTGCTTTCTACTGGATATAATCTTTCAGGATTTCTGATGGATGAAGCAAACAGCATTTTTTAAATTGAAACAAATAATGGCTTGAGGAATCATCCTTAACTTAATCTAGTGTTTGGATTTTCACATTCAAGGTGTTTCAGTCTCGGCATGTAATAGTGTGAGAACTTCTTTTCTTTTGTGAGGCAAGATCTTCTTCTGTAAACAAGGTTGATCAGAGAAATCCTCTTGCCTCGGCCTTTTGAATTCTGGAGTTAAAAGCACATGCCATCACCCCCGATTTATGTGATGCTTGGAAATCAAACTCAGGACCTTGCACTTGCTAAGCAAGTGGTTTAATAGCTGGGCTATTCCTCTAGCCCCTTGATCTTATACTTATGTCTCTCTTAACCTTTGTTTGTCTACTTGTGATATGAAAGTGTTAATAACTGCACTCAAAAATGTTATTAATTAAATAGCCACATGAAAAATTATCAAATGCAATTATAATATTTTATGTGGCAGCTCAAACCATTTCCATTTTCAGTGACATTTTTAAAGATATTTGCATCTTCTGATAAGAAAGTTGATAACAAAGTCCACTTCGGGTCAACAAAGTACTTTGAAAGATTTAGGTAATGCCGGTGTAGACTTGTTGGACTGATGAAAACTGGGTCTACAGTTCAATGAACTGTTCTATTAAACAGGATTGGAGTGAGGAAAAGGAATCAGAGTTATGAGCCCATGGCTAAAAAGATTAAGAACAGAAAGGATGGAAGAAAAAAGATAAAAACAGGTTTAGAGGCCTAAACTAGTTCTAAGAAAGTTAAACTTACCTCTACAGTAGGGCAGCCTAAAAGACTCCAAAGGCAATTTTAAATGAGATTTAAAAGGTATGAAAGGGAGGAGGGGTATTTGGTATTGTTGATCTTCTTTGCTACTTATTATAAAAGTTGAAAAGTATAAATGTAGCTCTATGATTTTTACATCATTAGGTGAAATTAATGTTCTGATGCCTATGAGGCCCTGTTATTAATGGTGGTCAGAAGAATAGGGAAGGCAGGTGCTACTTCTCTTTGAGTTCAATCTAAGGTACAGAATCAAGAGTTAATAATTAGAATAAAGATTCAAAAGAAAGTAGAAAATCGAGACTATTGTTGGGCAAAAGAATACTCATTCATAAATTCAGTGATATTTTGGAAGATGATTTGAAATTGTAAAGACCATGTTTCCTTTATCTAATATTTGTATTAGCATATAAATTTGTATGAAATATATATACATATATATATATATATATGTACACTAATATAATATGTACTTAGATACCTACATAAGTACTGTTGTAAAATGTACATATATACACACATGTAGACTCTATATAGATACAGTCTTATACTTTCTATCTTGATGGTTTTATTTCTACTGAATACTTTAAGATAAAAAAGACAATCTAACTCATTATAAATAATAACGTTTACCTAATTCTGAATAAAACAAAATTATCTACCTGATAAGGCTATTAAACCCAAGGATTTTTCTGGTTCTCTTATCAAAGTCCAGGGTTATCTTTCTTCAAGATGCTGTTCTTCCTTCCAGCCACTTTTTAAATATCAATTAGGATATAATCTCCAAAGCCTGGTAGGATATATTGTTTCTTCGTCTCATTCAGGACAAATCAAACTCTCTACACTGATAGTGATGCAGCTCTATCGCACATAACTCAGGCTTGCTAAAAACAAGCAGATACTGTTTCCGTCTACTTTCAGTCAAATAGAGAATTCGCACATTGGACTTTTTAAAAAAAGTGTTTACTTTCTTCAGTTTCTGCTGTGCTGAAGTTGTTTTATTAGTTCTCAGATGATTTATGTTTTCTCAATGTTCGAGGGCCTAGAGGGTAAGATAAATGGAGGTAGTTTTGTGGTAAAATTTGAAAAATAGTTCAAGGCTTGAAAAAGCAAAGCTTATTAGGTGCTCAAAATTAAAATGAATGCTTTCTCTGCTGTGCTATATTTATAAAACATACAACAAGACATGTGAGAAGAAGGTTTTTAATATTTTTTGTCTCTATCCACACAGCATCAATGTCAAAGATGAATAGGAAGTCCTTTAATGTAAGGCAGATGTATATTTTAGGAGAAATAATTCTGCAAATTATAATCTTCTAGATAGAGTATCTGAATACTGAGCTCTAAGTATTTAACTTTTTCATGTTTCTTTCTTCATTTGGAAAGGTCAGATTTCCACAAGTCATATTAACCCACATTAACCCATTTAAATGATTATTAACATTATATTAAAATTCTACATATTCATGCAATTCTGTGTTATGGTGAATTATAACGTGATTTGATAATCAGTTTAACGGGAACATCTTAGCACCTGTGCACATTGAAGAAGAAAACTCCAAGTGCCCCATACTATTAACAAAAATAGATTGCACCTGTTTTTCTTAATACTTATTTTTGAACACAATAAAAATGATAAGGTACAACTTTATCAGTTTTTGTAACTAAGATTTTAATTTTCTTTCAAGTTTGCATAACTCCCCCAAAAGTTCTGGATGTTCATAAACACATTACACATAAAGTTATCTCCAGGTCACTTAAGTAAACATGAATTCAAGTTAACATAAAAATTTAAAGTTGAAACAATTCAGGGAGGATAAAATATTCTTATTTGGAACTAGGTAAAGATAATTACTACACTGTCTTGGCTAAACTACTAATAGACAAGATCTTTGACAAAATGAGTTTCAAGGAGCACTAAGTAGCAGAGAAGTGTTCTGGAAAGGACTGAGGTCAAATGCGAGGTGCCGATGCACGTTATTACTCTCTATAATAGATACAGCTTCTAATGTTGGTTCATAACCTGTATGAAGGTGATTAAAATAAGCATTCAGGCAATCAGCACAAGTTTTGATGAGGTATGCAGAGGCAATGAAGAGAAGGGGAAAAGGACAGGTTCATGGTCAGGTCCTGGAGAACATGGATGTAATGGAGGTGAGTAGAAAAATATCCACTGACTAGAAACCAGAAAGAGGGGATGGGGAAAGAAGGGAATGACTTAAGGAAGAAAAATAAAGGGGGATTTTTAAGAACAGAAGATAGGACTCATGGAGGAGAAGTGAGTTTTTGTTCTGTAAAGTAGTGGGCTAAGGTATAAATGGGGGAGGGGAGGAATGACTGCAGGACTGAGGTATCCTTCCAAAAGTTGTATTGGAAAAATGCAGACATCCTCACAAAGCAAGTCAATCAAAAAAGTGGTTTTGCTTTGTTTTTAATATTCAGAAGATTTTGCTCTGTGCACAGTCGAGATAATGATCCAAAAAAGAAACAAAGGTTAGAGGTATGGGAATAAGAAAGTGAGTAAAGGAGCAAGGTATTTGAAATTTGGACAAGATGGACCTCAACCTGGTGAACAGGCCAAGGCACAACACTTCCCATGATACGGAAGACATTTGGGAAGAGAAAGAAGAAAGTGCGCTTTTCTTTTGCAAAGCTCAGAAAGAAAAAATAAGGGAAGCCTTTGGTGTAGTTATCTTAATGCAGTAGGATATAAACTTGACCTAAGGATGAGACAGCAAAGCAAGAGATTTGATGAGTACATTTGTGAAAGAATGAAAGACTTTTACTCTGATGAAGCATACGGATTGACGTTTTTAGCAGGGCAACTTAACAACAGCTACACTGTGGGAACTGCCAAGATACCCCTCAACAGATGAATGGATGAGGAAAGTCTGGGGTATGTGCAATGAAATGTTGTTCAACCTTCAAGTAAGATGAAATTATGCCATTTGCAGAAGAGGAATGACACTTGAGATCGCAATGCTAAGTGAAGTAAGTTAGCCACAGAAAGTGAAATATCCCCTGGTTTCTATTTCATGAGAAATCTAAACTGTAAATAAATAAATGAGTTAATAAAGTTGAGCTGGTAGGAAACAGACAGTCATTTTGAAAATGGAGAAGAGGGGATAGAAAGAAGGAAGAGGGGGAAAGGTACTAAAACGATGAAGATACAGTTTACACAAGCACCAGTTTCTCCAAACATACATAACATTAGGTATTGAAAACTAAAAGAATAAAAAGTTTCATATATTTAAAAATGAAAGGAACGTTCAAAATGTAAAGTTGATTAAGAAGTGAGGAAGAGGTCTACTCAAGGTTTTTTTTTTTTGCAAGATTATATAGGTAACTGTAGATAGTATACAGCATTTTAGAGCTGGAATTTATTCACTGTAGTTACACTTGAGACACATAGAGAGCTTTGTAAAATTATGTTTATAGACTGTTTTACTTTATGTTAGCTTTATGCTACATGTGGAAAACATACAGATATATTACACATTTATTTTGGCTTCAAAATGCAATGGGGGACATTTTCTCTCAATGCACTCAGCCAAATGGTAACTAAGTTAAAAGGTTGTATCAATTTGAAGCTGTTACAATAGAACAAAAATGAGACCACGATGCTTAGGGCATTAGGGAGAAAATGATATTTTTTATACTATAGTTGATTAATAGTGACGTATGTCATTCAACCTGGGGCATACTGAGAAAGAAAGATGGCAGTAACTAAATAAAATAAGAGGAAAGCGGATAATCTGATCTACCACCAAGCAACTCATGATATGGGACCATTGTGTTCATTGTGATTTTAAAAAAAATTAAAGAGACCAAAAAGATTGGGGGAGAACCAAACAAAACATTGTTTACATGGCCCAAATTTAACTGAGGTTGGGGACAAGATAGTTTTGAATAAAAGAGTGACAATCCTGGAACTGCACGGTACCAGGACTGAAGAAAGGACTCTAAGAATTTAGATTTTGGATGTTTAATAGATCCCATGACTCTGGTTAGTATGACAATTCAGTGTTGCTAGTGTGGAGAGCTGAGAAATTCTTTAAGGATCAGAAAGTCATTGATGTCTAAGGTTAACATGTGAATGTTTTTTGTTTCGTTTTGTTTTGGAGACAGGGTCTCACTCTACAGCCCAGGCTGATGCTGAACTCGCAGCAATCCTCCTGTCTCAGGCTCCGAGTGCTGGGATTACAGGTGTGCGCCACCACACCCATTGCATGTGGTGCTGGGGAATATAACTCGGGTACTTAACACTTGCCTGAGTGCTTTAACCACTGAGCCATTTCTCCAGTTCTGTGTGAATGTTTATTTTCCCACATGTTTTGAAATCTTCCAGGAAGACAACAGAATTAATGGTAGAGAAAAAGGATTGAAGGCAGAGGCTAGTTATTCAAAAATATAAAAGAATGAGCTTGAGGGAGGTCAATCAGCCACAGAGAGAGTAGAAGGCCGGATGGGCAGTGAAGATGGTTTTGGTTTGATAAAGGCTGCTAAGAAAGCTAATGTATTCACTATCATCACTTCATGTGAAGTCATTATTTGAATCATCTCTGATCCATGCTTATGCCAAAACTGAATGTTTTTCTCCAAGGAGAGAATTCACTGCTTCTGCTAATAATATTTCCAATTCTATATATGATATAATCTTCAAATGACTAATCTGAGCTACTTGTTCCTGTTTTGATTTTATTTTAATGAAGGTTCATTTAAAAATCTATGCTTGCTCTGCCAGAAAAAAAGAAAAAAATGTTGTGCCTACAACTGTCTGAATTCATCCTAGGAAGAACACATTAAGAGAACTGAGAACTGATTAATTGATTAATTTTGGGTCTTTATCACAAGTTTTGTTTTGCATATATTAAATACCAAAGGAAGATAAAAATAGAGGGCAAAATGCATCCATAGCTTCTTTCCTGGCATTACAAATGGCTACTGTCTCTACATTTTGATTTGTATATATTTCTAATTCCTACACATAATTCCTTTTTACTACTTTGAAAAGGAATAGCTATTAAGTTTCATAAAACATCTTGTTCTATCCCTAATAAACTTAAGCAAGGGAAATTTTGTGTGAAAAGATTACTACTTTCATCTTTTTATGTATAACTTTTTTTTTATAATGGATACATCATAACATTTGTACAAATTGTTGACTTTTTGAGACTCTGGAAAACTTTTGCCTGCATCAAAATGTCAAACCTCGGTGACCTGTAAGTAAAATGAGTATTTATATTTCATTAGCAAAATAATATTATAAATTAGACTGATTATAAAAGAGGATTGAAATTTTAACAAGTTACAGAAGACCAAAGAAACAAAAGATCTTGACAGTTAATGGAAACATAAATTATTTAAACTATAGTAATTGCTGCATCGCTGGCATTTTGTAGTGCTATACAGCACAAAGCAAATCTCTCCCTGACAGTTACAATTTATCCTTAGTTAGGTTTATTGATGAAAACTTTGGCTTTACTCTTCCTCTTTTCTTCACTGTGAGGCCTCTCAGCAGAGCTGAAAATTAATTTAATTTTTTCAGTTTCTTTTCTGGGAATAGCAATTCTTTCAAACTTCATCTTATTTTCTTAGTCCCTCTACACTTATGTCACTAACCCTGGTCACCACATCATTATAATTTCGTAAAGATGATAATGTGCAATATAACCTTAGAAAAGATAAAGGTAAGCTGGTTTTAAATTATACCTGCAACAAATTTGTTAAATGTCTCTCTTGATCACACGAGACAATGATCTATCAGACATTTTAATCCATGTCAAAAAGATACAAGGATCTTTAAATAAATCCAGGTAGTAGGCAGGAAGTAAATGAGTTTGGTTTCAAAACTTTAGAACTTTCTCAATCATGGAAAACACAGAACCAAAACAAAATTTAGGAGATCATTGTATCAAATCAGACTGTTCTTTGATATAAATAAGAAGTTGAAATTGTCTGAATGCTGATATTTAAATTACCACGGTTATTAAAAAAGAAATATGCAAATAACCATTTCAGAGGGAGGAGAAACTGATACATATTTTACACGTAATTTAGATATGACTTGCATTTTTTCTTTCTGTTTTTTGTTTTGTTTTGTTTTGTTTTGTTGTGTGTGTGTGTGTGTGTGTGTGTGTGTGTGTGTGTGTGTGTGTGTGTGTTTGTGTGGTGTTGTTCCTGGGGATGGATCCCAGGGCCTTCAACCTTAGCTAGGTCCCCAGCCTATTTTTGTTTTTAAGGTTGATTCTCACTAAGTTGGTAAACTGTCCAGGCTGAGCTCAAATAGAACAATCCTCCTTCCTCAATCTCCCAGAGTGCTGGGATTATGAGCGTCTGCCATGCGGTGGGCTGCGAAGCTTCCAGTCTTATCTCCTATGTCTTTTAAACATCCCCTCTCCCCAAGCTTCAGATGTGTCTTTCTTGGGTTAAATGATAAATTACATGTTAGCAAGCAATGGAAAAGGCAGTATGCATTTTATCATTTCTTTGGTAAATTCCATGAATAAATGAAATTTATTCAAGTGAGAAGGCAGCTGGGCTAACTCAATGCCACTTGGGAAACTCTTAATCTAAGCACCATCCCAAACATGCTGAATCAGAAACTGAGTACAGAGGCAACAGATATATTTTGGCCAGCCTTCCAGGTGATACAGGATTATTGAAAAATTTAATTAGACCTATGTGAATAAATGTAGCAGGTTATTTGCCTCTGTGTCTGGTTCTTTTTTTTTTTTTTTGGTTGTCTTTCTATTTGAAATCATTAACAGTTGCTATCTTCAGGAATAAGAATGAAAGAAAGAATCATCAGTTTCATTACTGTTAGAATATCTTAAAAACTTTCAATGAACATATTTATTTTTATTCCATGAGTATGTTTTGTATAGAGTAGTGGATCATTTTATTTGTAGTTTTACAATCAGCCTTGCTACTTTTGTAGCGCTCATTTTGTGTCAGAGATTGTGGCTGAGTCTGTAGCAAATAAATAAATAAATAAATAAATAAATAAACAGGACATTATTTTTATGTAAGATGGTCATCCCTAAATCTACTTTAAAAGAAAGAACCAGTTATACACAGTTGAGAAAAATAGATAGGTTGTATTTTAGATTCTTTGATTCTTAAACCCATATTTTAAAACTTTAATCTGTTTAGTTCTTTATTTTTCCCAAAATAATTTGGATTGAGTTATGTTAGGTAAACACAACATTAACAAAATAGATTTAAAAATTGAGTTAACATTCATGTTAATTTTAGGAAAAGAAAATAAAGCAAAGAAGTTAAAGTTTAAAGTACAATTTAAACAGATTCAGTTTTGAGTCATTTAAAATTATACTTATTGTCATCAAATATAAAATATCTTGAAATTCTAGTAATATTAATATTAAACAATTTATATCTACTCTTACATCATAAATCATATTAAAAAGCAACAGAAATGCAAACTCTTTGTGGATGAAATTATACATTTAAATATTTATTTAGTGGATTTTAAAATTTTTTATGAGTTAATATTTATGCCTTTTAAATAATAGAAATGGCCACTCTACAATTTTGGCCCAGGAAGCAATCTTTCCAAATATCAGAGTTTTGGATGAATTTCAAGATTATACTAACAGAAACATATTAATAAGCAATTTGGCAAGAAAGACAAAGAATTCTGTTCTTCACTAGGCCTGAGACTGCCCCAGAGTGGCTCTTCTAACTTAAAGAAAAGGGTTTCAATGGGAATTGTTTAATAATTTGGTGAGAGATAGAGACATTTTGGAAAGAACATTCAGAGACAGAGCCTTTAATGGCCAGTAACGAATGTGGGCATGAGAAGAGCTTGCAGAACTGGTTTCATAAATAAGCAATGAGACAGACTTCTGGACCATTCTTACAACTGAGCAAACTCAAATGCACATGGTGTCAACATAAAGTTGATTTATTTTTCAGTGGCTAAAGAGTCAAAAATAAAGAACCTGAGATTTCTTCTTCACTGAATGTCTTGTGATGTTTAAGGATAAATGTTATTTCCTTCAAACTATGTATTATGTAGTTACTCTTATGGTTAGACATATACATTGTTAAGCACGTTAAGCAGGGCTGTTTATTACAGTTGTTAAATCTAACAACTATAAACACAGCACAGTTGACAATTTGCCTATGAAGGAAACCAAGTTTGGTCTTTTCAAGCCAAATAATTTTACACTGTGCCTACAGTTATGCAAAATCTATTTGCCACATTGATACAATTAATTGAATAATGATATTCTGTAAATTAAGAATAAATCAGCCTATGACTATCTAGTGTATTTGACTCTGGATAAGAGAGTTATATTAGATGTATGGGAAGCATTCTTGGTCTACTTCTATCTTACCATGACAATTTTTGAAGGAAAACATAAATTATACAGTTGAACCAAGCATTATTGGATTTATATTCGCTCCTCTTCAGTCTACCTGCCAAGTTCCTTGACCTTCCAAGGTTGAATTTCCTCACCCAATAGCCCAGAGGACACACCATGAGAGGAAGGTTCTGGCTCAGGTCTTACATGGAATCAAACTCATTTGCTGAATGGATTTGCTTTATGACTCCTGTCTCTGCTTTGTTCCTTCAGTTCTTTAGTTGGAACCTTCCTTGAGTAAACATTTTAGGTCTCTTTTTTGACTGAATTCCTCATCCATTTTGCCTATCACCAGGTCAGGTAAATGGCCTTGGGGTCAATACATTCTTTGTGACAATATTTCATGGGTCCTATTCTTTTCTCTGGCTTCTCCACGAATAAGGGATGCCTGTCCTCTGCCTCAAACCCACTGGGGTCTCAAGACCTCAAGCTGTCTTCTCGGTTCTTTGGTGCTCCATGCTTTCACACATAGGCACCTGCATAATAGCATGGCTTGACGCAATATCATGGATTGGCAAACCTTAACTGATATGTCAAATCCAGCATGCCTCTTGGTTTTCAACAGCCCATTTTCCAGAAATAAAGTTTACAGTTTTAAATGGTTTCATTTTAAATTAATATATAAATATCATACCTTCACATTTGCTTCCTAACCAATAAAGATTAAGATATTTAATATTTGTCCCTTTATGAAAAAATTGCTGACAGTACTCTAAATATTATTATTTCCACTAACCAAAGTTTCTCCATAATCTTTGTTTTAAATAGGTCATACTACAGTCCCTATATCCAATATGTAATAATATGTAAGCTCACTTTCCAGTTTACCAATTTTAGAACCCTGATATTTTCAAATACTTTCACCACGACTTTGACAACCATAATGTTGCATCTATGCTACAACTATTTTGAAGTGCTTCATTTATCTGTTGTAGTCAGTTGCTAAATAAGCATTTGTTGAATGAATACATTTCATGAGTATATTTCCACACAAAATTTCTCTTCTCCTCAGTAATCCTGTATTTAGGAGGCCACCATTCACTTATGTGACCCACCGCATTGTTCTGTTCTCCATAACACAGAAAACATGTCTGTCCCTGAGTTATCTTCCCAGGTACAGGCAATCAATGCCTAGAGTAGAAAAATTGAAAAATTAAGCTATACTATAAATCGCAGCTATCAAAAATTGAATAATGGATGTGTGTCAAACACTTTGAAAAATAATCTTATTGATCTCTCAATAACTCCACAAGATAAGTACTATTTATAAGTTAGGGATGAACGAACGAGGATTCCATGCGATTAATTGTTCAAATCGACAAAACTTAAGTGTCAGAGGTGCAGCTGAGGTCTTTAGAGATACAAGTCCAGTGTCTTTTCCATTAAGCTGAGTTCTACAAACGTTAAAGAATGACACAAGGCTTGGAAGTATTATATAATGACAGTGGTAGAGTTAGAGAAACCATGTTTAACTTGATGAGTGGTTTTATATATCTGTATGTAAAGAGATACAGAGGTTCTTGCTCTGATTCTTTTATCTAGCACCTAAGAAACCTATGGGTTTGGAAAAGAATCTGGACTTACCACTTTGATTTTTTTTGTATTTCAATTGAGACTTACTCTAAAAATAATAAATGTACAGAAAACTTCTTATTTTTGCTGTTATTTGGCATGCCAGAACCTCAACTGTGCTTCACAAATTTAACTTTCATACTGAAAAGCCATGGGGATTGGATGGGAATGTCTTTCCACTGGACAACAACAAAAAAGGTCTATTTCTTACTTATTCTAATAATATAAAGGATTACTAACATTTACTTTTAAAAAGAGCCACTGAATATAAAAATTAAAATGAAGGGAAAACATTTTCAATTAAGGAAAGATTTAATCACTTTTCTTGACCTACCCTCATTAGAAAAAAATTAACATAGCTCATCTTTCTCCAGCCTAACGTGTTCTTTTAATAAGGCTAAAAATTCTAATAAAGAAATTCATATCTGAAGGAATTGCAGTAATTGCCATGAATAGTTTAGAAACTATTGATAATGACCTATAAAATTATTGTTCATATTTTATAATTTTTAAAATTATTTACATGTTTGAAACTTTAAAATATGTATACACTTGTCGTTGCATCCACAGCAGGATGTGTCAGGTCTCATGGTGCCTTAAAGATGTCTAAATTCAGGCAAAAGCCTCTGTTACCTGAGCCACTGTTCTCTTACTCCCTTGATCCTTGCCTGGTGTGTTCAGGTATTTAGATTCAGTCGCTCCATTTCCTTCCTGAGTTTTATTTCACTTGTATTTAAGTGGATTTTTTTCAGGACTAAGATTTAATTTGAAAATAAGAACCATTTTCTTCTATGTCCACTTCCTAAATACTGATCCTCATTTAAGCCAACTTTTCCTTGTAAAATCAGAACAAGAAACTGCAAATATAGAAGATGATTTCTGCAGCCATAAAACTCAGGGAATTAAACGTTTCTCAGCAACTTTAAGCACATTAGTATTTGTTGTGTATTTAGTATTTCAGTCACCATAATTCACATGCATTAATTCATTTAATGTTCAAAATAAGTCCATTAAGAAAATATTATTACCCTCTTTTGTACAAATAAACAAATGGCTTAAAATCAGAGATTGAGTTCATTGCTCAAATTTACATAGACACTATACCTCAGATCAGAGATTTAAATTCAGCCAATCTGACTCTGAAGAGTATTTAATCACAAAATTACTTTCTGCCTTGGAAAGATACAGGATGACTAGGTGTCTTCAATAGGATTTGCATCACTTTTGTTGGGAGTATAGGCTGGAGGTAAGTAGGAGGGACATGCAGTGGCTACTGGAAGATGCTGCTTACTTCCCCCTGGATAAATGTGCAGGGAGTCACCAAATTACTAGAGACAGTTTTTTAAATTCAGTGCAAAACTTCTGCTATAACCCGAAGATTCTTCTTAACCTTCCTACTAATTTCTTCATCTGGCATTGTTGCTCGAACTTACAGCTTTGAAATGTAAAGTAAAATGCAAATGAGCATTTCTACATTAATGCCTGTCCCTAATTTACCTCTTAACCTCTTTAGAACACAATTTGTGGCACATATGAAATGACAAATGTTATTCTTAACATGCTTAAATATGTATAAGTATGCTCAAATATGGAAGAAGTGCTTGTACAGAGTTTTAAGGAGGAAAGAAAAAGAATCTTATTACACAAAGTTTGTGTAAATGGCAATAATTCGATCTTCAACCCAAGAGGTAAAGTGATAAGTTGAGAAATTTGATTACTTATGGTTTTTGAATTTATATATTTTCAAGTTTATGGCTTTAATAGAAGTAACTTATAGCTACACGGCTTTTAAGTTTCTCATTTTATTTTATATGCCACATTCCTTTGTGTTGACAAGGCTCCATTCCTCTTTGCATTGAAGGTATTGATGATGGAATATCTACAGCCTATTATAAATCAACAAGAAATTGTTGACAGATGTGGGATTAGGAGGATGTTCGTTTTCAATAGCAAAAAGAAATATTTATTCAATATACTGTTCAAAATTTCAGACTTCCACACATTGCCACAAATAAGAGAATGTGGATTTTGTGGTGAAAAAGCATTTCAAAGTCTTGTTATCACTATGTGGCTGGAATGTGTATCATGTGTCTCTGGAAGAAATAAAGTTATCCTTCCAGTATGACCATTGTCTAAAATCCAACACTGCAACTATCTGTTTTCTTCTAGTGTTCAACTTCCCCAAGTTTTTAGCTTTCTTGGCTGCACAGTATTAGCATCCTTCAATGGTCAATCACCAAAGAAAAAGAAAACGGAGTGGATCTGTCTGTAAATCACACACATATACACATACATGCAGACCCAGTCACATGCACACACACACGTGTATACCCAGACACGTGCACTGACATACACAAGCAATTCTATTCCTTGAAGCTTTATTTTCATTTTGTGGAAAACACACTAATTGCAATGTCTTTAGTTTTGCCATTTGCCATTTGCCATGTCTAATCAAGATCAAAGAAATCATTCAATGCTGCTGGAAGGAGGACTTGTTTACCTAGTTGCTCTCCTGCCAGCAAGAAGCCTCATCTTTCTTCTCTATACGTATCTCCTGAGCCTATACTTAAAATTTCTTATGAAAGAGACAGGTAATCCCTTGTGTATACGTGAATAGTGCACTTGGGTTTGTTTGTGTTGGGAATCTGTGCTTCCTTGACCTTACTTAACTCTTTGAAAAATCAAAAACCACTTAAAACAACCAACCAATTCTTTTTCTCCCCTGCTTACCTCTCAAAGAGACATTTGGTTGCAGCTGCTTTATTTCAACACAGCTTTATTGTACTTAAAGTTTATAGCTGAATAAACAAATTCATTTTAGAAAGAATTAATTGGTTTTATGGGACTCTTCTGAAATGTTGTTATTTTGCTCTATGCATGCATATCTAAACAGGAAGATAATTTAGAATCTGAGTTTTTATTGTCTTCATATTAAAGAACTATTTTAATCATGCAAAGAAAATGAACTTACAATGCAATCATAACAAGCTGCATGTAAGTAGTAGTATCTTCATTATACAGCCTGCAGTAATAATATCCAAATCCATAAGCTTTATCTAAATATGTATTTTTACTCAGACTTCTGGCTAAAAAAAGTAAGACTTGTAATTCACACATAGTGTGTGTATATATGTATATATCTATTTATGCATATAGGTGCATATATTTGTGTACATATATGCACACATGCACATGCACAGAGAAAGAGTGGAAAATTGTTACTATTTTTGACATACATTTGGAAACAATTCAAAGAAACCAAATTTAAACAAGTAAACTGGTCAAATTGTAAGGAAAAAAATCTGTTTTTAAGACTCTAAAACACTAAAATCCATAATCATTGAATGCTCATATTTGTTTTTGTTTTTGTATTATTTACATAATCTAATCACTATGAAGTTCGGTGACACAAATATTTATTATATTATTATTCAAAATAACAAAAGTGGACCTACCTAGAGATAAGGCAATAATGGATAAGGCAATAGTGGGGTTCACTTTCTTTTTCTTTTCTTTCTATCTTTCTTGGGAGGGGCGGGGCTGGAAGGAGAGGGTCTCGCTATGTAGCCCGGGCTGATGCTGAACTCACTGTGGAGCCTAGGCAGGCCTTGGACTCACAGCAATCCTCTTGCCTCAGCCTCTTGAGTGCTGGAATTAGGAGTTCACTTTCTTGGTGTATTTGTATCAAGTTGAAATGCAATACTGCATGTGCTTGTACCTATGTGCATTTTAAAGAAATCATATACTTTACAATTTCAAAAACATTCTGTGGCCTAAAGTATTAAACTTTAATGTTTATTAAGGACTAGGCATTTAGTAGAGAAGAAAAAAGAAAGGAGAGAGAAAAAGTATGAAGGAAGAATGGAAAGGATAGCTAGAAGGAGGAGAGCAAGAAGCACATTTCCCATTTGGGGGGATGTTTCTCCTTTCCTAGATGGTGAATTGACTGTGTAGAGTGGCGGCGATAGAATGCGTGCTAACAGTGCCCACCTCAAACCAGCAGGATCTGCAATTTGCACAATGCAGGCAGTAGTGAATCGGAGTTGGGTGTGTTAATTTTTTCACTGAGAGATAACACGAGTGAAAGGCAAAGAGAGGAACAAGGAATGATTGACTCAGACAAAAAGCTCTACCTGTAGCAAGAAACTTAGACGGTACCTGGAAGAGGAATCTCATCTCAAGCTCAACGATTTAGTCTTCCAAGCCACTTAGGTCACTGGCTGGCAGCTAATCCATGAACAGTGGTAAGTCAACTGAAATCAGGGACTGGCTCAGAAGCTACTGACAGCTGCAGAATCCTGGGTAACCCAGCCCTTACAACTTGTGCGCCTGCATGCTCTTTTCTTGCACAGTAACACACTAATCAAGAAGACGCATCAAGATAATTCATATCCAGAAAAAAAGTAGTCTCTTTCATTGTTGAAATCACTCTTAGAAATACCAAATTTTTCTCTATCTAATTGCCAGTTCTAAATAATGAATGGATAAATGTTCTCTATAGAATTGGGGATTTCAACGTCATCTATTCATTTATCCATCCTGCATTATATTTTTGGTGTCTATTTTTCTTTTTAGGGAAATTCACAACAAATAATATTTGTGATTGTTCAGCACTGGAAGTGTAATGTGTATCATCCTTTAAAATACAGACGAAGAATCCGATATTAAATCATTCAAAAAGTTATCATTTGGTGAAGCTAAAATGAGGTACTAGCTTGGTTTCTCCTTTTACCTCCTTTTGCATGTGTTTCCATGGAAATCTTTGTAGAGAAACGGACTACAGATGAATCTATATGTGTTCCAGCAGGATCAGATTTAATTAAAGATTTGTTAAATCTACTCCTTGTGTCTTATAAAAATCAGCATGAATTTATTGCATGATTAATACATGTCCAAGTTTATATAAAATCTTGAAAAATCCATAAACAAATGAAGCCCTTCCTCCTGTCAGTGCCCGGCAATGGGACATGAACTTACATGTGGTCATCGAGATGATTTAGGAAAGAAAATGTTCCTTATGCATTGCAAGATTCACAGCTGAGACCCCAATAGCAAAAGACAGAAAAGAGAAAAACAATATTCAAGCTATTTGACATAAATTATGTTTGACATAGAACCTTCAGAAAAATGAAGACCCAAAGGCCAAGAATAAGTAAATTTCTGTGAGCCTTCTGTAGAGGTATGAATAGAAAAAAATGATGTGATGTAATAATAATATATGGGAAGAAACTTAGCATGCCTCCCTTCAGGTGCTCCGTGGCCTGCCTGCTTTCCATTTTTTCTTTCATACACAGGACAGGACACATTTCACATGAAATTTTTCAGAGGAGAAAGGAGGAAGATCAGAGAGGCCTTCTTACTACCACAGTTTTATTAACTTACTTCAGGTTTCTCAATCAATTTATGCTTTAAATATTCAGTATAACAGGGTGTGATAATTCAAGTGAGCATTTTTATAACCCGATGATAAAAACATGGTTTCTTGGTTAACCTTTTTTCGGACATTTATTTCCATATGCTTCAACATCGTCTCAACTAAAACCAGGGAATTAGTTGTTATAATATTACAGATTCAGTCAGTTACTACTACCAGTCACTCTGGTAGTGTCTTAGAGCATAGAAATTTACAAGATAGGCAAAGAGCTTCTCTTCAGTGAATTTGTATGTGGCCAAAGTCATAATGATTTCAGAGAATTATAGAGATCAAGTGAAATGAAATAAGAAATTTTATAAGGATAATCATAGTGAAAGTGGAGAACTGATAGATTTTACCTTGTCTGACCAAACAAATGCACTTTGAGATGTAATTTGAACTGAGATCTGCGAGGTTATAAACTAAAGTGAACATATTGTGGAGGAAAATTCAAAAGTGAAGAAATCTAGAAAGAAAATTGGCAAAGTTCTGAAATGGAAGTATATTCTGTTCTAGAAATATGTTGTCCACCATAAATTTAATAAAATGTTTAAATAGTTTCAATTTCTCTAGGAGCGATGTTTATATATATTGCTTTCTTGTCTGTGCCCTGGACTTCAGATGTTCTATTTCTACCTCTTTATGAGAAATATATTTGGTTTATTTTTTATTGTTAAAATTTTAGTAGTTTTAGTTTTATTTAAAATTTTAAAGTCTCCTTTGGGATTCAAGACAAAATTGAAGTTATCAGTCCCTTTGAATTTTTTTTTTTTAAAGTTGAATGTTTTTAACATATAATGGTACAGGGTAAAATTTACTTGTTTATTTACTTATTTATTTATTTATTTTTATTTAAAAGAGAGGAACCGGAGACTAAGAATTGGAACAAAGCTTGGGAGGCTGAGGCAGGAGGGATGCCACAAAGTCAAGGCCAGGTTGGGCTACATAGTAAGTTTAGGACCAACCTGCACAGTAGGCCAGAGGAGAGAGGTGATCTGTTAAAAGTTTGGGTTGTCCCACTCCTATGACCTTGCAGGTTGTAGCCCTCTGGGCTTTCTACATAATCTAGTTCCTCTCCTTGTCTGTGGCATTTTTTTACATTAGATGCTTTTTTATATTTCTAGTTTTATGCATTTTTTTCTGATTTCTTTGGCTTTATTTTTATAGCTTTTTAAATCACCTTCTTAGGACACATTATTTTGGACTTTCTGACATTTCTTTGATGTCTATTTCTAAGTGTTCATGACTCCCAAATTGTGTGCTTTTAAAACTAACGCCATGTAAATGATCTATCTTCAGCCTGTTAGGATGAATGAACTTGCTGATACACTGTTTTAGGTGCCCCTGAACAAGCAGAATAATATTGAGCCCTCTTTGTACAGTAAAATCTTCTAAAAGGGTTTACTCTTTGTATTCTTAACTTTGTAATGGGTAGGGTATGGCCAATGCATTATATTATTGATCCATTGAAAATTACTTGGGTTTTTAAATAGTGTTAATTTTTTTTCTAGCCTTATAAACACTTGTTTCTATTTTTTCTTTTTTGGGGGGAGGAGGGTTGATATGTAGAATATTTATATCTGGTGTATCTGTTGGCCTTTTTTTTTTTTTTTTTCCTGATTCATTCTGTGGATTTGGCTAAAACAGCCAGCAGTATTCAAGTCCTAGACAAAATATGGACTGTTTGGAGATTTTTTTTTCACAAGATGATTAATTAGTTCATCATCTTCAAAATCATCCCCCATTAAATTTTCAGGACATAGGAAAATGTAATCTTTTTTAACAGTCTCTCTTTTTGTTGGAGGTAAGGTCCCACGTTGTAGTCTAGGCTGGTCCTGAACTTACTATGTAGCCCAGGCTGTGGCCTAGAACTCACAACCTTTGTGCTGCATCAGCCTCTCTGGAGTGTTGGGCTTGTGCCTCCACGCCCAGCTACTATGTGGTGCTGGGAGCTGAACCCCAGCAAGAGCTTGAGCAAGAGCTTGAGTCACTCAGTTACAGCCTCAGACTCAGTTTTTCTTTAGATTCAACATGTATGACCTCTAATTTTAGTAGAATTCTCCTTTTGATCTGCTACCTTGGGAGTCTGCCCTTCATTGTCAAGACTTCTGTCAGCATCCTGTTTGCCTGAGCTCTAATCAGAGCTCTCACCAGGTTCTGCTTAAGTCACTGAGGCTTGTAGAGCTCACATCTCCAAGCCTTTGTAAATTCTTCCTGCAAACCAGTTCCAAAGACATTTGAACCTCAGGGGTGAAAATAGTCAGACCAATGACCCCATTTTGGCTTCTTTATTTACTTATTTTTTGTAGTTACTTTCCCTTGCAAACTTCTCAATACATACAATTTTAAAAGGAAGAGATTTATTATGGCTCACAGTAGGCTAGTTCCATGGAGAAAAAGCCATAACAAAGAAGTGCTGTCCAATCTACGGGGACCATGAATCAGAGAACGTAAGGAGGAGTTACAGACAAGAGACCCTCTTGTCGCACTTCCCAACAGTCCACTCAGCTACAAAACCATCAACATGTTCATCTAGTGATGAGGTATAGCTTTCTTAGATTCCAATCACCTTTCAACAACTCTACTTTGAAAAGTATGACATTTTTAAGAAACAATTTAAATCTAAACCATAAATTCTTATTGTTTGGGATATTTGGGGTGGCATTTCTATTAATAGATGATATTTCATTCTTTATCCCGCTGGCCTTGAATTTCAGAACACACCGGATCAGTCTACCTTTTCTTCCAAACAGCTGTGAAGGCCTGTGGCACTCCATACAGCTTTAGAATCCACATTTAGAAAGTAAACCTAAAACATATCAATTAATATTTTATTGTGATTTATCTAATGTTTCTAAACAAGTAATATTTATACAGATAACCAACTAAATATATTCAAATATTTTATATTTATGCTTTTACAGATTCTTTGAAAGTGGTATGTATTTTACACTTACAGAACAAAAAAAATTAAAATATTTAAATATGATAATCATGTTTTAAATGCTGAGTGCTTCCCTGTTCCTAGTAAGACACTGCAGGTCTAGAAACTAAAAGTAGATTACTGTGTCTGGGAGGTGTCTGACAAAAGAAAGTAGATAAAGGTGAATATGGATCTTGACAGATTTCACAAGTAAAAATAAAAAAGTTCTTCTAGACAAACAGCAATAAGTTTGGGCTGTATTTGTATTATTATAAGCCATTGTATAGAGTTAAACAAAAATATAGCCTATAGTTATCATTGATTTAAAAGAGAATCTCTGTGTGTATTGTAGGTAATGTGTGAGGATTTTTTTTTTCAACCTGGGTACTTTGCTTGTATTGAAAACAATTCCACAGCTGGACCTGCATGGGCAAATTATGAATATGTCTTTTATTTTTTTGAGACAGGTCCATTCTGTAGTCAAGGTAGTCCTGAAATCACAAGCCAGGCTGACCTCAAACTCCCAGCAATCCTCCTGCCTCGGCCTTTCCAGTGCTGGTATTATAGGAATTGGCCACCACCTGGCTTACATGGAAGTGGACAACTGACTAAGGCAAGGCATGTGCTTTATCTGCCACACTATTTCTCCAGACCTAAATATGCCTTGAAATCTACTATATGAATTATACATGAAGTGGTCACTGAAGAGAAAAATTAAGAGTACTTATTTTTTGTCTGGAGAACTTAAAGTAGATGGTTGCAGCATGTATCATGATGGAAAATATTTAATGTTTCAGAGGCTAGAAATAAAGATTCCTGTTTGGTTTTACAAAACCTAAAACAACAGAAATGATAGAGTTTAGTGAATGCCAAGTTTGCTATAGCACAAGATCAAAGTTTTATCAAGTACAGCATACAAATCTTAAAGTATAAAAAAAAGAGATACAAAGAGGAAGAGATTGAAAAATAGAAGAAAATTTGGGGTGGTGGTGACTGACTGAACAGGTGACATTTACAATCATGTAGAAGCGCTGAGTCCACTTGACTAAGTTAGGAATCACCCTGCTAAACTGTAGAGCAGAGTTTTTGATATGGATAATGGATATGTGGGCTAGTGAACAGAGGAAAGAAGACCAACCAAATGTAGACGGCCCAACCAATAGACAGAGAGCTTGAACCAAGTAAGGGATAAAGAAGAAAACTTCATAGCTGCCACTTCTGGGAGACCTCCAGCTTTATCTGGAGGAGTGGTGAGGTGGAAGTGACATAGACCCCTAGTGCAGACTTGCATCACCTCTGCTCCTCAGTCTTCAGATTAGCTCTACTCTTCAGGTCATCCCCATCTCCTTTAGACATCAATCTACAGTACAGACTTGCACCAGCTGCTCCACTGTGAATGTTCAGACTTTTGATCTTGAACTGCTGTCCATCCATCTTCAAGTCTGAGGATCTACTGGACCCTCCAGCTCTTACAAGTTGCAGATGACCATTTGGGATGCTTTCTTCAGACTGTAAGTTGAAAGCTGACCTAATAAATTTTGTGATAAATATTTTTTTCTGTTAATTTCTGTTTCTTTTCTAAGAACCTTAACCAACACATCATTATTATGCCAAAATGTAAGAAATTGGTTAGGAAAACAAAAGCAATTTTCATAGACAGGGAGTCCCACATGCTGAACTGAAGTCCCGTGGAGAGAGAATATAAAGCAACTGAGACAAGACATGCACACATATGTTTCTAAGAAGTCTGCATAAACAGGAGCTAACAAACACTACCCGTTGTAGAATGTTGGCTTAGAACCTATGAAGCTCTGTGTTTGTTCTTCAGCATAGAAAAAGAAGAAAGGTGATAAGGAGGAAAGGAAGGGGAGGAGAATAAGGGGCCAGTTAGCGACTTAGGAGACCATGAAAAATATTTTTCGATGTTCTTATTTCTATAAAGTCAAAAGTACTAGTTTTTAATATAACAAGATAACATGTTACTCAAGAATTTATTATTCAGGACAGAAAGGTGCTACTTACTAGAAGTAAATCTAGACAGGATCTAAGATAAAGTCAGGTCAAACCATTTGTTCAAAATCTCACAGCATTTACTTAAATAAAGGTACAAGCCTAGACATACCCAACACCAACCAATGGGCATGCCCTTGTGCGTGTTTCTTGTATTGCAGGTTACAAGTTTCCCCAGGAGAAAACATGGATTTTGGAAAGCCAATCTTCTTTAGATACAGTAGTATTAAATAGAAGGCACTTAGTCTGTGTGTGTGTGGTGATAAGCCCATCTAAGACTTAAATTGTGGGTTGAAAGAGGAGTGTTCAGATGGAAGTGACGTTAACAAGCAGAAGTTCCAATGGACCTAAAGTTAGGCTTCGACAAAATGGGAATAAAGAGAGGAAAAATGATTTAGGTCTAATAAAATCCCATAAGTATATGATTATGATAGACCACATATATCAGCTATTTGGTATGCATCCAATGTTCGATAAACACATTCCATCACTGCTCTCACTGTGTTGTCTTTGAATTTTCACACCTAAGCTGCCTAATGGTGGTTTTTGAGCTCTTACTGGACAGCAGTGCCCCCTAGTTGCTTCAAGATTCTTTTTGTAACAATATGCTTGACCATGTAATGTATGCATTTCTTAGAAACCTTTTGTATAAGAAAGCAAGTTCGTTCCCTTGTGTGAAATACTGGCAAACATGATGAACGGAGAAAAGACTACGTTTAAAAGAAAGTTTAATAAACTTGGTTTTAGACAATTCGATTTTGCTGTGACAGCAAGAGGTTTAATTTGAAATGTACAGATTTCTTCGGGTAGCACTATGAATGATTTTCTTCCTTCCCTTTGGATCCTGAGTGAAAACTGCAGCCTGACGGCAGAGCCCAGAGGCTAGCTTTATCATGATGTTCCGAAGAATCCGCAGAGTCTGTGTGAAGGCATTTATCTCACAAAATATCCAGGATAGCACAAGATGATACAAAACCTTGATTGCCAGTAAGTTAACCTTTTCTCTTTTAACTTTTACTGGCAGATCTGTAATTGGCAGAAAAACCTGGTCTTTTTGCATCTAGGAGACTAAGATCTCTACAAGTGGTTTTTCCAAAATATCACAGTTCTGAAGAGGCAGAACTATAATTCCACTCAGTTATGTTTCATAGAAAAGCAAGCAGAGTTCACAAAGCATGGATCTAGCTCCTGAGCTGTGAGCCGTGATGAATTGTTCAGCTTGTCCTCGGAAGCTGCTGTGTCCTGGACAGGACACACTGCTACTACTCTCCTCATGCCTGAGAAATGGAGGATTGAAGTCATACTGATAAAATTGAGATAGTTGTAATTCACACATCAAGAGAAGAAAAAAAAGTATTAAGTTTCAGCAGATCGATGGCATGACATAGAGATCTATAAATATGTACTATGAAAACTGTTTTTACCCATAAAAAGATTGCAATCAACCAAATTTATCCCTATCATTTAATCATTGTTAATTGCTTTCTGTGTTACTCACTGTAATGTTAGTACTGCAGTTTTCTGTTGGTCTTTCCTGCATTTTATAATTTTACTTGTCTTAATCCTCTTTAATCATACTTCATATTATTGTATGACATAACTGATCAAATCCTTGAAGCAGAGAGGATATTCCAAAATATTTCAAAGCATTTGATGCAGTTCATTGAACAGCTACGCTAATAACATTGGAAAAAGTCAGTGTAATATTTTGTACCCTTCCCCAAATTCTTTGAGCGTCTCATCTTGTGAACTTTTCAACTTTACTAGGATTCAGTAGCTCATCTTTTCACAAGTGTAGAAAAACTGTGTAGTTCTTATTTGTGTTGTATTTTACATTCAAAAATTGTGATTATTAAATTTTAAGTTAAGCATAAACATTAAATTATAAGTTAAGTATTCAATACTTGGTAGAATCAGCAAATTCAGAAATAATACTTTGTAATTTCTGAATAGGGCTTTGTAAAGAAGGTATTGATAAAACCCTGTAAGGTGAAAATAAAGCTGTATAATTTGTAGTCTACCATCTGTCCATCAACCCAATGAGTGGTTATGTCAACTAGATTGAATGCTGAAGGTACGATAATTACCATCCTTTTCTAAAAGTGTACTAAAGGAGACAGAAACACCATCTCATAACAACGGGGTTTACTAACACTTAAGTGTTAGAAATTGTATAAAGTATTATAACCCAATGAGTAAAATAATAGTTTGTTGTTGCTCAACCAACATCTATTATGTGAACTGAAAAATATAATGATGGGAAATGACAAAACAAAACGATATTTCACTATATATAGAAATTTTCTTTAGTTTCCACAGAGATTATCTGAGGTAACTGAGAAAGCACTACTTTCTCAGATCAGACAAAAATCGAAAGATCTCTTTATTAGTGATATTTACAGAGAGATAAACATATAGCGAAAGCAGAGTTTAGATATACATCACACTATTAAGAAAATTTCACAGGAGCTGGTAAAGTATGATTATGTGTTATCATATGCATGTATTATTTTAGCTAACTAGCCACATTGTCTTTCTTAAGCCTGTACTATTTATGGTCCCGTGATTAACATAAGATGCAAAACGGCTTGTGTCCAGATTGTTGCAGATTGAATCAAATTATCACTTTTATTTAACTAGGAATATTGACATTCAGTTAACCAATTTCAGGCAATTGGAGGGTATTATTTGAATTAAACACAGCATGACTTGTATATTATTTAGTATCTACAAGGATAAGTAATAACAAAAAATAACTTGTCTGGCATTGACATTGATTAATGAGAATCAACACAAGCTATGAAGAATCAATAAACTATATTGGTAAGGTAAGTATTGCTTAAATGTCAGAGACATTTGTGTATATTGAAAAGAGCTAAATAATGTAATGAATACATTGTGTTACATTTCTTGGGATAAATTTAGCATCAATTACTGAATACTTCTAGCTTTCCATGACTTGAAAGTAAATAGTTCTCAAAGATTAAAATATAATATGAGGGGGACAGGGCGGGGATGGAGGGAGGGAAGGGAGAGTAGGGGGAGGGACAAAAGGAGAGTGGGAAAGCCCTTGTCACATTGACAAGATACGTACATGCACAAAATGCTCAACTCCATTGTAAACCTTAAATTTTGCGCTTGTACGTATCAATAAAATGGGGGAAAATGAATAAACAAACCAAAGATTAAAAAAATCATATGATGTCTTGCCAAGAAAATATTTGCCTACCCCTATGTCTTTTAGGAATTTGCCTACTTTGTCTTCCAGAAGGTTTAGTGTTTCATTTTTAATGTTTAGGTCTTTAATCCATTTTGATTTGATTTTGGTGCATGGTGATAGGTGTGTGACTAGATTCATTCTTCTGCATGTGGATGTCCAGTTTTCCCTGTTGAACAGGCTGTCCTTTTTCCATTGTATGGATTTGGCCCTTTTGTCAAAGAAATTACCCTCCTTATCAACAAATGGGATCTTGTGAAATTAAAAAGTTCCTGCACAGCAAAAGAAACTGTCAACATTGTAAATAAAGGACAAAGAGACTGGAAAAAATATTCACCACCAACACCTCAGATAAGAAACTCATAACTAGAATACACAGGGAACTAAAGAAAATTAAGCCCATCAAAATAAAGGATCCTATTGAAAAATGGGCAAATGAAATGAAGAGGCAGTCCACTCACGAAGAAGTACAGAGGGCCACTAGATACATGAAAAGATGCTCAACATCCTTAGCCATAAGAGAGATGCAAATCAAAACAATGCTTAGATACCATCTCACTCCAGAGAGAATGGCCTATATCAACAAATCAAATAGCAATCAATGCTGGCGAGGCTGTGGGGAGAAAGGCACCCTCCTGCACTGCTGGTGGGAATGTAAATTCATACAACCACTTTGGAAAGCAGTATGGAGAGCTCTCAAAAGACTAGAAATAAATATCCCCTTTGATCTGGCGACACCCCTCCTGGGAATATATCCAAAAGAGGCCAAAACAACATACAACAGAGATATATGTATACCCATGTTCATAGAAGCACAACTAACAATAGCTAGACTATGGAAGTCACCAAAATACCCATCAACAGACCAGTGGATACACAAACTATGGTACGCATACAGAATGGAATACTACACATCTGTAAGGTCCAACAGTATGGAGGTTTTCACAGGCAAATGGAAGAAACTTGAGAACATCATGCTTAGTGAAGTGAGTCAGAAGCAGAAGGTGAAACATCGGATGGTCTCTCTGATATGAGAGACCCAGACCACAACTATCTCATGGCGAAAGAGGGGGAAGAGGGGTGCAGAGAGGGAAGGGAGGGTAGGAGGAGGGACAAAAGGAGAGCAGGAAAGCCCTTGTCACTTTGACAAGATATGTATGTGCACAAAATGCTCAACTCCATTGTAAACCTTAAATTCTGCACTTGTACATATCAATAAAATGGGGAGAAAAAAATCATATGAAATATTTGTAAGTATTTAATTCATATTCATATATACTTCAATGTTGAGACTGGAGTACAACAGAGGATTATAAACTGAGATTTCAGACTCCTAAATAAATAAAACAAAAATGGTGAAATGAAAATAATTCAGCCACAGACAAATATATAAAGTGTGTCAGCAGGAGCTCCATTTCTAACAACATTATGGCTCTTTTCATATTCTACTTAATTCTCTAAGACAAACTGAAATATTTAGAAACTGATGCATAGTGAGAAATAAATTTGATTTCATGAATGCTTTGTTACCTTAAAACAATTCTCAAATTTATGCACACTTGACCCACCTTACCTAAAATCAGGAAATTATCATCATTATACTGGGTATTTTATGCTGAGACCTTAGTTAAGAAATTATTTCCCAAAAGTTTGCTTTAGTAGGAAAAATAATCGAATTTAAAAAGCTTCAGCCAGTTAATACTTGGGAAGACAAAAGTCCCTGTCTTACTCTCATACATTTAAGATATAATAAGAAAAGAGTAGGTTGTAAGTGAAGAGGAAGGCAATGACATTTTTTCCCCCTTGGCTATTTCCTCAAGTCTACATAAAAATGTAATTGTATTAAGTTTCCTTTTTTAAAGAAATTATTGTAGGTCCTCAATAAGATTCTGGCAAGTATTCAGTAAGTTCGTACACCATGATCAAGTGGGCTTCATACCTTGTATGTAAATTTGGTTTAACATATGTAAATCAATCAATGTAATAAGACACATTAACAGAAGAAAAAAAATACCAAATAATTATTTCAGAATTAATGGTGCAGTAAAAGCCTTTGACAAAATTTCAACATTCATTCATGATAAATACCCAGAGGAAAACAGGTACAGAAGGGCCTTACCTCACTTATAGAAGCCATATGTATCAAAACATCTGCAAATAG
Organism: Ctenodactylus gundi; assembly: GCA_004027205.1. Classification (NCBI taxonomy): domain Eukaryota; kingdom Metazoa; phylum Chordata; class Mammalia; order Rodentia; family Ctenodactylidae; genus Ctenodactylus; species Ctenodactylus gundi. The sequence goes on from PVKB01001630.1 coordinate 334,736, forward strand.
CAAACTAAATGGAAAGAAATTGAAAGCATCCCCCCTTAAATCAGGAACACAACAAGGCTGCCCACTTCCACCACTCCTATTTAACATAGTCCTCAAAACACTTGTTAGAGCAATCAGGTAAGAAAGTGAGATAAAGAAAATATGATAAAAGGGGAGAAAATCAAACTATCCTTATTTGCAGATGATATGATTATTTACTTAAAACACCCCAAGAACTCTACCATGAAATTCTCAAAGATAATAAACAAATGAAGCCAACTTGTGGGATACAAAGTCAATACTAAAAATAAAAAGCATTTTTGTACACTAACAATGAACTCACTGAGAAAGGACTCAGAAGAGCAATTCCATTCTCAGTAGGCCCTCAACAAATTAAATACCTACAAGTTAACCTAACCAAGCAAGTGAAGGACTTCTCAAAGGAAGCTATATTATATTGAAGAAATCAATTGAAGAAGACAGTAGAAAATCAAAGGATATCCCCTGTTTTGGGATAGGCAGAATTAATATAGTCAAAATGACTACACTACCCAAACTGATATACAGATTCAATGCAATTCCTATCAAAATACAAACTTTTTTTTTTTTTTTTTTTTTTTTTTACAAAACTTGAAAAACTAATCCTTAAATTCATATGGAAACAAAGGAGACTTAGAATAGCCAAAGCAATCCTGAGTAACAAGACAAAGGCAGGAGGCATTCCAATTCCAGGCATCAAGTTATACTACAAAGGAACAACTACAAAAACTATATGGTGCTGACACAAAAATAAATAGGTTAACCAGCAAAACAGAACTGAGGATACAGAGTCAATCTCAAGTACCCTCAGTTACAAAAATTGGACATCCACACTCAGAAGAATGAGCTTAGATACACATTTCTCCCATGTACCAATATCAGACCAAAGTGGATCAAAGACCTAGATATTAAAACTGAAACACTGAACCTTCTGCAAGACAAATTAGGCAAATATCTACAAGATAGAGGTGTAGGCAACGACTTTCTTAATAAGACACTCAAGGCAAAAGAAGTAGTTTCCAGTATCAACAACTGGAATCATTTCAAATTAAAAATTTTCTGCACAGCAAAATGGATTATCAATAGAGTAAAGAGAGAACTGACAGAATATTAAAATATATTCACCACCTATATCCTAGATTAGAGGCTAATAGCTAGAATATAAAAGGATCTGAAGAAAAACAGACCCCTCGTATTAAAAGACCTGATTAAAAATAGGCAACTAAATTGAATAGGCAATTCTCAGATAAAGAAGTCCAAATGGCCAGAGAATGCAAGAAAAGATGTTTAACATCCATAGTCATTAGAAAAATGCAAATCAAAACATGACTAAGATACCATCTAATGTCAACAGCAATCAATGCTAGCAAGGCTGTAGGGAGCAAGAAACCCGCTTACAATGCTGGTAGGAAGGTAAGCTGGTACAGTGATGGAGAACATATGGAAATTCCTCAAAGCCTGAAAATAAATATTTCCTTTGATGCAGTGACGCCTCTTCTGGGAATCTTTCAAAAAGAGTTTAAAAACATCATATAAAAGAGATACATGTATACCTGTGTTCATCACAGCACAAATGACTATGGCTAAAATGTGGAAGACATCAAAATGCCCATCAACAGACCAGTAGATACATAAAGTGTGGTACATGTACACAATGGAGTGCTACTCGTCTATAAAGAAAAATAATTTTGAGTCTAGTGTAGGTGAATTGATGCAGCTTGAGACTATCATGCTCAAGGAAATGAGTCAGACACAAAAGTTTAAATATTACATGGTTTCTCTAATATGAGAAATCCAGAATATAGTCATTTTTATAGAATCAAATTTGGGGGGGTCAAAATAGGAGAGGGGGCTGGTTTGTAATTTTGACATGATATATTTGTGCGCTATATACTCAAGTTCAATGTAAACATTATGGGTCATATAGATATATACATATCAATAAAATGAGGAAATTGAAATAAAAAAGAAAAACAAAGGAAAAACAAAAAGAAATTCAGTTGGACCACCCTGCCTTAGTCACCATCAAATTTCCAGAGAACCACAGCTGATTATAAAGCTAATAAGGAAAAGAATCACAACCTTTATATTTCTTTAAATATTTTTTTTTGTGTGTGGCATGGCTGTATCCATTCTCAAAATGCAGCTGTCATTTTTGAGACTTTCTGTCCCTGCCCAGCCCTCTTAGATGTGGCATATCACATTATAACTGGACTCAAAGAAAAAAAATTGCAATATTCTGAGAAAAAAAAACTTATAAGTTCCTAGTTGACAAATAAATTGTTTTAAGTATTGTACATCGCATAAGTAAACTCTTTACACTAACTTATTAAAAATATGAACCCAAGAACAGTGTACATTGAATATTCAGATTATTTAATCAAAAATGTAATAGAAAAAATTTATATGGTTATTTCAAGTGCCTCCTACTGTGAGCCAGAATTTAGAATGAATATACATAGTTCACATATGACAGCATTTAATGGGCATAGAGAAACCTAATACCAAAAGTTATCTTTTGTACTTGTGAGGTCACCTTAAAACTGCTCCATCAGGGTTATTTGCTTATTGAAATCAAATGTGAAAGTAAGATTTCTTTCTCTACAAACATTATACTCTAAAAAGCTGTTAAATTACATTAGTGTTGTCCACATAGTGTTATCTCTTAGATATGATCAGATCCTTAAGGGAACAAGCTAGGTGAGAGATAAAGTGTGATATCAGAAAGATGCAGGTATGAGATACTGCCCACAGGAATATTTGGTTACAGAGAAGGTTTTCAGGAAAGGGGAAGCCCAAAACACAGTGCCACAATGCTTTCACTGAAGGAAAGAGAAAGAGCCCTTATTATGTGCTGGCCAGAGACCCTGTGCATTTCCATCCGGTGATCTCAAGCAGCCAGTGAATCAGTTTGTCCACTTAACGCTTTAGATTAGGACATCAAAGTGCAAGAAATTAATAAATCAAAGAACCGATAATGGAAAAAATAGAAATAGTGTTGGCCAGCTTTCTTTGAAATATTCTACATGTTCACATTAATTCATAGAACAAAAATCACATTATTAAAGAAAGAAAAGTAGAAAAAAAAGAGTACCATTTAGTGCAGTCACCAGTGGAAGCACCAGGCGGAGGCTGGAGAACTGCCCCCAGCATTGCGGAACGAAGCCAAGTGAGGCAGGAGTCAAATCAACGTCGGGATACTCAGACAAGGCCCGAGACGTCGCAGGAAGAATTTGTAGCAATGTATGATTTTCTTTTCTTTACTCAATACAAGCTGCCACCTGGGCCCCTGCAGTCAGAGGGTGTGACCCTTCCTCACTTCCTGGCTCACAAGTCAACAACACCTTACCTGAAAGCTCTGCCCTTGCTGATCCGCAATACCAACAAGGCGACACAATCCCTCCAGATCAAGCTCCCAAGCATCCACCCCATCCAGCCAGACTTACCTCCCAGGAGCCCACAGTACCACTTATCCACTACATGCAAATACATACAGCTCTTACCAGACAATCAAGATCCAACCCATAGGAAGGAGAGAGAAAAAGAAAAACTAAACACAAGTAAAGAGAAATAGAAAAAAGAAGAAAGAATAAACTTTTAAAGGTGAAATGTAAATTATAAGACTAATTGTTGGTTATGCACACTCAGATTCATATAATTTACAAGCTTCCTATGAATGGGTACAAGATCATTCCCAATTATTATCATTATGAATGTCATTATAAAAAAAAACATCAAAAATAGACAGTGAGAGAGCATATTAGGTAATAACCTGGCTTATGATACTGACAAAATAGTTCCTGAAATTACGTAATGTTATTGCCATCCACTATGCCTTCTAATGAGAAAATAAATAATGTAATCAAGCACTATTTAAACTATCCCAAACATTCATTTAAAATAGTTATTAAGTTCATTGAATCTACTAATCTTCAATTATATTTCTGGAGTCTAAATCTTAAAGTGGATTTTTATTTTTGAATTCTTGGAAGCTCTAGGGCTTGTTTCCTCATTTAAAGTAGTTATCAGGGATTGATAGCTCTGGAAACACTAGCAAACTCCCAAAGAACCATTTCTTTATGTAGAAAATATAACGAATTCCTGATTATACAGCAAGGTTAAGAATTGGCATAGCCTGATTAATTGCATGTTCTAGTTAGCTGAAGAATTTGTATGACCAGAGAGAATTAACAGATGGTTACAAAAAGTTCTATGTGCCTTCAATTTATTAATCTGGTGCTTATCAATTCTTTTCACTCATGATTATACAGTCACAGAAATATTTTATACTGTGTACATTAAGCATTTAGTATCTAGAAATCATTTACAGTGAAAAGGAACAAAGGCAATCTAAAAAGCAACTTGATTGCTTTTCTAAGAGTGCGACCTTTTTAAGATTCTTCTATTTTTTTTCTTATGGTACCATGATTACAGATTTCTTCACATAACACGAATCAGTTGCTATTGTGAACACTGACCACGGCTTGATGTTATTCAGATTTGCAGCACTGACAGTCAGGAAATGTCTACAAGAGTCACTTTCACTTTTAATAATATCATATTATTATTTCCAAAATATCATATCTAGCCACATCAATAATGAAGCTGTGGACAAATTCTGCATGTCACTTTCTTTATTTCAGCAACAATTATGAGCAAATGCATGTCAAATACAATCAGCATTCTGTGAGGCTTTCGTTTCATTATTTGACTGTATAATGCAGAGTGAGTATTGTTCATGTACCTGGGGTCATTTTCATTCATGGGTGTTTCACAAACCAGCCATCTCTAAATGCCTGGGGTCTCTGGAAGCTCAAATATAAACTGTTCATTAAAATTTCAATCATTTTGCACCTAGTGGCATATACCATATGCTGGATATGTAGTGAAGAAATTACATAACACTCTAAAATTTCAATGTAGTCAGCTCTGGGCAATACTTTAAGCAGAACCTAATCCTAGCTGCCACTCCTCCACTGGGGAGTCAGGAGGACACCGCTGTGAGCCTGCTCAGTTCTGACTTGTAACAGAGAGAGGAAACACTACAGGATAATTTTGTGATAGATAAAAATGGGATCTTTCCAACAACTCATCCTTTCACTGAGTTGTGCAAACCACACTTTAAAAGAATGGAGCTGGGCCACAACTGTATTTCTTTGTTTAAAGTTGGATTCTATTCTCACAGTAGTGGAAATAAAGATAGTAAGGTATTTATTTTCTAATAACAGGGCAAGGATGGACATAGGCACATTAGGCACCCCGAGGACAACAAAGCTAGCTATAGATTTCTCACATTTTTATTTGATGCATCAAAGAGTATGAACTCAAGTAGCTTCCTTCACTGGTTATATAACATCATTTCAGAACAGATTTCCTATATATGAATGGATCTTATGTATTCTTGGATTCATTCCATAATATTCGACAACAGTACATAAACCATCTCAGGAGACAAATGAACATGTGAACCCCAAATCACAACACTTCTTACAGTTTAAGGGGTTTAGAGCAAACGAGTTTCCTCTGTGTGCACAAACACGTGTCACCCTCAAAAGAGAAAGGTACTGGCTTGAATATGGAGTTAAATGCACAATTGCCTGCATAGTACTTATGTCCTTAAAAGCTTCTATGCTAATTTCATTCTCAAAGAAATCTCTCTCCCCTCCCAGTTGATGATAAGTCATGCCTGGTGTATGTCCCTGGAACCCAAGGGTAGAAAAAAACACTTGAGTAGTGTGGGGGAGTAAGATGCCTTATGAGCCCTTGAGACAGCTTGTTCCCCTCGCACGAGGGAGGAGAAGAGGCCAGCTTACATAATCAGCTTTTAAACGTTTGCTTCATTTCCGTACTAAATGTACTCATACATGTTGAAAGAATTTAAAGTGCTCAACTGAAATCCGCTAAAGAATATTCATTTATGATAGTTTTATTCAACACTTGCCCAGAATTTTTTCCAGCTCACGGTTCAAAATTATAGATTTATATTATCTGTAAGCATAATATTTTGTACAGCAGGATGATTAAGAGTTTTAATGTAATTCTAGGAACATATCAGGGGCCACTCAATTTGTTCAATAAAAATTGGTAATGACAACTAAATCTATAAAACGATCTCTGCGGTGCATTTTGCTGCACACTGTCTCCTAATTACTGCACGGGGGGAATGATACAATTCTTGAATGCACGTTTCTTTCTACTCTTTTCAACACAAATAGCACACATTTCACACACTCTATTGGAACTGCTCGATGGTAGGGAGGAACTGCCATCCTAAAAACGGAAGTCCTGGTGTAACTCTGAGCTGAGCCAACAAATGTGGGAGAAAGAATGCACTAAGACACAATGGCTTCCTTTTATGAAGAACAGAGCAGCCTCTTATACATGTACATCATAAATATTCGTACCTACTAATTCACTTTATTATCTTAACCTCTGACCTTCTCTCCCAGAGTTTTAAGGAATAAGCCATTGCTTTTCCTCATGAGAGCATATGTGTGTCACAAGGAAGTGAACATTCCTTGTCTTCTCTGTATTTCATGTTTTAAGAAATTGCCCTTTCATTTCTTTATAGCTATATATGTGTTGTTCATAGGAGACACTTGCATTCACTGCCTATGGGTATGTGAATGAAACTGGACCAATTCAGCTGCTTGCTTTGTCAGTGCAATACTCAAAGAAAGGTCTAGGATTCATAGCATGCTAACCAGAGCTTCTCCGCAATTATTTCACTACTGAGAAATAAAGTTTCTATGATTAAAAAAAAAACACAAAAGGTTTAGTATTTTACCATCACAGTGTGATTCTCTATGACAGTGGTCAAGCAGGAGGATGTAGATTAAGGTATACTGATTGAAAGTCATTATGGGATTACTTGAAAAAAGCCCTCAATGTTCCTGCAGCAATATTTCTCAACTTTCCTAGATCTATGAGTCAATCGAAGTGGTTAAATTATTTTGCTTTTACTCTTTGGCATTTTTTAACTAAAACAGTTCTAACACAAATAGTGGTACCTGAAAGTAGATTATTGCATGAGTCAGTAGAACACAGATATAGATTTAAATGTATCAAAATGAACTGTGGGACACAGTATTTCCTCATCTCTGACTGCAAATTTTATAAAGCTCTTGTGTAAAAGTAAAGAAAATGGACTTACCTGTAGTACCTTGGGAAACAGAAAGTTTGAATAAAATAAATGGGATTTTTAGCAAAGATTAAAAACAAACAATAAAATTATATCTGCTAGAATGTGAAATATATTGACTAAATATTGCACCTGATAGGAAGTTTAAAGAAATAAGAGGCTGGCTATGATCCAGACATCAGTTTCTCCTCTGTTAAAGGAAACAAGCTGACTGAAATTTACATAAACATGCCATACATTCTGGAAAGATCTAATTGTATATCTTTAAGTCAAGATTATTGTGAAATAGCTGAGGCCTTCATTACAGGCACAATATTTGGGGAATCACTAAACCCCCTGATAATCAAGACATAAGATTTAATGTATATATTTAAATATCAAAATTAATGTAAAAACTCATGCTTAACAAACCTCAAAATTGTAAATAAATACCAGTTAATCCCAGGTAGTCATTGTGTACTTCTTGTCAAAAAAATAATAACTCCTTTATTAAAAACCTTGTAGTCTAAAGCATGTAGGATTTAATAGACACACTAATGGTTCCATTGCCCCAACCAGACACACCGAGCCAGAAATAAGAGACAAGAGCTCTCAGAATCGAATCCATAGCAATGAAGATGAAACTTATGAAGCTTGGACACTGACTACCAGTTCACGGAGGAAGAAGAGAGCTGTCAAACAAAAATAAGCAATTTTTAAGGGCTTTTTTTCTAGAAATTTCAGCTCTGGCTGTTTCAGTGCTTTAAACAATTTACACATTTCTGATTTCACACAGAAATAAAGTTGCCTACCAAACCAGTGCAGTTCCAGAGTGGTATCTTTCCAATGATTTCAGAGGCAACCACTTCCATCAGGACAGAAAGTCATCAGTCAAGTTGACCAAGAAATGGAGTCAACTCAGAGCCTCTTGTTTCTGCTCTGCACAAGTGCCTGTGCTTTGCCCCAACAACAACAGTACCCTCCAGTTCTTCTCTGTTTTTGCATGTGAACAATTTTAACCATTCAATTTTGGACTTGATATCTAAGGACTGCTTAGGTATCATGTAGCTACAAATTACACATTTATTAAGGGCAACATCCAAATTGCATGCAAGTGAGTCAGATTTTTTGAGGAGCATGGTATTCGAACTAGACACATACATTGAGGAAGACTCAGGATACCAACATGTGGTAAATGCATTTTCCATATTATGTGGAAGTAGTGTCATTATGCTAGAACTGGTAGCCATTTTTTAAGTTACATATAAGAGAGGAAAAATATTTATGGATTGTTATGGATTTGCTACACGATGCTTGTCCTGAGGAGATGTGCACAAATGACTAATTCACCCAGATACAAGAAAGCAGGGATTACACCAAATCTCAGCTTGGTGAAAGAAATTTATCTGGGTTATTTACAGGAGTATAGATAAACCTGAAGACAGCCTTATCACCTAAAAGTCCACTACAGTGTAGATAATGACTCATAAAAACCGCATACTGCCAGTGGGTGACCGATGCTCACTCTCTGGTTTTGTGGCCTCAGGGCCCTGCCTGATGTCCCACATAGATGACAAAATGAGCACCATGAGCCACCTTGAAATCCACCTAAGGATCACTTAACAACCAGGTACTCAGGGCTCTGGGTCCTGAAGGCTCCTTCTGGATACTCCTATGGTGTACTTCTGTGAGTTGTTTGTTTGCTGAGTCTCATGAGCTTCCCTCCCCTCTCCAGGCAGTCTGGAGGATTTGCTACACAAGAGAGATAAATCAAGTTGGAATTTTTCCCATCTAGATTTGGTCTTGTTAGAAGTCAATTGTCCTTCATTGCAAAGTATTCTGACTCAATCATGTTTCTGAGATCAACTCTCCACACATCTCTCCATTCTACTGCTTTCAACAGAAGTAAACCCAGGATGTAGGCCTAGATAATAAAAAACCATTCCCTCCTATGACCATATACACCTCTCCTCTGATGTCATAAGCTGTATTTCTATTCTGACCAGCACCAATACAATACTTGCCTTCTAATATCTTTGGCCTCAACCTAACTGATTGATTTAGTATATGTAATGTAAAAAAAGAAAGAAAGAAAAAAAACTACAGAGGTGAATTATCTGTATCTTCTGTGCTTATTCTAATACTGCAAAATAAATTTCCTATGACTTTCATAACTACTTTAAAAAATTATAACTTATCAGAACATAGAATAACCATGCAAAGAAAAAGATCTGTTATGGCTCCTTACACATAGTGCAAATAGCTCATAAAAGTTAAGTGCTTACTGTGTTTCAGGAGTTATTTTTAAGTGTTTTATATACATTGTGTCATTTAATAGAAACTATTATAATCATTATCATTTTAGAGGTGACATTAACGGAGCATGGAAAGTTTATGCTGTTTGTTGAATTTTACAGAGCGCACACCAAGATGTCCCAGAAACAGAGTCCAGGAATCTAATCTCTTCCACATAACATTCATTTCTAGTAGAAAAACATTATGGAAAAGATGAATGAATTCACAAACTTATTTCAGACCACATAAAAGGCAGACAATATGGCTGGGAAAATAAAACATGGAGTTCTAAACAGAAAGGCCGTATGCTCTCTTGCAGGCATGCTACATAAGAGTATGTTCATTGCATCCAGAATAACCCTATCCCACATGTATGAGTGTGCGCTGCCCATCACTGTACAACCAACCACACTACATGGAAACTACATTCTTCCCGGAGTAAAATCATCTCTAATCTCTGTCCCACCTGTTTGCTATTCTTTTCATTCCCTATGCAAACCACACTCATAATAATGCCTGCAGAACATTTGAGCAAACCTATCCTCTGACCCATCTACCACTGGCTTTTAAGAATGTTCAACTTTGTGCTTATTTTATAGACCCTGTTTTTTTGTGACTTGCAAAATGAAAACGACTCAGCACAAGTGCTTTATTTTCTTTCTGCTTTCAGCTAAATCCTGCATAGTAAAATAAATTAAGCAGATGGCAGACTTAAATGTTAAAAAAGGAAAAAAAAATGCATGAAGAAATCTTAGGATAAATTAGAATATGGGATAGAATATATTGAAGCGACATGAATAGGAGGTTAAAGTCACAGAGAATTTTAAACCCATTGGCTTCATTGAAGATACATGAATGATTCAGCACAGGAACAGAAACATGCCTCCCATGGCAAGAGTGCCTTCGTAAAGTTTGATTCCCAAATCAGTCAAAAGCCTTATTATGTGGCTTTCTTGCCTCATGAGGATATGCACATTACCACTTCCATCACTTTTTTTTTTCAAAATAAAACTTTCAGAGTCTCAATCAGCAGGAAGAAGGTACAACAGACAGAGGTTCATCAGGTTATAAATTAGCAATGGCCACGCAGAGTCCAGATTATGAAAGAAAATTCTCAACAGTCTGTCAATTAACACTTTTCCAAATTCCACTATCAGGGAACCTACACTCAAGGTACAATTTTTAAAGCCTGTGAAAACGTAAAATTTCCAGGGAGCACTCAGCATCATGAGTCATTTTCAGCAACGAGTAAATGAACTAGCAGAATACTTCTTTAGGTAGCAGGAGGGCGGGTTTAAGCACAAGGTACTAAGAGACTTGGGCATGAGATAAAAAGGCTCAAAACACAAGTTCTCAAAACAGAAGGGTTCTAAAATCAAGTATGTCTTATGAAATATTTTTCTAGGGCTACCTTTGACTCATCTATGTAATGATGGCTTGCATAAAGGAAGGCGATACAGCCTTACTTCAATGTAGACTCAAAAGATACAAAAAAAGGTGAGAGCCAGGAAGCACTAGGTGTGGCATTATCTCTAGCCATTATAATTTTCTAAGCCAGTGGTATGTGGTGATTTTGACACCAGGGACTGGTGAAGACCACTGAACCAAGGATGGGGGTGGGAAAATAAGGTGGGGGGAGGGGTGCAGCTTGCTATGCAGTGGTTTGTTAGAGGACAGCATTGAAATGGCATCAGCAGCAGGAGGGGAGTGGAGAAGGAGGTGGTTTCTCCTGCCAGATCAGCAGCAGTATTAGAACTTAACAGGAGCCCTCGGACAGAAGGTGGAGCTTCAATTGCATCCTGCCACCTGCCTGCTGCTCATCTGACCCACTGACGAACTCCCTAAGACCACAGACACTTACCTGTTTGTGGCTTGGCGTTTGGAGACACCTGCTTAGGTATTCTCATGGACCCAATTTAGGTATGAGTACCATGATATTCAGCAGTGGCCGAGGTCACACATTTAATAAGCCCTAGAAAAGATTATCTTCCCAATCTTTCCTCAAAGTTTGGGTCCTTGGAGGCACTTGAACTCTGGTTTCACGAACTCCAAACAAATATGGATATTTTAAAGTCATTAAATAGGGAAAATGCATAACATCACTCCATAAGTGACGTTGTTACCATGCTATTGCACGGAATTCTATATTAGGCTGTGAACAGAACAAGGTAAGAAAGGAAAATCGAAGGATAGCTAAAGGAGAGAAAGAAGACAGAGCCAAAGGGAAACAGACACAAACTGAACTTCATCTCATAGGCCTACTCTCTATTAGGACCTCCTCTACTCTCCAGTGCCCACCAGATAACTGCCACAGCCTCAATGTTACCTGACTCTGACAGAACTTATTAACTTAGACATTAAAGGGAAAAAAAAGAGAAATTGAGTAAAGGCTTTCAGAGCCCCTTCAAGATAATTTGATGGTAAACTAAGAAATTATTCTGCTAAAGACATTTAAAAACTAACTGCTATATTTTACTTTCATAATGCTGAAATCCACTTATGTAAAACCCAGTGTTTCTTCTCTTTATTTAAAATCTTCTGACATTCTACCAGCGAAAGTAAATAACAATACACAATTAGACCGGTGTCCTTTCGGAGCTCAGACTTTGGGTGGAGCAAGAATCATTATCTCTGAAGTACAATTCACAAAGAAAGTCTGCGTGGGAACGCATCAGTAAATGGAAAAGCTACCTTTTTTAAGTGTTTATGCTACAGAAGGAAAGGCTCTAATAATTTTCATTAACTTCAAAAGTGCTTCTAAAATATTGGAATAAAAGAAAAGCATTTTAAGAGCTGGGAGGGGAGAGTGATATGAATTGTTATAGAGAACAGAGACAATTTCCTTGGGGAATGTGCAGAGAAATGTATTTTAAATAACCTTGAGACAGAAACATAATCCCTTAGTTTATGTGAAAATGTGTGAATACACAAATTCACAAGTACAAAGAAAAACATTTTTATATTTAATGGTATAAATTAACATATACATCCTTTGTACCACATGGAATCATAGGCTTACTAAAAAGGATATTTTTCTTATAGTTTGTGTGTTCTTAGGAGCAGTGATATATTTCTTTTTTAAGTACACTTCTTTTATTCAGGTTGTTTAGTTAACAAAATATCATTATTATTAAAATTAATTTTGGGTACTTAGAAAAGTAGTCATTTTTCCACAGTTATTTGTTATAAGCAAATAATAGTTTCAGAGCCAATTGAGAAGAGAAATATTGAGGCCAGTAATGCCCCACATTCTTGAGCCTCTTTCTTTCCTTCCTTTTCTTCTTCCCGGTTGCTTTTCTTTTTTATTTATTCATTTTATTTATCCATTTACTTTTTAAGACATAGCTTTTCTTTCAGACTTTTTTTCAACTCTCTTTCTTCCCACTTACTTCTATTTGGGAGAGAGGAATTCAGGATTAATGCCAAATCTTGTAGTGAAAAGACCTGTTCTAAAGCACACTGCTTGCCAGTACACTATATTTAAATCAATTCGATAGTTTTAATCATTGGATCCTTCTCTTCTCCCTTTTATATCTTTCATCCTTAATGGTTGAAACTTATGCATTTTGATATAAATATATCTCCTGATGACTAATATTTAATTACATGTAACAATATCATTTGTTCTCCAGAAGTTCTATTTTGTTTTCTAACTACCTATTTTATTTCTGTACTACAATATATGCCTTGGAAGTTATATTTTAATGACCCATAAAAAACACTTATTCATTGTCAAATTAATCTTTATTCATTTTTTCTAGTTCTTTCATGATATTTTATCTGGGAATTTAATTGAACATTGCCAGTTCTTTTGTCTCAGCACTGCCTTATAAATATATTGCCACCAGTAAAATTTTATAAACTATATATTAATAATTTGGTGACAATATGAGGGATCTATCAATTTGTAAGAATTTCTTTTATCAGTGTTCAAAATTTCTGTATGTTTCCTTGCTTCCAGTGTCATATTATTTTTTCACAGAATGATATGTCAAAAATAATATCATTAATTCTATCATGATATTACTTACTATTATGCACAGTCTTGTGCCCCACCAGGTACAGTATGAAGCCCAGATTTCTTAGGATAGCTCTCCACCTCATGTCAATTTCTACAGCATTGTTTCTCATTACTCTATATCTTGCACTGAATTTCTGAGACACATAAAAGTCCTTTTAATTCACTGAACATTTCATACTGTTTTTAATTTATAAGTCTTTATTACCTCTGCTTTGTCGGCTAACATCTTTTAACCCTCATTACAACTTTATTTTAATTACTTTATTCTTTGAATCACTTGATTGAAGGCAAGACTGTCTTCCAAAAAACCTCTCTTGATATTGTTAGTGTGAGAAGCTGGGCTTCCCCTGTGCTTCAAGCTACTCCATCTCTTTGCCTGTGTTCTCAATGGATCTTAAGTTTCTTGATGTCAGGGTTTTATATTTAACTCATTCTCATGTCCAAGATGGCATGTATTGCCTGGGATTAGGAGCAACTTAGTATATTAATAGATTAGTGCTGAATTCTGAACTGGTTGAAGAAGAGAAGAGAGATTACATACTGTAAATAACATATTTACTATTCTTAGAAAGCGAATAGCATTTTTACACATACACTTAATAGTATATATATATATATATATATATATATATACATATATATATATATGTATATATATATGTATATGTATATATGTATGTATGTATAACAAGTAAGAATACATTTATCACTTAATATTTAAATTTTATCTCCCGTTCACTATTTTTAGTTTATTTACTTGAGAATACTTACAAGCACCTAAGCATTTCATAGTGTCGATAATCCATGATTCAGAATAGAAATGGCATTGTTCATTTTCTCTGAATTTTAATGGAGGCAAGAAATATTGTGTGTATATATATATCCACTGAAATATGGACAATAAGCTCAGTATGACCTGTAATTGGATTAGTATATAAGTTCTAAAATGTGGGGTTGAGAATGTAGCTCAGTAGTAGAGCACCTGCCTGGCGCTCTCAAGGTCCTGGGTTCAATCTTTGGAACCAAAATAGAAAAAAGCAGTCCCTCACTCCCAAAAAAGATGAAAAATGTGTTCTAAAATGAGAAACACTTGACTAATTGACCTAAAGAAGCATGAGAAATACCACTTGATAATTTTTTCTAATTCCTCCTTAAAATATTTGTATATGCCTGTCTTGGATATTAAATATATATCTTGGACTAAAACTTATATTATTACAAAATTCTAAACTACTTTTAACTCCCACTTATGATCCTTCTCTCTTAAGAAATCACTTCTCTATGTTCTAGTAAAAGAAGTCTCCGTGTGATATTAAGGAATAAAGAAACCTAAGGCTATTTCTTTTCATCATAATAAGTTTTCATCCTCTCTGAGAGGGAACATTTTTGATATCCTATCTCATACTCTTTCTCTACACATCTTTCATTATTCATTATACCAAATCATTTTGATAATTCAAATATTAACTCATGCCCAGTTCAGAAGGAATAGAAAAATATTAGCTCCACCACAACGACTATATCTCTTCATAATAAAAATATTAACAACTTGGTTGCTTGTCTTTGGTAAAACATATAAGTTTTTTTTTATAAAATAACACATTTCCTAGCCTGTTTATTTCACTTCACAATATGTCTTAAACTTTTATTATGCTATATGTATCTCTGCCATAATATTTGTCACCATAGAATTGTTAATTCAATCAATTCATTCTGGTAGCATGCAGTTACTACTAAAATTACTTACTTGTAATTTTTGACATATAAATAAATAATCTTGCATTTTCAATATTGTATGAAGCAACCATATTCTTACATCTTTATAAACGTTAAGAGAAATATTTAAAGTCATTATTATGTATAAACATATATATATATATATATATATATATATATATATATATATATATATATCCGAGTACTTGATCCTTATTTTTATAGTTATGTCCATGTTTTTCAGTGGAATTGTTAAAAAATCTATCAATGATCATGTTATCTTTTTCATAAATTTTTAAACATCTGACCTTTGTTTTCATTTTGGTATTTAATTCTAAATACCCATATTCACCTTTTTATTAACTTTATCAATATTTTCACTCTGTAGCCAGTTTTGGGAATCTGATTTACAATCATTTAATAGACTTTGTTATTGACACAGAAAATAAAAAAATCATGTTAGGTAACCATTAATCCTAGATTTTCCATATTTTAGGCTGAATCTTATTATTTTATGCTCAAGTAAGTAACCCACATTCCCCATCTGTAGTATTATACAAAGTCTAGCCTACTTTTCAATTGTGGATTAAAATCTTGTAAATTTTGTCGATTGTACTATTGTTTTTTTTTCTACATTACATTGGATACATTTCAGAAAATTCTCTCCTACTGTTATAATTGCCATCTTTTTATTTACTAACTAATCCAAAAATATGAAAGGCAGTCCACTTTACTTGCTAAACCAGTGTCAATAAAAGTGCCTACTTTAAAAAAAATCTTTGGTAAATTAGTAGGGGAACAACAGACTTTGGGAGACATCTATTTCTTAGCTGCTAAAGGCCAATGTTTCTCTAGGGTTACTACCTGAGCTATGTCCCTTCTGAACTTAAAGTAAGCATAATCATCAGAGCATACTCTTTGTAGATGAAACCTCTCTTTCAAATACTTAGTAATTCACCAATCTCTCTACCTTTCAAGGATGCTCAACACTAATTACTATATGAATCATAAATCCTGAACAGATTTTCTGTATCCTCAATAAAAATTGCATGAGATTGAAGGCATATTTGTAATACTGATAGGTATTTTCGCTCATAAGTAGCAAAAATTTCACCTCGTTTTCATAAAAGCAATAATTAACAGTAAAGTTATGGAAAGAACATTTCTGGGACAGCTGGACCTCCAGAATACAGCTAAGGCTTTCTCTCCCAGGACACTTTGTTTCCACATTTCCTAGCATGACTGTTGCTGTTTTCCTTATGGTAGATCAGCCTCTTCTACAGGGTAGAAATAGAGCTACCACGATATCCTATGCTTCTCACAACAAATATTTACCAAAGTTTTTTATAACACAGTTTGAATTTTATTTTAAATTACCATTTTGTTCTAACTCAGAAATCATGAGCTTATGGGTATACGGTAAATTCTTGATAGTTGTTAGTAGCTTTTCACCACTGTAACAAACATCTGAGAAAAACAACCTACAGAAGGGAAAGTGTATTGTGGCGCATGGTTTCAGAGGTGCCTGGTTCTATCCATAGTGGGTTGGTTCCTTTGATTTTAAGCTTTGAAAAGGCAGAAACACAATAGCTGATGATTGTGGCAGAGAGAAGATGCCAACTTCATGGTAGCCAGGAAGAGAGTTAAAGAGAAAAAGAGTGAAGGCCAGATATTATTCCCAAGTTCATGTTTCCATAATCCATTTTCTTCCAGTAGGATCCACCACCTGTTTTCATTATTCTCAAAGATGTCATCAAATCTGGATCTGGGCTGGAGGAATGGCTTAGCAGTTAAAGCACTTCCCCAGCAAGTGCTAAGTCAAGTGCTAAGTATCCGAGTTTGATTTCTCAGCATCACATAAAGTCAGGTGTGGTGGTCTAAACCTGTAATCCTAGTACTTGGGAAGCTGAGGTAGGAGGACTTCCATGAGTCTAAGGCCAGCTTGGGCTCCACAGTAAGTTCAGGACCAGCATGGGCTACAGAGCGAGACCCTGCAACCCACTCAAAAAGTATAAATTATGTTATCAAATCTGATATCATTAAGGCATTAATCCATGGATGAAAACAAAAACCTCAAGATCCTATTATTTCTGAAAAGCATGTTAACCGCCAAGCCTTCCACACAACGAGCTTCTGGGGTGGCATTTTAGATCCCTACCATAACACCTACCAACTAAATCTATTGTGAAATAAACATATAAACTTTACATATTTTAATCAAGAAGTGAGAAAAGCCTGACCTTTAAGTACAAGATCACATTCTATACTTTTCTAGCATCCTCATTCTTCTTAGACCTTCTTTCAAACTTTACTCCCACTGAGGTTCAGATTCTTTACTTTTAATAGCCTGGAATTTTTTTTTTTTTTCTGCATAGAATGTACTGCCTTAGTTACTCTCTCAGTCCTGTGACAGAATACCCAGTATCCACAACTTAAGGGAGGAGAAGTTTATTTTATCCCAAAGTTTCAGGTCTCAGTCCATTCATTGGCAGCCATCAATGGTGGAGGCACATAGCAGAGGCTGAAGCATTGCAGACAGAAGACAAGTGGTAAGGAGCACATTCATGTCTGGAGACTCAGGCAAGGCTAGAGCTTTCCAAGAAAAAGCTGTAACAATATTTCTTTTTCCTTCATTTACTCAGTTCAAGCTGACAGTTGGGCCCTCCACACCCAGAGTGGACATCCCCTAGCCCACATGTCAATAACACCTGCCTGAAAGCTCTGCTCTGGTAGCCTTCCAATCCCAACAAGTTGACACAATCTTTCCAGGCCAAATCCCTAGCAACGCTTCCTTCCACCCAGACCCCACTTCCTAACAGCCCCTGGTTCTGTAGATATCCCACCACATCCACACCCTTGAGGACACTCTAGATCCGAGCTATAACGGGCTTAAGTATAAAAGCAAAAGAAGAATGAACTCCTGCCATTGGCTTTTGAGGAAGCCTGTGTGGTTCAAAGTTCTAGTTCTGTCACTTACGAGCTATTTGATTCAGGCAATTATAGAATCGCTCTGGTCTCATATTTCTTTGTCAACAATAGTTCTTGACATGTCAGGTTCATTTAATCCCCAAGCTCAAAGACGTAAAACACATAAACATTTCCTGGCATATATTAAAGATTTAGAGGTCAAACTGTTGTTTTTAGTATTATATACTAAAAGTATTATGGCAGCATCAATAATTATTTTCACAGAAACTTATATATTGGAAACTGTAAACTTTTAAAGTCTCTCAGTGATTAAAGTGCTTGCCTAGAAAGCGTTAAGTCCCTGTGTTTGGTCACCCAGAACCACATAGTAACAGGGCATGGTAACACACTTGGGTAATGCCAGTACTTGCGAGGCTAAGGCAGTAGGATTGCTGTGATTTTGAGGTGTGCCTGTACTACATAGTGAGTTTAGAACCACCCTGGACTACAGAGACAGAACCCAAAAAAAAATTTTTACTAGACTTTTTTAGTCATTTTCCATTTAATTTTCCCTTTGGGACAGAAATTTAAAATGTTAGATAACAATCTTTATTACAATATATAATTGGAATAGTTTTCAAAGCCAATAAACAAAAAAATCTTATATATCTTTCTTTTTATCTCACTATCAAGCCAAGCATAAAATCTGTGACAGACTTAAAAATTACTTCCTCATTGGAATCTGCTAAGTAACGATACAAACCATGGATGTGGAACCAACTGTGTTGAAATGTAATATCTCACATACCCTCGCATGAAGCTGATTCTCAAAATAACAAAAATTAAAGAGTAATTATCTTCTTCACAAAATATTAATAATGGTAATGCTTTATATGTCTTTCTGTAAACATTATGTTGAAAATAACGTATGAGAAGGAACTTGGGGAACATTGGAATTTGTTAAACTTCTACTCTTTTTTGTCCTCTGCTAGTACACCTTGCTCAGACTTGAAGGACTTACCATTTAATCCTAATTAGCTAGACTAAAACTGATATCCTTGCTTTGTAAGGTTGAAAACAAAAATTTGTTGGAGTTGCATATTTTCAAACTTCTCTTGTCCTGGATAAAAACCTACACAATAATTTGGTCATTCTTCCTTTTCCTCAATAAAATTAAATACTTTTGTCAATTTATAAAATGACTTACATATTATTAAACTTATTTCTCCCCATGACTAAAATTTCTCAGATTTAAGTTTATTTGTTACAAAAATGGTTTTGTAACCTATCTATCTTTTGCTCATCCTAAAACTCAGGATTCATTGTTGCCAACTTCCTAATTTAGCATCTTTGAACATGAGAGCTTCATGAAAAAGATTAAAACATTTTTTCAATCTGGGTCCATCCAGTGAAAAGCAACACTTTTTGAACTTTGATGAAGGATATTTTTCAACACTGAGAACTAGTTATATTTGTGATGAAATTGTTATAAAGTTAAACAGAGGATGGTGAAGCAAATCAGAGATTAGTAATAGGATAAAGCTGCTATTTGCCCAGGGCTAGGCAAGCAAGAGAGGAAGTAATTATGCAATCAAAGCACCTTTCCCCCGAAGTTATTATTTTTTTTATTGGATTGTGTTTGAAATACACAACTGTTACATTCAACTTGAGGACCTGACGCACATGCTTGCAGATACATCTGCCCCTTCCTTTCTCCTCCCTTCTTCCCCCTCCCCCCCACCCTTTGCTACATCCCCTCTTCCTTTGGTCAAATCTTTCTTCCTGCATTCTAACATTTTATTATGTGATTCTTTTCCCTGCTTATACGTTGGGTTTCTTATATTACAGAAATAATATTATACTTAATTTCTGGATCCGATTCACGCAAAAATCAACAGATGATGGCAAAGATGTAGAGAACATTGCTATATTTCTGGCACAACAAAGCATTTCTGATTGACCCAGGAGGCAGAGGGTAATACAACCTGAGGCATGTTGTTTGCTAGGTTAGTGAACACAGCACAGTAAAGAAATGAAGTTAGGATAAGCGGTTATCACTGACATGGATATGACTCAAATTGATGAAAATTTCTAGTTCTAGCATGCGTGATTTTCAGGCAGTTAACATCTGTTCAATAAGCGTGTTTTTGAAAGCATAAATTCCTATGACATGGGGCTTTCGGTGTAGTTCATCAGTAAGAACATTTGCCTAGCAAACACAAGGCCCAACATTCAAATTCCCAGCAATGCACAAGCCAAGAGTGGTGGTGCACACCTGCTTACCCAGCACTCAAGAAACTGAGACAGGAAGATTGCCATGTGTGCAAGGACAGTTTGGGCTACATAGTGAGTTTAGGACCAGCCTAATCTCAACACCAAAAATATGCAAATACAAAACACTAACGTTAGATCCAGAGGTCTGTGTTTCAGTATATACATTAACAAGTTATCACAAGACTTTATGGCCAAATAAACTTTATCTTCTTCTTATTTTTTCTGGTATTATAATATCCCACAAAACTTATCTTCAAAGAGATCACCATTTATGAGACTCACAAAAGATGAACCTTCTAAGGATTTACTAACCAGAATGAAACATTTTCTACTTTTTATCTCCTCAAAAAGATAATAGGAATATTTACCCAACAATTATAAGTGGGCACTATCTGAGTGGTCTAGAATTTTTTTTTTTTTGAACTCAGGGTTTGATTCTGTAGCTCAGGCTGGCATTGAGCTCATTAGTTAGCCCAAGATGGCCTTAAACTCTCCACAATCTTCCTACCTTAGCCTCTCAAGATCTGGGAATATAGATGTGCTTCACCGTGTCCAGTTTATCTATTTTCTGAAAATGGTAGTCACTGAGTCACTGCAGCCATCACTGATAGGATGAGGCACTAATGACACTAGACAATGACATGTAGAAAAAAGTATGCCTGAAGATTCCAGTCCTCTCTGTCTACTGATGGTAGCAAATATAAACTATGCAGAAAAATATTTTTCCTTCTTTTCCACAAGATGCAATTCTCCTCTGTCACTAAAAAAAAAAACAATTTTCTCTTGCCTTCTCTCTACTATGAATAGATTGGGGGAGTAAACTGTTGTTATTTAAAATATTCTATTCCGTTTGACACAATGAAATTGCTCTATTATTTTCTTTCTTAACTCACATTTGCTTATTCTTCCAAATCAGCTTCTTGACTCACAATAGTCTAAAAAAAAAAAAAAAAAAAAAAAAAACCTTCACACAGTCCTGTGTTGTTCATTGAATTGTTTCATTAATTCTAATACTTTTCACCTAGTAACACACATCTAGTAACTTTAAACAATAGTTTCAACTTTCTAGTGCATTCTGACGTTTGCAGTGTTGGTATCTATATTAATATAAACAAAAACATACTTGGCAATTAGTAATTTCTACACGTGGCTACAAAAAGATTTCTTTAAATGAAATTTGGATATAAAATAGGCCCAGTAAAAAAGTATTTAACAATTTCTTTGCCAATGATATCAAGGGTAGATTGTTATCATACATCATTACATTATTCCATTATTATAAATGCTTTAGAGAACTATGATTAGGAGGAAAAAATAGCTTAGCATTTCTGTTTTATAAATTAAAAATAAAACACATTATAGGAAAATAAACAATCAGGTCTAATCTAAGAGTTTTAATACATCTCTTGATGATCAAATATTTGTCAGAGATAATCCCAAATAGCCAACATATTATATAATAACACGCATAAAAGATTTTTGACAGGTAAAAAGGAAATCGCCCTAACATATATATATATATATATATATATATATATATATATATATATATATATAATGTTTACACTGGGCTTGAGGATTATATCATGACAACATTACAATCCCTTATTCCCCTTATTGGCCCAACCATTACTTCTCTCACCCCCCATACCTGGCTCCCATGATCACACTCATTCATTGCCATAAATTACCTGTATTCTGAGTTTCTCATATTAGAGGAACTATGCAATATTTTACCTTCTGAGTGTGACTCACTTGGCTAAGCATGATGGTACCTACAAAAGCCTCAAACTTATCTGTCTTTGTAGAAAAGGAGTACCCCAATGTGTATATACAATACATTTTTGTATCCATTGGTTTGTTGATGGATATTCTGATAACTTCCACAGTTTAGCTCTTGTTAGTTCTATAAATAAAGAAGTTCAAATGGCCAGTAAATACATGAAAAATGTTTAATGTCTTTAGCTGTTAGAGAAATGTAAATCACAGCATCACTAAGATATGATTTTACTCCAGTGAGAACGGCGCATATCAAGAAGTCAAACAGCAACTGATGCTGGTGAGTTGTGGGAGATAAGGAACACTTTTATGTTGCTTGTGGGACTGTAAACTCATACAACCACTATAGAAAGCAATATGGAGATTCCTTAAAAGTCTGAAAATGAAATCCTGTTACCTCCAAAGATACCTCCTTTGGGTTATCTTTACTAAAGATAATTAATTTTGAGAATATATAGTAAAATGTTAAATACATTGTCTTAGTTACTTTTTCGTTGCTGTGACTCAATACCCGACACCCACAACTTTAGGAAAGGTTTATTTTAACTCACAGTTTCAGATGGTCACACTCTATTCAGGGGCGGCCGGCAGCAATCAAAGTACAGGACAGAGGCAGAGGTGGAGGCAGCTTCTCAGGACATCACAAACATGAAGGCAAGCTGAGACCAGTTAAGACTAATTCCAGTCCTCCAGGAAGGCAGGTGCAGCTTATAGATCCTTTCGAGTCTCCGCCCAGTAATTAGTCCCTCCTGCATCCAGGTGAGGCCACTACACACCGTTAATCCTAACTCACATGCCTTTAGTATTAACTGTAATCCACCCCTCCAGACTAGACCCCAAACCATCAACATCACATGGTTCCATAGACAATCCATAACATTGAGATGCATGAGACTTTTGGGGCACACTCCAGATCCTAACCACAACATACATAAACTGGATTAGACAAATTATAGACTCATTCCATAAAAACTGCTCTGGATTTTGGAAAGTGGCTGCCTGAGGGGAAGAATTCCATTGATTTAAAAGATGCCATCAAACATATAACCTGAAAAGAATAGGCTATAGACTTGAGCCTGAAGCTTCTAAAGAAATAAAGACTCTGAGTTGCCTGGGACAAAGTATCAAAATGACTGCTATGGTCCCAATTATATAAGCCAAAAGAAAATAAAAGTAAATACAGGGTAACTCGGCCTGACTCTATTTACTTCTAAGTAAGGATCAATCATATTCAGTACTATTGAGGAGAAAACATCAAAATTTAGATGCTAATTAGTATGGAAGTATTTCTTGATGATACTGACAGAAAAGGGTAAAAAAGAAAAGAAAAGACAAACACTAAAATGGTATAGTTTGCCTGTACTAGAAGCTGTGATGAAGCTGAGCATCGTTTCACATTTTAAATGTATTTCTTTTCCATAAAAATCTGTCATATTCTTTGTCATTTTATTATTTTTGCATTGACCTTTTCTTCCCACAAATTTGACAGTTTTATATAAAAGAAATTATGTTTGAGATATGACTTGTAAGTATTTGTTTCCAATTTGTCTTTGGACCTGTTCAGTGCATTTGTGCTAAGTAATTTTTTCCATGTTTACTCATTAAAATATATTACTTTAAACTTTAGAGTTTCTACATGTTATTTCTTGCCTGGAAGATGTAGAGTACATTAAATATTAATAAGCCAATCAATCTAGGTGCTTTTTGCAATTATATGAGCATATTAAGAAGGTAAAAAATGTGTACAATTGATAAATATATTAATAATCAAAATAGTTAAGAATTAAGGGACAAAGATATTTGGTATTTTCTAGCCCAGGTTTTTTAGAATTTTAATTCAAAAGTTTCAATATTTTTGGGAACTAAATATATCATTGAAGTTATGCTGAGTTTTAAAGAAAAAATACAGTAGTATTTTCCAACATTTATAATCAGATAATGAGAACAGTTAATCTATTTTTGTCCTCATTCTTGATCTTTTCTCACTGTTTTTCCCCAGAGTGGAATCTGAGTCAGAATTCCACCCTCACCACCCTGCCAGATTCCTTCCATCTGATAACTGGTCCCAGAAAACACTAGTGGGAGAATAAAGAGGAAACACACAGAGGAAAAGAAAACTCTGAGATTGCAATAGTGGGTAGGTCATATCAGTGTGGTGCACCCTGGATCAACCTGGGTGTGAGGGTGGTGTCCTTAGAACTTTGGTTGGAATTTATCAGAATGCTGTCCCACACAGAAATGGGGAAACGATCGAATTTATCCACAAGATTGCATCCTTATTACCAAAGGGCTGATTCCTTGATGCCAACTGCCTGACCTTACAGTATAAAACTGCTGGCATGATTAGGAACACTGATCGTTAAGGAGATTTGAAGAGAACATCAGTACTCTCTGGTGCAATCTTTAAGTAGACAACTACTAGGGGCTTGTGGAGAGAAAAGAAAATGCCCCACTCCTGTCCAACTCTCTTCATCCTACTTTCTCCTCTCTGTAGGAAGATGGGGTATTGTCTACGTGGTCAATTGGAGAGAATAAGGTGTTACATTATTGAGTAGACAGCATGTGTGCACTCAGGGATCATGGCTGTCTTTACAGGTTTCATTTTTTTTTTTGGGGGGGGGGTTGTCTTTTCTTGTTGCAGATTTAGTCTAGTGGCAATGTTTTTTCATAAGCATTTTTACTTAAACTCCTAATTTTTTCAGGATTTCTGTATATTTGTTTGTTCATTCATTTGTTTGTTTTTCGGTCAGAGACTCACTCTGCAGCACAAGCTGGTCCTGCACTCAATATGTGTTGATGTTCCAGTCTGGCCTGGAACTCACAGCATTCTCCATGCTTCCGCCTCCCAAGTACTTGAATTACAAGCGTTTTCCACCACTTCTGGATTTATGGTGCTAGGGGATAAAAGGCAGGGTCTTGCCCTCGCTATGCAAGTGCTCTTATCACTGAGTGACACCTCCAGCCCTGTCTTAAGTTTTTATACCAAGCACCTGAACTAACAATGGTGAGTTACTAAGATTTAAGTTTTCTGTATAATAAAAATGAGCTAGTTAGTTTTCTGTGTTAAACTGAAATAGTATTCAATCCTTTAACACTAATTTAGGTATGTTGGGGAAGGCATTTTATTTATATTAGCCAGGGCTATAATTATTTGACTTTAAGTAAAGCTCATACCTGATAATGTGAAATGGGAATCATACAATCAGTTGAAAGTCTTTGATGAAATTTCTTGAAGAATTCTGACTCAAAATTGAAGACTCAATTCCTATTTGCTCTCTAAATTGTGTGTGTGTGTTTGTGTGTGTTTGTGTGTGTGTGTGATTGTGTGTTTAAGACAGATAATCAGAGAGACAGACCTCCTATTAGTTTTGTTTACTTGGAGAATTCTGATTTACATATGCAGATAACAGCTCCCTAATAATCTTTTGGAATAAGCTATTTGCTTAAATCCAGCCTTAGTGAAGATCTGCAGTCAAGTGACAGGAACTGGACCATCTGATCACAGGCAGTTTTTCACATCATGCTATAGAACCTTATTCACGTGACTTGTTTATAAATCTCATAGAAAGTAGAGTAATTGATAGATAAAATTCTTATGATGTTTTAGTTTTGAAAATCAAGCCGAATACCACCTCATAGTACTAAAATAACTGACTAATTTTTACTTGATTCACATGTTTTTGAACAGTTTAAATATTTGAATCTTTAATATTGCTTTTCCTGACTCTACTGTCCAAGCAATGATAACCAGTTTTGCTAATATTGCTTTCTCAGACTTACGGAGCACATCCATGTTGGTCATATTATTTTTTTTCTTTTTAACTGATATGTAGGCACATATCAATTGCATGTATGAATAGAGTACTGTGTGGGCTGGAGAAATGGCAGAGGAGTCAAAGTGCCAGGCCCTGAGTTTGATTCCCCAGCACCATCTAAAGCTGGACATGGTGACGTACTTCTGGAATTCCAGCACTTGGGAGGCTGAGACAGGCAGATTTTCCTGAGTTCAAGACCAGCCTGGGCTCCATAGTGAGTTCAGCATCAGCCTGGGCTACAGAGCAAGACTCTGCCTCAAAAAAGTACCATGTTGTATTTTCATATACGTATTCTTTGCATGATGTCTAAAATAGGTAAATATAGTTTATTTTATTCACAATATTTATTTTATTTTTTTTAATTTGAAAGTTTTATATTTTTACATTTGCATCTTGGTACTTTAAACACACTATTTCTTTATCGCTATAAGTTTCAAACATCACTTTCTTTAGTTCTATGAAATGTACCCTTGTTATGATCTACAGTCACTGCTCAATACCAAACAGAAACTTCTTGCTCCTAACTAAAATTGCGCTCACAGATTTCCATTTCTTAGTCCCTTCACCGTATTTTACTCACATTTAATGATAACTTTCTACAGATTCCAAGCATGTTATAAATAGGGAAACTAATTATGATATGGGGTGATTATTTGATACATGGATTACTTACATTTAATGCTTATTTGACTATATTATATACTTTGATTATGCTTAACATAATTAGAACAAATAAAAAATTTCTATTATTATCAGTTACTTCATTCCCTTGTGGTTAGATGATTGTTTAAATAAATACAATTTTATTGACTTTCAGTACTTTTTATACAAAGAGAATCACCAATTTTAAAAATGGTTTTCAGACTATTGGGTGTGTATGTTCGAAAAACTTTATGATTATGTCAACAGCAATTAAACCAGGTTTTGTTTACATATGGCATTTATTTTGGTCCCATTTACCATAATGATATAATTCTAGGGGCTAATCATGAATTTTTCTCTGGGGGTATTTTATTCTAATCTCAATTCAAATGAGTCTCTCCCTTGTTTCTTTATGTAAACAAAAATGTAGCTAGCATTTTCACCACACAACATGAGACTGAATATCATGTATTAAGAACTGGAAAATTAGAGAAAAGTCCTGAGGGTAAAGGAAAAGGAATATATTGGCTGAAAATAAAATATAATTGAATCTAAGAAAATATTAAAAACAGAAATAAAAGGGTAGAGAAAAAGCAGTCGTGAGTTCTGCTCTATTTATTATATGAACAACTGATAATGTTCTTTGTTAGATACTTCTCTAAAGAACTTGTAAAGTAAGACCATAAGCACTATGCAATAATGACACTGCTGGAATGTAATAATTAGTAATACTGAAAAATAACCAGAAATATTAGTATAAAACTAGAATTAATATATAAACAATTATAGACTATTGATTTTTTATTGTTCAAGAAGAATATTTTCAATGTTCCTTAAATTTTATTTGACTATTAAAGAAAATCAGAATGCTGATATTAGAAATTTTCCAAACTATAAGTCTGGAAGTTTATATATATTTTTAAATGGATATTTAACAAATGGAAAAACACCTGCAGATTACTAGAGATGATATTGATCAAAATAGAGCTTCTAACAAATGGAAAAATCTCTGCAGATTTCTAAAGGTAATATTGATTAAGACACAGTATCCTTTTCAGGGGTATCCACTATGAGTTGTTTTCAGAAAAAACTATCTCACCTTTAGAAAATGTTTCTTTGAGTTCTGCATTAAATTATAAACTTATCACAAATACAGAGTAAATGTATCCTTACTAAATTTAAAAATGTATATGGTTAATAGATTTTAACAAAAATAAAAATATGATATATAATAAGGAGATAAAACACAATCACATCACCTCATTGACTTAATAAATAATGTTGTCTGACTTTTCAAGTTTTTTGTTAAGCTGAAAGTCTTTTCAGGACCCTTGTCCTCCTGGCCCTTTCTTAGAATTCTGGGTTAATAGAGACCCCACTATCAGGCTGCTGAATTATCTGAAATATGCAGTTCCGAACGAATAAGTGCTTTATTAGAGATGTGCTACATGTTTTTTGGCTCAAAAAAATTGTAGAGAAATTCACATTCCTATGTAGTTGCAAAAGGCCACTAAGTCAATCGTATTTACCTACAAGGAAAGCAAAATTGAATGTAAAATAATATTAGAAATTTCCCAAAACTATAAGATTTGAGATTAAAGCTCCATGTAGAAACCACAACATAACACAGTCCAGTGATTCTTGCATGTTATCTAAGATAGAAAGCTTGAGTTATTATTAATATTTCACATTTTATTACTGTAAGATAACTTTGCAACAATAAATACAGCATTCTCAATCTGAAAGATACAATTTGCAACATTTAAGGTGAAGTAATACAACATAAAGATAAAAATAAAAACAACAAAAGCATGTACATTTTATGGATATAAACCCCTCATATATAATTTTAATGTCTGATGAGAAAAATTATTACTTGAAGACATCTGTAAATATCAAAAAGAAAAATATAACTCTGACTTTTGCCACATATGCACAAAATTGTACAACATGTCAAAATTTCTGCTCAATGTTAGCCCATGGTAATTCTACAAGGTATATTTTTCCAAGGTAGCTTTCTCCAGAGAGAAGACCTCACAGTCGCTGCATCTGTTCCCGCTAAAAACGAATGTTATTATGTTCGTGGTAACAGATGTTGCACCTGGAAGCTCATCTTTTACTTTTAGGAAAATGTTTATCATAGATCAAGAAGTTTTATGAAACATCACTAAGTTCACAAAATAATTGCTCGATGCCAGATTTCAACTGTTTCACAAAAAATTCTTATACTACCTCTAATTACATAAAGTTAATGAGATTATTTGAAGATAACCATTATTAAAAAAAACAGAATATCACCAGAAAATAAATGAAAGTCTTTTATATTGACTTCAAATCTGGAAATATTTTGTACACTTTGTTTCTTTGCAATTAAACATGACTTGATCTTGAGTTCCAGTGGTAATTGAAGTGAAAGGTAAGCATATTTTCATGTTTAATTGTTTTATTTCTGAGTGTAACTGAAGTGTTCAACCTTTTCCACCTCATTATATTCAAAAGAAATGTCATGCCTTAGTTAAAACCATCCAGAGAAAACAGAAACTTATTAACTGAAGTTACTCTTGTCCTGGCAAACTAGACTACCTGAAATCTTTGATGAACTTTTAGAGAAAGTTCAAACGAAAATAGTTCAGCACTTGAAGACCATTCTGATCACAATTTACCACAACACACTTTATAAAGCAAATGTTTAATGAACACTCATCATGTTCCTTGGTCTATTCTTCATGTAAAGCCGTGCTGTCAATCTGCTGTCCTGGAAATCAGCCTTTGACTTCTGCAGGCAAAGCAATCTGATTATATGTGCACTGACTTTCTGTGGATGTTCAAGACCCAAAGAAGGCGACGTGGCCTTGGGCAAGTCAGCCACCACTGTGGAATGCTTACCCGGGTTAAGTGCTTCATTGCTGGAGCTGGAAACTGATCAGCCCACAGTACAATTTCAATTCAATCCCTCAGACAGAAATGTGTGTGTGTGTGTGTGTGTGTGTGTGTGTGTGTGTGTGTGTGTGTGTGTGTGTGTGTTTTCTCACAATCTTATTTTTCTGGTGGTTCTGAACTTAATTTTTAGAAATTTTTAGGAGAACTGGTAAAATTTCTAACAGAAAAGTCTTCAAACTGGTCTGATTTAAATTGCCTTTTTATAGTCATTCTTTTGCCAGATATATATGAGTAATATCTACACACAGCATTTCTGAAAAAGTCTAAATTTAGCTAAGGCATTAAAATATTTTATTGAATAAATAAATAATGTGTGACTATATTGATTGTGTCTTATTGTCTTATTAGGGCACAGAAACATGTACGTACATGACCATTCATAAAATGCTTGAAATAAGGAATAACATCATGATACTCTACATAGAAAAATTGTAACTATAATGGTTTAAGTATATGTCATACAGAAGGAGTTATAGTTTTGTAATTCAGATCTTTGATATTACTTTAAAGGGAATCACGTAAATTTTCTGACATCCATAACTACATACTTTTAAATGACCATTTAACTTTACTGTGGATTCAATGACTTTTGGTCCAGGATAAGATTAAGGCAGAGTTGTTCAAATATGATCTAAATGGAGATGTAACTGCATTTGATTCTGCAGTTATCTTGCGAAAAGACGCCCTTCAGGAGGCCTGACCTCCAGGATATGTCTTCTGTGCTCAAAGGAACAGATGATAATAGAGGTTTAAATGTAGCTATTCAGAACTAACAGAGCATTTTAGATATTAGAGAAAAAAAAGTTGCCTCTGAGAGGCATATGTTCTGGGAGATAGCCAGAGAGCACAGTTAGCCTGTAATTCCTTGGGCAGCTAATCTCACATGATTTACGGACGTACAGTCACATTATACTAGAGAGTCAAATGAATTCTGTATTCATTTTCCAGCAACATTCCATAAGGAGGCTAGTTATCTATGATTTCATTCAAATATGCATATGTGACTTTTTTAGGCCTTGAAGGTTGTATATTTACAAGCTATACATGTTTCTTATTATAATAAGCAAATAAAATCAAAAACCTAAGAGAGCACAGAAACACCAAATTGTCAATTAAAACACATTTGATCAAATCTTTCTCATGATAATTCTGACAGTGTGTTCATGATACTTGACAAACAGAGCCAGAGAGTGACTCTTATCTAAGATGTCCATTGATATCAAAAGATATTCAGACTATATTTATATATTGAATATTTTACATAAGTTAACTTGAGACATGCTATTGAACTGGAGTTATAATGAAAAAGTTCTAAAATCACTAACCAGGAAATTTCTCTTGAGTATAAAGTATTCACAGTTCTAAACTATGACAGAGAATGAGATATATTGTGTATTTTCTGTTTTCTTCAGAGAAGACTGCACATAAACTATATATATATATATATATATATATATATGCAAAGTAAATTAACTCTCATCTACTAAAACATATGAGTTAAATGAATTTATTATTAAATTTAACTGTTCGTTAATACTTTGTTAAATATTTTTAACTGAGTTATATAAAAGGTTAAAGCAATGTTTTTAATTACTGTACTTGGGCGTCACATGTGTGACTTCTTACTTTGGACTATTGGCTAAAGGTGCAATGAATGAAGAATTATGGTCCCTGAGGTAAGGCCAGAAGTTCCAAAGTTCTAAGAAGAGAAGAGAGTATGTTACAGGACAAGGCTGGGTGAAGCTATTCATCGGGAAATGGGCAGAGGGTCTCTAATGGCAACCTGACCCCTTTGAAAAGCTGATCCAGGAGAATTGCTCATTAACTTCTCTCATTTCTTTTTCTAATGAGCATTCTCAGAAAATGAAGTGCACAAATATACTTCATTACTCAGAAAACAGATGTACCTGTGAAATGAACTTTGCAAGTCCAATCCAATATCCAGTAGTCCAAACATATATACAACAATTACTCTGTTTAAAAAATGACATTAATAGTCTGGACAGTGAATAGATTAAAACATCACATGTCAAGAAATATAAGGTACCAGTATGAAAATAGACACAATTTAATGAAAACAAGAGGGGATCCAGAAATAATCCCAAGTACATGTAGTGAACAAATTTGTGGTAAGCCCACTGATAAAAAGTTAGGAAAGAATAGTCTCATGAGTAAATGGTATTAGGAAACTCCTAACACACTTGCAAAATAATACAATTGGACCCTTAAATTAAAATTCAAAATGGATCAAAGATGTATAAGACTTGAACCCAACAACACTGTTAGAAGTAAACTAGAGAGAGCTCCTTGACCTGGTGGTGGCAATTATTTATTTTGCATATCACATCAAAAATTCACACATTACAGCAAAACCAAACAGGCAGGGCTGTATCAAACAGTGTTTCTGTGTGGCAAATGAAAACATAAATTGTATAAATAAAAATAACTGTATTGATTGGCAAAAAAAATCGCGAATTATATCTCTGATTAAGAGTTAGCATCCAAAATAAATAAGGAACTCACACATTCAATACAAGAAAAATTGATGCTAAAACACAGTCTAACACACAGTTTTCAAAAGAATACCTAAAGAGGCCAATGAGGCTGGGCCCTACGGCTCCTATGTGTAATTGATACCATTCTATTACACTGAAGCAGAAGGATCACAAGTTGGAGCTCAGCCCAGGCAATTTAGCAGCTTAGCAAGACCCTATATCAAAAAATACAAAACAGAAGTCAACTGACGATGAACTCAGTGTGAAGGCTCCGGGCCCTGGGCTTGATACTACCATCCCCCTTTCCTCCCTGTCCCCAGAAAACACAGAAAAAAGCACAATGACCAACACATATATGAATATATGATTTGCCTTATTAATCATCAGGGAAGTAAATAGTTTTTAAAATGAAATCTCATCTCTTCTTCATCAATACATCTTTTATAAAAATCCACATGGCAGTAATGATGTGGAAGGAAAGGAACTCATGTGCACTGTTGGCAGAAAGGTACATCAGCACAGGTGTTATCAGAAGTGATACGGAGAGTCTCCAGAGAATTAACACTAGCACCATCCTATCCCTCAGCAACTCTTGTTTTAGATATGTGCCTCTGTTACTTAGTTTTGCATCGCTATAACAAAATGACGAAGTTAAATACCTTAGAGAGGAAAAGATATATTTTGACTTTCAGTAGTGTAGATTTTAGTCTAAGAGCATGAGCCTTGCCACTTGCGATCTTTGGTGAAAATGGCACATCACAGTGCATATGACTGAGTAAAGCATTTATATCATGAGCAAGAAAGAAAAGAAAGATGAGAAATGTTGCACAGCGCCCTGGATTATCCAAATCGTTTCTTATGGGTAAACATATCAATATGGACAATAAAATTAAATTTTAAAATAAAAACAGACATGTTGAATTAATTTGAACAAGCAGTTGAACAGTGATAGACTTCATCTGTTATTTACCAAACAATTTTTAATCAGCATCTCATCTTTATTGTTCTTTTTCTACATTCTCAAATTTAGTTAGCTGTCTGCACATAATTTTTTTGGAATTTCTTGTACTAGCTCATAGTAATTTGCATTCTTGACTTAAAAGTAATACTGATAAGTGAATATCTTCTCTCTTTATAATCGACTGAGGCTTTTTGGTTATATATTAAATCTGAAATGTTGTCACAAGTCTCATGTGTTAACAAATTGTTCACCAGCCCATGTTGTTACTGAGAAGTGATAGGACATTTCGGAGCAATGGCTTTGTGGAAAGAAGTTCAGTCATTTGAGGCACACCGTTGAAGGGATACTGAACAGCAGCAGCCTTTACTTAGCTCTCGGCTGCACAGCCACCACAAGGTGGAAAGTGTTGCGTAGCCGTATCTTCCCCCCCTCCACCCCCCATTGCGAACTCTGTTAACACTGTCCCGAGCACCCATGGACTGGATTCTTCAAAGATGATCAACCAAACTAAAGCCTTTTGCTTCATATATTGAGTACCACAGAAATTTTGTGACAATGATTTAAAGCTTATATCCGTTTTCTTCAGACCGAATGTGTCTTCATTTTGTCTACAGCACACATTGTTTTTCATATTCATCACAAAGATTTCACCAGCAAAGGATCAACTATTATTTAAATACTGATTGCCCAACTTCTTTGTTGTTGTTTCTGCTGCATGCTGACCTGGCTCGTGATGTGTCCAATTCTGTGTGTATTTGAAGAGTTCAATGTGCAAACTGCAAGAATATTGTATAAGTAATCCTAGATGTCAAGTTTGGTATGAGATAAATAAGAATATATTTACAGATTGAGACCAATACAAATTTTACAACTCAACCTTGGACTAAAATAAGATTTTTGAGCTCTTGGGACAATAAAATTTATTGAAATTTAACCAAATCTGTGAAAATAATCATTTATCAATTTACTATTGAAGCAATAAGAATGGTGTTTTATAGTTAAAATTGTGTTTGTACATAATTATATATTATTATATAATTATACATCTCATGTAAATATATTTACATCCTCATACGTTACTAAGTGTAGATTTGTAGGTGGAAGAATGAGGATCAGCATATGTTTTCTACTACACAAAAACAGCAATTATATTTATTCTTAAACATTTTCAGTACTATGCTAAAATTATTTAATTATTGAATAATTTCCCTGAAACTTTATTAATACAATATAGAATGTATAGGCTACAACTCTTGTAAAATATAAACATATAACTTATTGGATTGTAACTTCATTGTACATACATTATCTGATATTGATATAAAAGTAATTCACTACCTAGGATAAACTTCTAGAACTTTCTTCATTATAAAATAAATTTATAAATTTGTTCTCCAGTATTTTTGTTATACATTGTACGATGTAAGACTGAGGATGTAGCTCAGTGGTAGAGTGCTTGGCTGGCATGCTGGGTTCAATCCCCGGTACCAAAACAAAACAAAACAAAACAACAAAAAGACCACCACTGTATAAAGTAGCAACAACAACAACAACAACAACAAACTAGAAAAGGAGCTGGAGGAATGGCACAGCAGTTGAAGAGCTTGACTAGCAAGCGCAAGGCCCTGGGTTTGATTCCCCACCACCATATAAGCTGGGAGTGGTGAAGCTCGCCTGTAATCCCAGAACTGGGGAGGCTGAGGAAGGAGAATTGCCACCAGTCAAAGGCTAGCGTGGACTCCACAGTGAGTTCAGGACCAGCCTTAGCTACAGAGTAAAACCTTGGTTGAAACAAAACAAAACAAAATTTTTAAAAATCTAAAGAAGTAGAAAATATATAGGTAATAAGATAAAAGTAAGCAGAATCTTCTTACGTCCCTTAAAACAAAATACTATCTGTATGGAAATGCATTATCTTTTCCCAGAAAAAAATGCATTTTACGTGTGTACACACACACACACACACACACACACACACACACACGTATATGTATACACACAGACATATATAAGTGTACATATATATTATAATCATCTGTCATATTTTAAAGCTCATGAGCAACATTCTTTCAGATATAAAATAGGAGTTATTTTAATCAATTTGCAGGTTTTGGTGAATATTTCAAGGATAAGTAAAGTTTCATTTTAAATGTTTGCTGTTTCCTGATAATATGATGGAAATCCTAAAAAATTACAAGTGAAAAAAAATAAGATAAAACTAATGGTCTGTTTATTCCAAAAACACAAATAAATCCGAAATCTAGAAACAAGATTTGCTGAGGCCAGTAGGCTAACATACGTGGGATCACTTTCCATTACAGCAGATCTGAATATTATACAGCATACAGGTTATTTTAAATGAGGAACTTGCAGGAAGACAAGAAATGTAATGTTAGCACTACAAGAAGACAGACATTATTTGAATTCATTCCTGCTTCTTCTACAAGAACATGAACAGTACAAGATAATCACTGCCTGTGATAGTTTGTATCTAAGGGATACGAACTATCCCTGGGTAAAAAGTATATGTCTTCTCACTATTGATCAAATTAATGTTATTCTTACTGCAAAATCTTCCTAAACTTTTTTTTTTTTCTGATCCTAGGACATTGCATATATTCTCAGGGGCACTTTAGAGAGCTGAACCTCACAGAAACTAAGCACTGTAGAACTACTTTGAAAACTTGTTTTCATACTTAAAAATGATTTCTTTCATAATCTGTCCATGTGTTCCTATTGTTATCAGTTTAGAACCCTAATCCTTCAAAATAACAAAAAAATCTTGTTAAGTATTTCTCCACTGATATATTATAGATTTAAATTTCTTAATGTTTCATTCTTAACAACAGTAGGTGAAAAGGACAATTAGCTTTCATTAAAGTAGAATTTCTTGTGTTTTAGGCATCAGAAATTCTCAGTCATTATCTAAATTACCTGGGTAAGTAACTGGCTTGACCCAAGAAATTTTTTGTCTCTGTCAGAAGCCATAACTATGGCTAAAGAAGAGAATTAATTGAATCATTCTAGTAAAGGTTTTCAAAGTCACACTGCAGGGAAAATGATATTATTTACACAAATTTTTTTGTTTAAGGATTCTGTACATAAAGCAATCTAAGAAAGGTTGGAAGAGTTTTGCTTCCAATGTGATGTTAAATTTTGTAATGCTGGTTTGGATAAAAGGTAATTCTAAATAGTGTAATGATTCATGAAATATCTCTAGGAACATAAGCAATTTATGAAACTGTAGTTTACAGTTTAAAGTTACATTGGCAGATTAGTGTAATCTGCTAGCATTCAGTATCATGACCTATGACTTTTTATAGCCACATATAATTTCCAATAATTTTAAGCCTGAAAGCCAAATGACGTGAAGGTTTATTTTTATTATAAGCCAAATAAAACTATATTTAGTTGGAAATCCAAAGTCCTAAGTTTGAAATGTATAAAATTCTTATAAAATTAATTTTTGAGTCAGTGTCTCACTCTGTAGCTCAAGCTGTTTCTATCTTACTAACATAGCTAAGACTGGCCTTGAATTCACAACAATCCTCCTTCCTCAGCCTCCAAAGTGCTGGGATTATAAGAATGTACCACAACTTCTATTTCTTTTTAAAGTTAATAGAGAAAACTCCAGTATTTTTCTCTGTAAGTATTCTGAGGTTGGATTAAGTCAATATTTCGAACACATTTAAAAATAATCAATGGCGTATATGTACATTTTCAAGTACCAGTCTCTTATCCCTCTATATTATATGCATGAAAATACTGAAATTCATTGGTTATACAAATACAATCTGATGAAATTCAGTATATATATTCATATAAACAAATTTTGAGTAGGAATATGAATTTATTTTCATTTTTTGTTGAAGTAGGAAAATCCTGCAGTCAAAAAAAGCAACCTTTCTACCATATGTGCATCCTATAGATGAGAATAGTCTATTCTTAACAACCCAAAGAGATTTGTCCTTTATAAAAAAAATGTTCTCTTGCCTTTAGGCATATGACAGAACAGCAAATTTTAAAAATGCTTATTTTCAGTTAAGGGAAAATGCACTAGAATTTAGGGTGTTTTGCATATTTGACTAATTATAAATCATTTTAAATAAATTTGTGAAAAGAGGTAATAGAAAACATATCTCATATCAGTGTATAGTACATAGAAAACCTTAATTCAATGCCTGTAGTTAGTTGCCTATAAATCAATACAGGTTAAATGAACAAATGAAAAAAGTATGAATGACAATAGAAACTTAATGAAAAACACAGTTAATTTTAAACATGGGAAAGTTTCAAATAATAGCAAAAACATCTAAAAAACTGTTGACTTGACCCTCTTGAAATCTCCTCCTCTTTATACACTGGTCCCCCACTCTATTGTGAGTAAAAATCTGCCAAGAGTTTCTGTGCCATAAACCCCTATTCCCAGATTCTCTCCATGATACCCTAGCTGAGGTCATATGTGTATGTATTTGCGAGCATAAGTCCTGATATTCAACAAATCTAATATTATAATAAGATGTAAAGCTAAAACTCTCATGAGAAATAACAACTTTTGCCTGATATCTTTTAATACACAAAGAGATTTTACTCCATATTTATTTCTACTACCATGGGATTTAAATCATTTTCAAGGGCAAATCAAAATTATAGACTTATATTTTAAAATATAGATAATCTTATCCTGTCTGAAATTTACAAAATCAGATTTTGGACATGGAACTCATAATTTTTGAAGTGTTCGAAGTAAGAATCTATTAGGTAAATAGGACTAGAAATCCTGATGTATGCTATGTAGATAAATTTTTAAATTAAATTTTCTATCTTCCATATGTCTGTTTGACATTTTGCTAAAGGGTAGCATTTTTAGAGATGTTCCTTCTCATAAATAATATGTTTATTATTTTCCAGTAGTTTGTTGTTTGAGATTTATGCTCAAAAATAAAGGTATCTGCTTTAGCAAATAGCTTTGACACTCATTAACTCAACAATCTAAACATGTAGAGAAGGATAATGAATGAGAACCGATAGAGAAAATAGCTATAAAAGTCTACAAATAGCCTAAAATTCAATGTGGGCTAAGGTTGATATTAAGGTATAGGTCAGAAGCACTTTCATTATGTCTTTGCTGAATAGCTTTTCATTAACATATGGTAAGTTCTGAATGTAGCAGTCGGCATAAATACCATAAATGGTCATTGTAAAAAGAAGTTAATGTTCTCATGACCCAAATTAAACCTTTTGTTCGGCAGAATTGAGGAACACTCTTTCTTTAGGCTGAGTTTCTAAAGCATGCGTGGTTGTGTTAATTCTAGCCTATAGTTTACAAAGATGCTGAGGTATGAAGAAGGATTGTTTCAAATGTGCTTTCATTTGCAGTTACAAAATAAATAATTTATACAGAAGAATTTGTTGTTTAGTGGGCAATTAAATAATATTTTATTAAGAATTGATTTTGAGTGACTCAGTATTATCTTCCTAAACTAATTTTAATAATCGTATTTGTTAATATGAGATTAAAATAGGAAATAAATCAACAACAGTTATTCTATTATTGTGTTATTGCCCACATCTTTACCAGTGAAGTAAACTATACTAAAATGCCTACACTTTCTCCTTTAGTTTTGCAGGGAAAATTATTACTGTTTTAACAGAAAAGATTTGCATTGAGTTAGAAGATGACCACTCTGAGGGCATAGTTATATCTCAAAATATCAAAATACAATAAAAAATTTATATCTAATTTTAATCTTTCTTTATAAAGGACATTTGTGCTGTTCCTTCATTTGAAATATTATAATTCCCCAGTGATACCACAAAAAAATCTTTAAAAAAAGAAAACTCAAATGATAGAATTGCAAATAAAATGAATTATGTAGAGTCTGAGTTTTGATCATGAAATACCACAAAAATATCATTCAGAGATTTAAGCAAGTATAAACTTATTTTTAAAGCAAATAATAATAATTTGTTGTGCTAATATTTACTGAGTAAATACAGCACTTGTATGTTGCAGAGCTTGTTCCTGATAAACTTATACAGATTTCAGAGGTGTGACAGACAATTGTACTGACAGTCATACAGATTAAGTGGGAACGCTTTGCGTCATAATAAACTCCTGCAGGATTTTTGTTCATAGACACTCTCAGTCTAGGTAAATATTTACATAGAAGTCAATATTGGCTTGATTCAAATTCTGAGACTGAAGAGTAGAAAACCCTAAACATGAAACATCTAATTACTGAAATGATTTCAAAGTAGAGGTGGCATTTCAGTTATATAATTTCATTCAATGGGAAATATATTATTTATACTCAACACTGAAATTTTGATACTTCAGGATGCGGACTCTGATTATTTTACAAGTATTCCAAGATGTTAATACACATTCAAAAGATAAGCATGTAAAGTGGAGCACTTCAGTGAATAGTGTTAGAGGGCAAATATCCTCCTGGTTCTGATGCTACATAAAGAATAACTAACATGCTCCTATAGGTATCATTATACTTTGAAGAATAATGTAAGTACCAGATGTTAGCCAAGTCATAAGTCTGTTGCCATTCTTGTTTGTTACCCTAAAAGGAATATTGGGACCAGAAGACATTAGGACCAGATCTGTGAGAAATTATGTGTGAGCAAATTGAATGTTATACAAGAAAGATTTTTTGAGAGTGAGATACATTCAAATATGAACTAGACCTTCACCAGAGGGTGAGTAATCACAGGTTACTTGAGAGTTCCCTTTTTCTGCACCCTGGGCTTATTTTAAGATTTGTTCTTCCTCAGGAATGGAGTATTTCCCCCCATGGCCGGTGCTTTCAAGCTCCATAATTTTTTCTCTAGAGGATACGCTCTACCCTTAATTCGTCACATTCACGAAATTCCCTACCTGACACGTTTGTGATATTACATTTAAAAAAGGTCGCCTAAGGACACATTATCTTCTCATCAGCACCTACACCAAATTCCAGAATTCTATTTGCAACTTTGTGTATTATATTTGTCTAGTTCTACCTTCTTCTGATTGTTCATTAGCGATTGCCCAGAGCATGCGCCTTGGAGCTGTCACTTTCCAGGCCCGCAGCTGCTCCCTTCCAACCCAGATTTCACACATTCCCTAAACTCACGTCTACAATCTGCTACCTACACTTGCATAAATACCTGAGGCTTAAATTTGACTTTAAAATATATACAAAGACATAAAATTATGTCACATTAACAAAAATAGTTTAGGCAGATTATATTATTTAACTTAGAATCACTTCCTTAATATTAAAAATAAACATTTAACATTGGAAATGTACTTTTTTTTTAGTTTAGAAAAGATGGGTTTTAAGTAATATATTTGAAAAGGCAACCTAAACCTGGAACAAGATCTTTTTTAGTGAGATAAAATATTCAAAAGTAGATATTGTACCTTATGATAGATTTAGGTAAAATCATTTCATTTCAATGCTCAAGTGAAATATTGACCAGAATTTGAATAAGGATGCAACTCCTTAAAAGAAGATTCCATTTCTTCATTTTGAAGATTTTTTTGTTAGAAACATGTGTGAAGAATTATAGTCAAAAGATCAATATGTGCTAGCCCTACACAAGCCAGAAACTGCTCTTAACTGTTAATATAGCAGGTATCATGATCTTTGCAGTCAGAAATCTTAGATTCAAATTATGACTCTGGACCTTAATTACAGCATAGGAGGTACACTTCTAGAAGGTCTGTAATGATCTCCATGACCCCTCCAGGAAGCCATGTTCTTGTGCAATTCTCTTTTCTGGATTGTGGGCTGGACCTAGTAAATTAAAACCAATCAACATAATGCAATGTTTATGCAATTCCTCTTTAATGACATTGAATTTAATCAATCTAGTTGAATCAACCAGTATTTTACAGCAACAACTATGCGGGGACTCTTCTGTGGTTGGACTGTAAAAGATTATAACTGCCATCTAGTTAGCAGACCTATTACCTTCTCAGTGGGTTTGATTTGTGGAAGCAGGTTGTCCTAGAGAGTTCCATGCTACAAGGAGTTGAACTTTACTTCCTTCCCACAGCAGCATACAAGGGTTTTTACATTACCAACAGTCATTCAGTGATCTTAG
This sequence comes from Ctenodactylus gundi, assembly GCA_004027205.1. Lineage (NCBI taxonomy): Eukaryota > Metazoa > Chordata > Mammalia > Rodentia > Ctenodactylidae > Ctenodactylus > Ctenodactylus gundi. The sequence goes on from PVKB01001630.1 coordinate 375,822, forward strand.
AAGAAAATGTGGCTCCAGCTGACCTTCAAGGAGGAGTATAGTACTTTATCCAGCACCCTAATCACAGCTCTTAGAAACGTCTGAAAAAGAGTACTTAACTAAATTGAGATCAGAATCCTCACAGACATAAACTATGTATTAATAAATTGACATATTGAGCCCAAACTTTTGTGGAAGTTTGTTCTATAAACAGGCATAACTGCTGTATTCAATGTGATCATTAGTAGATGCTTTAATTTCTGTAATTTCAGTATTCTTATTTATAAAACAATGATAATGAATAGCTCTTTACCTATGAAGAATATTTTAGCATTTAGTGAAAATCCTATGAAACATAGCAGAATACAATAAATAATATGAAGCTTCTTTGGATGATTCTAAAAATGTAAATAAGGAAGAGTTAGGCAGGTACAAGTGACATTGACTTTATGTAGAAAAGCTGACATTGAACTTGAAGCATTATAGCGCCATGCTAGTGGACATGGAGATTATAACTACTGACCTAGACATAGGCTGAGATTTTTTAACCAGTAACAAGGGCTTGCAAAGAAAGAGAGAAAGGAGGAAGTGGATGATCTAAGCATGTATGGTTTGTTTTTCCTCCTGTAAACTTAGCAATCAATCAGTTCAAGTTTCTCCAGTAGAGGAATAACTGAATAAAAAGACAGAAAACAGTCTCAAGGGATATGCTGCTGAATATTCTTCTATGCAGAGACAACTAGAGTAATACTTTTAAAGATATAATATTGACAGTACAAGGCATAAAGAAGCAAAGGAAGCAACAGTGGTAGCAATATTACCAGGTCTCCTGTTCATTTTGCAAAGCAAGACAGTATAAATAGCCATTGCAGCCTTTTACTAAATAAAATATAATAAAGATTACATTTTCCATGACTTTTCTTAATAAATTCTATATATATTAAAGAGCCTTATGATTTTTAGTTTTAATTATGATGTAGAGCAACCTATAAACACATTATAGTCAGTGAACAATTCAACTAATGGCTATTGTGTTTACTAAAGTTTTAAAGTGATACTCGGGTTTTATGAACATACTGTTACTATCATCAGAGTTAGTTGCCTCTGGCCTCACAGAGGAAATCAAGTTTCTGAGATTAATAGATACACATTGTAGAAGTATGTTCTTTTACAGTAATGACACCAACATACCACTATCCTGTGGAGACTTGTCCAGGGACTCTGCAAGGATTACTCTAAAGTACATTGTTCATATTGCCAATACATGTTGACAAGTCCCATAAGACATGGGGATGAATTTGAGAACATTTAGCAGTGACTATAGTCATCTTTGACTTATATATTTGCTTTATTGCAGTAACACCATCGAATTTTACTAGTCTTAGAATTAAAGAGCATCCCTAATGACAGGAGGGAAGTTTTTAATCTTATGGTGAACATTGAATTATGAGAGTCTTAGTGAGATGATTAGATTAATTCACTGGCCTTCAAGCTGAATTTGCTGTCAGGAGGTGAGCACAGTTGGAAGATATGAGCCACCATGATTATGGCTTTGAAGATATATCCCCCTGGTTTATTGCGCCCTGTAATCTTCACCTGGACTGCTTTAAGTTGGTCTGTTTTCTCCATCACAACCTCTTGCCACACTGTTCTTTCCTTGGAACCTGATAATCATGAGCTAAAAACTCTGGCTATGAGCCTAACAAATCCTTCCTTTTAGTGTGGTCACAGCAACAACAACAACAACAAAAACAAAATTGACAAAACACTAACAGAACATAGAGATAAATTTCCTGAAGGTTGATATTATATAAAGTAAGCTAGATCCTATAATATCAAGACAGATATATACTGCAAAATTTATAGAGAATTATATTGAAGAAAAGGTAACTAATCTTAGTAAGAAAATAATATTTTGTATTTCATAGAAATCAGTTCCATGGCCATTTGTGTTCACATATTTATATTTTATAATTGATATTTTATGTCCTTTATAGTGCAACCATTGCTCTTATCATTAATTATGAGCATGTGAGAGGAGGCAGTGGGGTTATAGGCAGTCAGAGATATAGGGTCCTCCAGAAACAGAGAAGGTACTGAAAAGCAGGTGGTTAAACCTGTGACAGCCTGTAGCCCACCATTCCCTGGAACTTAGTTAAAAGACAATAAGGGGGAGCAGTTGACGGTGGCTGCCGCAGCCAGTTTAAGCGTGGAAAACCTAGCAACCAACCCTGGTAATCAACTGCTTATCATAGGACAGCCCCTTACACAGCTACAAAATAAAAACCCATACACACTGAGCCACATGGGTAACCCATATTACCGAGTCACCCTTCTGACTAGCAGAAGCTCTACTGGGGAAACCCACGTTTCCTGGCCCCCCTTCTGACTAGCAGAAGTTTTACGTCTTCTTTCTTTCCCCTCTTTAAGTTTCCCAAAAAGCCCTTTTCTTCACAATCTGCCTCCCATCTTTGCAACTGATTTTTCAAGCCTGTGCAGACACGGACTTGGCAGGGCATCCTGTCAGAATCAGGGCCTGACACTGCAGAAACTAACTACCACCTTTGGTAGACATATGCAAATGCTAGTATTTCTGTGGTTGCTGAGAGAGAGGTTCATTATCAGCAATGATTAAAAATATGCCAAGAAAAATCACATATTGTTCAGTTTAAGGAAAGTAAAAATCACAGGACTTATAGATAAAAATATAGCAGCTTATAAGAAAAAACACACTGATGCACAAGGACAGCATTCCTTATTTCCAACATTATTTTCTTTCTGTATGAAATTATGAAAAAAATCCTGATGTGCTAGAATATCTTATAAACAAGCCCTGTTATTTCACCTTAGTATTTTTTGTTATCCATAGAGCTACAGGAGTCAGGTTGTAAATGATATTTACTTCCTTAATATAGTTTAATATATCAACATTATTTCATTTTCCTTGTCAGTCATCCTTTTCTAAGCCAGTTATAGCCACATAAATGTTATCAAGCAATATCAAGTTGATAAAGGTTTATATATTTTTGAATATTTTTGAAGGATTCTCCCCAAAAAGTAAGGTTACTACAACAATAATTGGAAAAAGAAAATAGAATAGAATGTATGAAAATATTGTAAAAACTTAGCAGAGAAAGCCAAAGATGAATAACTTGGAAAAACACTACCAATGGGGGAAAAAAAAGTTCAAGGAACTAGGAATTTTAACCATCTGAAATAAAGGAAGTAAAACATGCCTCTCAAATTTATTTCTCTATCCTTCTTATTAATTTTATTTCTTAAGAGAATCCATTAGAGAAAAAGATATTATTTTATGAGGTGGAAAAAATGATTACATTACAGTATAAAAAAACCTTTAAAAAGCAACAAAAAATCAATTTTGAGAAAGTTTTAATTGAATGCTGACTGTAACCAACCAGTAGCACCAACTTCCTCTGCATCTTGGCAAATGACACCCAACTAGAGCTGTACGGTATCAACTATAAAAACATAGTCGAATGACTTCTCATAGTTAAGGAAGTTTCAAGAGTCCAGTCGGTGGATACAAGCATCATCCTGAGGCAATTATGGCAGATTGAGACTAAGAGAATTAGAAGGGATGGTTTACCTTATGGAAGTAGCAGTGTAGAGTTACAGATGAAGGATAAAGGATTTCTTCAGAATGGTTTTTCGTATGTAGGATGTGTACCTGATTTGCAAAGATAAAAGGTTCACTTTAAATGAGTGAATGCATATCGGTGCATACTTGGCCTAGCAAGATATAATGTTATATAATCTTCTTATTCATAAAAGACTCTGATAACTTCCTCTACACTAAGATTCTAGTGACTAGAGATCCTGACAAAGTCGTGCATAAAGATGTTGAGTTTTTAGCAATGGTCAGAAAATGTACAGTGTAACCTACATTCACGTCATGAAGTGAATCTAAATCTCTTTCATCAAGCCTCTGATTCACTGTGACCCGGCACTTTGTAACGTAGCAGATTACTGCCTCGTATACTCTTTCTGTGGTCAAATGCGATGGAAATTAGTGGTCAAAATCATGGTGACACACACCAAGAAAGCAGCCGTGCCTTTTTGTGTATTGTTAAATACACCTTTTCTTGGACAAGATAAAGAATCTTAAAAGAGATATCCAAAATTAGTTTCAAAATAGACGTTATTAATCAGCAACTATATCAAATATTGCAAGTTTTTTCTGTTGAAGAATTTTAAGAAAAAGCTAATCATGTTACTAAGGATCAGAGAGAGACTGCTCAGTCTTTCTGGCAAATTGAAAATAACATTTCCTTCAACTTTTTATAAGAAATTGGATGCAACAAATGTGTCAATTTTACTTTTGTAATAATAGGGAACAAAATTTAATAGGTAATTGGTATGACTTCTGGTATATAGAATATAATATTTTCCTTTTTAATAACTGAAAAAATCTTATGTTGTATTCCTAATTCTTTAATGGAAACAGTAGATAAAGCTTGTGATCAACATTTCTCACTATGACATTTATTTAAATTTATTTTTATTGTTTTCAAATGTAAATGCTAAAATATATGATTTATTCATTGAAAGGATGCATGTTCCTGAGATAAAAAGCATCTGAATTAAAAGTCATTAAATTTCAATGGACTAGTTATACTTTAGAACCAAAGAACAGACTTACTTCATTCTTTTATAATGTTTACAAAGTATTTCTTTAAAATTCAATAGCACGTTAGGTGATTTTGAGGCTTTCCAGACCATACCTGTGACTTATAGAAGAAAAAAAAAAGCAACATATTTTATTTTTTGTAAAAATTTCTTTCAGCATACATTCAGACATAAGTATGTGAAAAGTACATTTTAATCTTCTGCAAATATAAATTTACATAGGTGTCAATCAGTGTTCTTCATTAAGCCGCCAGAAATTGATGTACATTTTTGAACTAGGAAAGAAAATTGTTGAAAGACTGCAAGAAGGAACAGAGTTGGGGTTTTGGGGGGTTTTATGTTTGTTTGTTTGTTTTTTTGTTTGTTTTTAGACAGGGTATCGCTCTGCAGTTCAAGCTGGTCCTGAACTTACTATGGATGACAGGCTGGCTTTGAACTCGTAACAATCCTCCTGCCTCAGCATCCCAAATGTCAGGATTACAGTTGTGCACCGCTTTGATCCACTTATAAGGTGCTGGGGAATCAATCTCAGGGGCTTGGTCTTGCTGGGTAAGTTATGCCTCCAGCCCCAACAGAGATTATTTGGAAACTTTTAACTCTGCCTGCACCAGGACAACAGCATGAATATTGCTACCAGTGACTTATGTGATAAAATTCAATCTGCTTCTGATTCTTTGTCAAAGACATTAGATTTAAAATTTGAGGTAGTAATGGTGACATCTTGAAGCTTTACCGACTAGTTCACATTCTTAGGATCAAAAATCTGAAAAAAAGTCAATATGTACCTTTCTGGCAGAAGCTGAAACCTTGGCTTTCCAAAAGACTTACTTTTGACTTATTACTCCAATTTGCAAAGAGGTTCCACTGCCCAGTAAAAGAAATAAGAGCACTCAAGCAATTCGAGACTCTTAAGTAATGTATGGACTGTAGAATTAGGATCATTAATGATTTAAAAAGAAATGAAATTATTATTCTACAATATCCTCCCAAAATACTACCTTTAAAGTATTTGAAAAAAAAAAATGAGGACACCTAGAGTCAGTAATGCTCAGTGAAAGGGACCAAGCACAGAAGACTCACTATACGTGAGTGTCTCTCTTATGAAACGCACAAAAAAGACATAAACAAACCCCAACATGAATGACAGGGTAGTGAGAGAGAGATGATAGTCAGATAGAAAAGGGGTGAACCTCTGAAAAAAAGAAGTGCATAGACGCTCGCTCTTTCTGTAAAGCCCATAGTTCTAATGTGTTAGAGAATCTGGAATTTATGTACTTACAAAAAATGTCAAATTTTATGTCATGTGATTTTTTTGTCATGTGATTTTTTTACAATAATAAAATTATTCTTAAATAATTAAAGTTTATAAAGACATCTGTGTATTTCTGTCTTTTAGTATTTTATCACACAGGCTGAAAATGAAATAAATACATTTGATTTCTGCACAAATTATGACAGTCACTTTGGATCTGATACAGTATGTGTTTCATTTCAAATGTTATAGCAAAGATAACAAGGAAGAATACACTAGCTGCTTTTGAATAGAATATGCTGTGATTTTGAGTTTTGGCAGTGTTAACTAATTGAAGAACAAACCTGTAAAATGACCAGATTTTACTAAGAGGGCAGGAGAATTTGTGAATATGGGAAGGGCTCCTGGGAAAAGAAAGAGACAGAGGAGCATGCAAGAGCTGAGGAAGGAAAAACAGTCAAATGTGATGAATAGACGCATCAATTCTCCAAGCTGCATGGAACTGCAATATACTGTAAATACACTCTACCAAAATTCATAATAAAAATAATGGGAAAAATAAAATAAAACATTAAAATAAGTTATTTTTGGAGCTTGATTTGATGTTCAAATCACTTTCTGAATAATTTCTTTCTACCAAGAGATCTATATTCTGAGTGATAAGTAATATGTGGTGTTGTGGTTTGGATCTGGAGTCTCCGCTAAAAGACTCATTTGCCTATGGACACTGGTGGGACTTGGCTGAAAAGGACAGATTCTTGGGGCTTGACCTGGAGGGGTGTGCTCTGGTTCTCCCCAACCCCCCCTCCATACTCTTCTTTTCTGCCATGTTATTTGGAGCTCTGTTTCTGGAGCACTGGCTCCAGCTGTGGTCCCACCACAAGATTCTACCATTTCTAGCTGCCCACCTATGAATAATAGACTGTGACCATTTATTTTTGTTTATAATGTGTGTTGATGATGTGATTGTGTGTGGTTGTAAGAAAGGTGTGAGCATCCTGAAATATCTAAGGGGCTCAGAATGACAGAAGGCCATAGTCTGTGAGTGCATTTCTGGGAAGATATAACCTTCTAAGACATCAGAAAAGAGGAAATTAAGACTGAGAAGTTGTTGTTTTTAGCTTGGCCACTTCAGCTTGTAGAGGCATGTATCATTCTTAAATATTATTAGTCAGAGCAGCCAAAGTACTGCAAGAAAAGAAGGAAAATACAGCAAAGTAAATGGAGCACTTGGTAAGTTGTACTGTGTCTGTCACAATTTTATCCATTCTTTATTATATAAAGTTGTCTTCTTAACTTTAAAATTCAATATTTTAAAAATTGGATCCATATAAAACATATATATTTAATTTTTTAGAAGGAGACATTTAGTACTAAAAAAATTAGCTCTCCAATAACCATTGCACCCTATTTTTGGATAACTTTTCTCTTCTATCTGGTAGCATAGTCTGAAGAATATTGTGTAAGATAAAACATTAAACTATAAGACACAAAATAGGAGCCATTACTTGAGTTCCATTACCTGTGTATATACAAACACACATACACAATTGTACCATCTACAC